>CABFWO010000483.1:183952-201326 GCA_902155825.1 Timema genevievae
CCGAGGACGGGGAGATCGAGGTTCGAATCTCGGTCGGGTGAACTGGGGGTGGTTTTTCCTAAATGGTTTTCCACTCTCCCTCCACGCAAATGCGGGTTCACTTCCTCTAAATTCAACCTTCCCAATTCCTAATCCATTAGTGTAATTAGTACTTAAGCGTATAACCCGAACGGGTAGTAAGACGCGGTGCTAAATATTATTATTATTATTATTATTATTATTATTAAAAACGCGACCTAATAGTTATTTATTTATAACAAATACATTTTTTTAATCGATGGTGTCAGCCCGTAAGCGAAATATACCGACTGAGTGGCCGCCTTACGTTGGCAAAGATAATACCAGCATTTGTGGATAGAGTGTGTCATGTGGTCAGCACAAAGAACCATTCGTATATTAGTCTCAGTTTTCTGGACCAGAGCCGCTACTTCTTTATTCAAGTAGCTCCTCAAGTGTCCTCAAGGGGTCTGAGTTGAAATCGAACCCGGGCCCTCTGGATCTGTAGCCAGGAACTCTGACCACAATATCACAAAGGCAGTTTTCATACTTAACATACTTAACATACATACCCATAAATAACCATACATACCCATAAATAACCATACATACCCATAAATAGCCATACATACCATAAATAACCATACATGCCATACATACCCTAAGCCACACATAACATGCCTAAACATACAGTAGCCTCATGGCTTCTTTGGTGCTGACTGACAGTTCACAGCTGACTTCTGACAGTCAACAGTTAGGTGTATATACCTAAATAAGAATTTACAGCTGCTAAACACATGTTTTTGCAGATCATATGGTTCGGCGTAGGGATACATAATTTGGTCTGGTAACTTTTCAAAGCCGTCAGCTCTCAGCTTTGAGCTGTCATTCAGCACCAAAGAAACCATGGGGCTACTGTATATATAAAACATGAGACCACTGCAGGTGTAGCGATGTCGCTCTACTATCTGGTAAATCAACTTCTTATTCTGTAAAATTCATAAAATCTATACAAGTTAGCCTTCATTTATGTCAGTTCTGAGGGCCTAATATAATGTAGATTTTTTTACAATTTGAAGTTGCAGCTGGCGGGGCGCACAAAAAAGAACCTCTTGAGGCCGTGGACGGGACATGCCTGCCATTACACATGATGCGGTGTTTGATAAGAGAATACTGTCCTACGTTACCCGATTAACCGGGTGCAGGAATTAAGTTGCTCTATAAGAATTATGTGTGTTAGGCTTGGTCCCACGGACGGTATGACTGAGCTAAACTAGTTGTAGCGATAAATATATTGATGTTGGATATTTAGCATCGCTTCTTAATACCAGCTCGGGTTACAAACTATATAGTTAAGAGAAATAAATATGTAATATACAAACAGGATTAGTTTATATTATGTAGGTCCTATATTGAGAAGATCAGGTGGACAGCCAGGATAGGATGACAAATGAAGAAGTAATAAGAAGAATGGGTGAGAAGAGAACCATTTTGGATGCGACTCTTTGGTACAAAGCAAATTGGATCGGACACATCCTTAGGAGGAACTCTGTTATGTAGGACGTCATAGAAGGAAAGAGGAGCTTAGGAAGAAGGAGGATCCAAATATTGGATGACTTGAAAGAAAAGAAAAAATTCTAGGAGCTGAAGGAGGAGGCAGAGGACAGGGTACATTGGAGGTCTAAGTTCACTGACAGAAGGAATGGACCTGTCGTAAGACAGAACACCTAATAATAATAATACATTATTTATAATTACATAATTAATATATGGTCACAATGAATAAATATGTAATACACAATAATAAATATATATTTATTTATTTATTACATAGATAATTTATGTGCAAATTTATTTTTTACTAAATCATTTATCAAAAATATTTATTTTTATTAATTATTCTATAATATTGCGTTATAGAGGCTGGCTACACAACATATTTTACAAAATTCCCCGACTTTTCCAGGTTTTCCAGGCAACATTTTTCAATTTTTCCTGACTACTTTTTTTCCAGTTTTAATGGTGGATGATGACTTGTTTTATTTATTATTGATCACATATTTAAAAAAAAGTTTATATCTACTAGACAAACAGTTTTATCAATTATTTTAAAAATTAAAATGTTATTTTATTTAGGTATTATTAACGTTTGTTTTAGTGTTTAGATGTGAAATTAATGGGATATTTTAGATATATTTTTTAAATTCCCTGTCATTTCCCTGTCATCCAAAAATTCCCTGACTTTTCCATGTTTTCCCCGTTTTCCCTGTCTGTAGCCACCATGGTTTTATATATATAAAGTGTACACTAAAAATATTTTTCAATGCAACCATTAAATTCATTCTTTAAAATAGATTCTTAGATCCTTATCCAGTTTTAGCATTGACCTTGTACTTTAAGTAAAAGCGATTGCTTTCTTTATCAAAAGGATCGTCGAGACTAGAGCGAAGGCAAAACATCAAGGAGGGAAATTGCTCGGTGAGATTAATCACCCAACAGTCAGATTACAGGTAGCGAGCGGGGAATGCGTTGGTCTGGAAACGAGACGAAGAAGCCGATGATGGAATTTAGATGCGTTATACAGAACACGACCTCTGCTCGTTTGATCATAGAGAAATAACAAGACCAAAATAATAACATTACATATTAGAAATATTGGAAAACAACTTTTATTTTCGTCAGGACCCGGTGTTCGTGGGTGCAAACCAAGCCGGGCGGTAAAAATCCGTAGCACAACTTCCTTCGGAGGGGAAGTAAAGCCGTCTGTCCCATTTCGGTTGTCGCATGTAAAAGAACCCTGGAAGGTATGTGAAAAAAAACTTTTCCCAGCAAAATTGTAAGGCCCTTTCACTCTCGCTAATAGAAATTCTCTTGTGCAATAAATTCAGAAAATGCATATTAAATAACTCAAATAAATATATTAATAATAATAATATTTAACACCGCGTCTTACTACCCGTTCGGTATTATACGCTTAAGTACTAATTACGCTAATGGATTAGGAATTGAGAGGGTTGAATTTAGAGGAAGTGAACCCGCATTTGCGTGGAGAGAGAGTGTAAAACCATTTAGTAAAAACCACCCCCAGTTCACCCGACCTATATTCGAACCTCGATCTCCCCGTCCTCGGCGATCGAGCTCAACGCGACTAGCGTGTTAGTCAACTACGCCACCCGCCACCGAGGCGGATAATACATTAATAGCTTTTTTCTTTTTGCTCCGCGCCTTACTACGGTCTAAATTTCATAGAAAGGGCCTTTAAGAAAATAAGTTTTTTTTTGCCAACAGAGAAAACATTATGTTACAGATATTGGAAAAATCTATCAAAATTGACAGCTGTAGATCACATGAATTGACATATGAGCACGTGAAAGTAGACCTAATAGCTTTTCCTGTACTTACCAATGATAAGGTAAGGATGAGAAAGGTATAAATATTAGAGGGAATGTATCCACATCAGTGTGGAGAGAGGATATGAAATGATTAAGTTAAACAAAGTACTCTCACTGCCCCCCGGTGGGGTTCGAACCCCGATAACAGGTAAAACAGACTAGAAGAGCTTGATCATTTATTTTACTTGCTCACCGATGCGGGTTTTTATGTCTACCGACACGTTAAATAACTAATTTTGTAACTACCCATGCTACATAAATAAGAAAAAAACGGTGAGCAAATTATTTGTGTGATCATGTTCAAATTTAAAGGTGACTGGCGAGAACCTAGAAACCGAAATCTTAAAAATGGAAACCTGCAAAAGTTTTCAATCTACCAGTTTTTGGTTTTTATATTACTTTTTTTAATTTTAAACACGATCTTGATGCATTTCGTAGCCTCTCGAAACTGCGCCTTTCTTCCTTGATATTTTTAATAAAAGCCCCCCTCCTTGAGGAATGAGCCGTCCCACAAATCCTAGCCCTATTCAACAACTCTCAAATAATATAACCTTTACCATTCCACCACTGAGGGGCTACGCACGAAATTTATTTTTTGGGGGGTAGGGAGGAGAGTGAATTTTCCAACGCTAGGTTTTCTAAAATTAGAAAAATTCCCAAGTTACCAGGTAACAAGGGCAACGTTAAGAACTCCAGGGCGGGGAGGGGGACGGGGGAGTTATGGAATATACTCAGTTAATGGGGGAGGGGGGGGAGAGGTTCTCTCTAGGAAAATTGTAAAAATTTGAAGGGATAATAATTGGGACTTGATTCAAGGATTCAGGCAACTGTAATTTTTAAAGTTACTTATGGATTTTTCAAGTTACAAACATCGTTTGTTTTGACATACAGCGCCATTGCATGTAGGAAAACTAGCAAGTTTCGGCTCGTAAAAGCTCCAGAATGTATCAAGTGATCAACTTAAACAATACCAAACCTACCTAAAGGCTACTAGTGTCTAGTCCTGATTCGGTATCCTGGCACGGCAAAAACAAATCATCACGGTAGGAATGTTCCTCTTGCACAATGAAAGAATTTACAAACCTTAGGATTGGATGTTGTGTATTTTTAAGAGTAGACCCTAAAATTAGTTTGTAAGTCGCCTGCTGATGTAATCAGTAGGATCATAAAGTGCAAATGAAGTACCCCTAGTAATATATTGTATTTTGTTCTTAAGGTTGTTAATTAAAATAAAAAACATGCTCTGACATTTTGTTTTCGTATTACGTCCCCAGATTCCAGGACCTTCCTCAATTTCCAGCTCTGGAAATAGAAACAGCTACGGGGTGAGTACATAAATTGATAACCTATTCCACCCGTTGAATGTGGCGTCTAGTCTGTTTGACAATAAAATAAAATGGAGGTGCAGAATATCAGGCGTTCCGCCATCGAGACAGAGATTTCCTGTCATCCCTCAGCCAATAAGTGGACCGGAAATCAACGGGGACCGGGGAAATGGAATCTGTTGGCCTACAGTCAGCATAAATAAACACTATCCTATCAACGTTGTATCGAACATATCCTGGAATGTAATTGTAGTTTATTTTTCTAAATACTTTAATCTGTTTCGCCTGCTTCAATGACCGCATGGTCTGAGGAGTCACTCGTGTTGGACTAGATTTCCGATGACAGTGAGATGGGAGTTCGAATCCTGGTCGGGTGTACTGAGGGTGATTTTTTTCCCCAAAATGTTTTTTCTACTCAACCTCCAAGTAAATGCGAGTGAACTTCCTTTAAATTCAACCTAACTCATCTCTAACTCATTAGCGTAATTAGTACATATGCGTATACCCCGAACAGATAGCAAGATATGGTGCTAAAATATTAATAACAATTTCAACATTTTAAATAGTTTTATAAGTACTAAACTAAAAACTGTGTTTTTATTCGCCATTTATTATTTCTTAATAAAAGCTAGCTCAACATTTACGTGTTTACGTTAAACCGGATTTCGGGATTAAAATCTTTGCCTTCTACTATATTGTTTACTATCCTCAACCGTGGTCATCAACTTATAATTTGAAATACGGTGATATGTCGGATAAACATATTTAGGGCCTACATTATTTTATAGAACAAACAAACCAAACCAAATGCCTGTTCATTCATTGCTAAATAAATTAAATTTAAAAATAAAGAATGATCGTCCCTGGTAACAATCTTAACCGGAAACTTTAGATTTCTTAGGCAGTCGTGCTACCAATTGATTCAATATTGTTTCCAAGAGATATAGTTTGAGAATAATATAAATTGCAATGCAGTTCTGAGAGAAGCTTCAATAAAATACATGCTGGTGAATAACAGTTGGGCCACAGGACACCTTGTTCAAAACGTTTATAGCTTAGTTGGGCCACGATCACTGGCCAGGAGGATTATCGTCATAGCTTAGTTGGGACATGATCACTGGCCAGGAGGATTATCGTCATAGCTTAGTTGGGACATGATCACTGGCCAGGAGGATTATCGTCATAGCTTAGTTGGGTCACGATCACCGACCAGGAGGATTATCGTCATAGCTTAGTTGGGCCACGATCACCGACCAGGAGGATTATCGTCATAGCTTAGTTGGGCCACGATCACTGACCAGGAGGATTATCGTCATAGCTTAGTTGGGCCACGATCACTGACCAGGAGGATTATCGTCATAGCTTAATTGGGCCACGATCACTGACCAGGAGGATTATCGTCTAGCTTAGTTGGGCCACGATCACTGACCAGGAGAATTATCGTCATAGCTTAATTGGGCCACGATCACTGACCAGGAGGATTATCGTCATAGCTTAGTTGGGTCATGATCACTGATATAAATTGGGTTCCACCAATATTTTTGCCTTATATTAGGTTGGGCTTGTTAAGGTTAGGTTATGTTAGGTTGGGCGAGTTTAGATTAACTTATCGTTGGTCGTGTCTTACCATCCATCACTTGCTGTTTTCACTCAGCTTGAGAAAACATTTACAACCATCCTAAATGGAGCGCTACAACCCCCGAGGCCAAGTTAGTACAACAGTACGACTTGTTTACAATCTCCAAGAAAGAACTCGTGGCCCAACTGAAATGCGCCACTGTACGCGACTTTACTTAGGGGCTGATCTAAATGTATATGTGTATGTAATCTATCTTAATTTACAGTATATATAAATGTAATCTATCTTAATGTACAGTATATATATATGTAATTTATCTTAATTTACACTGTATATATATATATGTAATCTATCTTATTGTACAGTATATATAAATGTAATCTATCAGAGACTAAGTAGGGAAGAACAACACTATTTTGGGTGAGTGTACAAACCACTTCCACGGAAGCGTCCATTAGACAAGTTGAAGACCTTTTACCGCTCCTAGGGTTTGATGGCAACCGTTTATTCGAAGGCGATCACCGGCGTTTCTCCGAGAATGTCTGGCGCCTCGGCGCCGCGAAGCTAAAAGCACATGTGTAGACAAAGTTTCGAGTTTCATGGGAAAGAGGGAGGACCTCTCGTTTCATTAGATAGGCTTATATATTTTAGTGACATACATAATCACGCCATTCCATTACGGGGTAAGCAAGAAACTGTACATATAGATCAAAAAACAACAACTCCGTACTTAATTCATCCTCACTAACTTTCTCCACACTTCCCTATCCTCTCATTCTCCCTTCAACATCCATACACCGAGTCATGCATGCTCTTTTATTATTAAAACTCTTAATGTTTCTCTTTTTCACACATTCGTGTACAACATTTAGCCACGTCTTACATCATTTTGATGTAAATGTAAATAAACATGTTTTATTTTATTTGTATTAACAATTTTTACTATGAATTAAAAATATATTACACAGCTAGAAAGAAAAAAATATTACGGTTTGAATCATATTATAATTTACTGGTTTAATGATTATTAGAATATATTTCATATTTTGAGTAAAACAACA
Source organism: Timema genevievae (assembly GCA_902155825.1). Classification (NCBI taxonomy): domain Eukaryota; kingdom Metazoa; phylum Arthropoda; class Insecta; order Phasmatodea; family Timematidae; genus Timema; species Timema genevievae. The sequence goes on from CABFWO010000483.1 coordinate 191,307, forward strand.
TATTCCCGGATTTTCATTGTAATTTACCAAATTTCCGACATATTCCCGTTTTTTCTCAATCACTTCAAATTCCCGGCTAATTCCCGTTTTACCTGATTTTCCCGGATGGTAGACATCCTGTATTTACCTAATCACTCGATCCACACTCGTCCTCTCAACATGCCCAAACCAACGTAAGACGCTTCTTTCATATTTACCTGTTGGATTCCCTTTCAAACCTCACTCTTTCAGTACCCATTCGTTACTGAGTCTTTATTAGTATTTAAAAGCATATTTTAACGTAAATATCTTCATTTTTCTTCTTTTCAGATATTTTAAATTAAATTCATCTTTTCTAAACGACAGCCATGTTTCTCTTTTTCTTTTATTTTAGCTGCACGTGTTAGAAGCATGGTTTATTTCCTGGTTGTATTACGTATTATTTAAGAACAGGTGCATAGTTAAGCCGTGCCTATTTTTAGTTTTCGCGCTCAGATAAAATAACCCCATTGGTAGATGGAAAGAGTGACCTGGGTTTGAGAGTACAAAACTACGGGGAATACAGACCCAAGGCTTGTGAAACAGAGGTTAGAGGTGGTTTTGAACTCGTCTTCCCCGCTGAATCGTCATGTGGAACAGACATGTTTTGAACTATCGTTATCAAATGTATATTATCAACATGTGCGAGTGTTAAATAGTGTAACAAACAATACGTATGTATTTAAATAAATATCAACAAGTGGACAAGTATTTTTCTTAAAGTAACATCCTATCAATGCAATTCAATATGACAGCTGAAAGACGATTGATGAGAGCTTACCAGACGACACCCTTACGTAATATAAGAAACGAAACAAAAGGAGCCCAACCCGTGGTTCGTTACAACCTGCTTCAGTGGCAGCATGGTCCAAGGCGTTACTCTCGTGTTAGATTAGACGGCCGAAGACGGGGAGATCAGGGTTCAATCCCGGTCGGGTGCACTGAGGGTGATCTTTCCTAAATGGTTTTCAACTCTTCTTACAAGCAAATGCGGGTGCGTTTCCTCTAAATTAATCTTTACTAATCCCTAACCCATTAGCGTAATTAGTACATAGGCGTATAATACGAACGGGTAGTAAAACACGGTGCTAAGAAAAAGTTTGAAAAATGATCATCCATCCATTACTTGTGTAGATTACAAATCTAGTAACAGTCAGTATTCATTAAATATTTGCTTTTACTTTTGGCTTAAGGCCCTTGGCTCTGTCGAGTGTAAGTCTAAAACCTATTTTGAGGGATGGTGAGCGGGAGGGTGAAAGGCGTATCGCGTGGCTTCACAACCGACCTAAGTATCCTTCCGCGCCAACAAGAACAGATTGATCACGGAAACCGTAGATGGCGCTAGATACCGGACAGGTCTTGCGGAAAAAATCATACGTTTGGAAATATCAGTTTTCTCGAGAACGAGTGAAAATTTTATGTTAATATTTTCAACACCCCCTTCAAAGATAATGTATAGGTGTTTATTAATTGTTACATTTTATTTTTTGTTATGAAGCCGGCAATTTTCTATTGAAAAATGTCAAAATCATCGATATTCGATCACTGTTAAAATTATAGAGGAGGTGTGTATATAAAAAGTATAACTTAATCAACATGCTTATATTCTTGGACAAACCGTTTCCTAAAAGAAAATCGTAAAACAATCAAAATTCTTGAAGATAACCGTTTGTTCCCATGGCTCTGCATTTCCACGCAAAATGAAAAGTACCAATCGCCTTAAGAATTTGTTTATAAACAACATCAAAAACAACAAAAAACGGGACAGTTTTATATCTATTACCATCGTATATCTTCACAAAAAACCGGCCTCAGGCACGATTCCCTGCTGGTACTTGGGTATTTTTCACTTAAGGTGCGGCAGAAGGGAGCGCGAGTAATTTTACAGTTTTTATAGCATTACATTTTTTGTCAAAAATAAATCAAATATTTCTTCAGTAGCAATATAGAGTTTAGTTTTCTGCACATTCTAATATCAACAAATCTTGAATATCTGTCAAGGGTGTCCTGGAATTTTGTCAAAACTTTTTAAATAAATAGAAAATGTTTTGACAAAATTCCAGGACACCCTTGGCAGATATTAAAAATCTGTTGACAATAGAATGTGCAGAAAACTAAACTCTATGTTGCTACTGAAGAAATATTTGATTTATTTTTGCCAAAAAATTTAAATTCTATAAAAACTGTAAAAGTACTTGCGCTCCCTTCTGCCGCACCTTAAAGAGAACTATCCCATTTGTCGCCATGGGTTAGTAAATTAGACTTAAGCTAGGTTTAAAACTCCTCTTGGTCCACACCTCCATATTCACTATCATCACGTCATCTCGTTGCTATTACGTGTAGACAACCTCCTGTGATGTACCCTGGGTAACGTTCTGTGTCACCATAGAAGCTAATAGTCTACATACAGGGGACCGAAGCTGGATGTCATGTTCCTCCGGTCAGTAATGCCATAAGCTTAAAAACAAACAAAAAAAAAGTTAATTTCTCAGCTAAAGATGGTTACAACTACAGCCAAAACGTGTCAAGTTATTTCTTCAACATGGCTCAAAACCGAAAACAGTTTTAATTCAAACACCGGCCGCAAAAACTTATAAAACAAACGTGTTTTTACTATCGTTTTATCTGTCAGAAAAAGGTTAAAGTTATAGTGGACCACCTATACATAAAACTGCCTACTGTTTGTAGGATATTTAACTCGAGCATTATCTACAAGAACCTTAACTTAAATCCTCAACAACCTTCCTATACCTCTGGATTCAGGAAACACAAATGACCGTCTCATGTTACTAAAAAATCCTTCCGTGTTTTTTTTCTCTCTCTCAGTGCTTGAAGCAGCTTTAGTTTTATCAGATCTCACTGTGAAGGGAGGGAGGTAAAAACGTTTCATGGGCTTTCGCCCTCTTCTTTTCGCTCCTTATACTCAACCCCCTATCACGCCGAAACAGGTTCATTTAACTTCTGTGAGACCGCACCTCAACCCGTTTCTAAAGAGAGAGAGAGAGAGAAGTTGTCTCTTGTAAAGTGATAGCTTTCGTGTTGTGCAAAACACAGTTTCTCCTAAAATAAGGTTTCAATAGGCAACCTGCTCGACAATTTAGCTCGGTGGTAGCGCATCTGACTACTAAGTTAGGGGTTTCGTGTTCTAAAATAAGAGTTTTTAAGTTTTGAGATGATATAATCAGTTTGTTTGGAAAGCGATAGTTAATATAAATTGTAATAAAAGGCATCTTCCACTTATTTTTTTTTACTACCAATCCCGCACGGCACCCACTGTGGTATAAAAATTATATAAGCCTCCTCCTCCCCCCCCCCTCCCACATGGTGCCGTATTTCATTTTGAAACGTTATCTCTGAAACGTAATTCTATACAAGATTAAAAATATTTTCTTCAAAAATTTGTTAAAAATAGTCTAGTTAAAAATTTAAAAATCCGGCTTCGAGGTGCATTCGGAACCCCTTCCGTTCACCTATGTTAAAAATTTCAGATCTCTGCGTGCCGTAGATTTGGCTGGGCATCGCACACAAACAAACACACACGTCTTACTACCATTTCGGGGTGTACGCATACGCCTACTAATTAAGCTAACGTGTTAGGGATGGGGAAGGTTAAATTTTTTAAAAAAAAAGTTTTGGAAAAATCTACCTTAATACACCTGACGGGAATCGATCCCCAATCTCGCGGTCATTGGTATTATAGTCTATTGCATCTTCCTCTTATAGTATTTTAATTGAAGAAATATCTCAGACACTAAATAAGTCTGGATTCTAATTCTAGTGCCTCTTGATTTCAGTAAATCCAAACCACAGGTATCCTGCTTACTAAAATGTGCGTATGCATATAATTACGTGTGTGCTTGATTTTTTATTGATCTAGCGATAAAACAGGTAGTTTAGCGTTAGCGCATTAGCGTGGAGAGGGGATGGGAAACCCACGGTGATTGCTGATTTAGGAAAACCTTCTCAAGTGTACCCTGCCAAGGTTCTAACCTGGACTTCACATACCCTGCAATATAGTATAATGCGAGCTTAATCAGTTCTGGTATAATTTCCAGAACAAAACACCCCCCCAATATTCAGAATACCAAATAGTTTTGGATGCATGGGAGACTGGCCGACTACCTAATATGAATTATATTCACGACCCTTTAAAGTTAGCAAGAAAAATATTTTTTACCGAGAGAAGCGAGGTTCTATTTTAACTTTACCATTTGGATTTTCATCTATCTAAATATTTGTTTCAATATAAATGTTAAATCCGTGGACCAATTTTAAATAAATTTTGTAGGGATATTCTTTGATCCATCGAACAATTATGTAGATGCTTTTTTTACGATATAGTTTTCCGGTCGCTTAAAAATTTGTCTATTTGTTTGTCCCACCATAATTGCAAATGTGTGAGTCAATTTTAACGAAACTTGGAAGAGACATTCTTTAAACCTAATCCAGGTAACATATTGACATGATTTATTCAATATGGCTATCCATTTTAATAGGGCGGCCAAACAAAAGTTATTCAATCAATAACTAATCTTAAGTGATTTCAGTTTAAAATTTTAAGCATTGATCGAGAAACTAAAGTGTTTTTTGTATATTACGAGGCTGGAGTCTTAAACCGAATGAATAACGGTTATTTTCTATGAATATGATATATTATTAAATATATAAATAGACTAAACATATGAAGGTAGAGTGTGTGGATCAACAGGATGGGGTAGGCCATGTTAGACGTGGCTAAATGTTGTACACGAATGTGTGAAAAAAGATAAACATAAGAGTTTTAATAATAAAAAAGCGTGTATAACTGTGTATGGATGTTGTTGAAGCGAAGGGAGTATCCAAGGATAGGGAAGTGTGGAGAAAGTTTGTGAGGATGGATTAAGTACGAAGCTGTTTTTTGAGCTGTATACACAGTTTCTTGCCTGTCCCGTAATGAAACGGCTTGATTAGGCATGTATGTATTAAATATAGTATTAATTTATTCCCTGTCTAATTTGATCACAAAAGAAAAAATATATCAACTTTAGATCCAAGGAGAAATAATTGTAGATACTTCAACTTAAAATACAAAGCAATTATCAACGATAAAAACATGACGTACTTAGCATATTTTGAATGAATGGAGCGAGGGCCATTGTTCAAAGAACTACTTGCATAATTTTGTTCACATTCACACAATAGAACATAGCCAGAGGTGTTCCCAAACAAGGTCTACCTTGCGGGGGAAGTCTATGAAGCAGACTTTCAATGCCAAGTTGTCACTAATGTTTGCATAGGAAGTTGTCAGAGTCTCACTCATGTAGGTAAACATTTCTGCAGACAAACAATGGAGAACTGAACTAGATGTGTTCTCCAAGCTACGGTGACTTACTTCCTCTTTGGTGTAGAAGACAAGCCGTAAAGACGATAAAAAAAGTAAAGAGGTGCATATGACGATAAAAAGTGATACGATAAGTTTCTCAGAATTTGTTTTGGGTGAAAATTTAATATTAGTGAACAGCCAGAGAAAAACTTTGATTCGTATGTAAATGCAAGTATGCATTAATATATCTGGTCCACACGATAGCAAAAAACTTCAAATTCGGAGACACTGTTACATTCAACCAGCAAGTGCTGTAGTCTATACGCGAGTTTGAGAAAATAATTGGAATCGATGTTAAAACTTTTTTTGCTCATTTGATTTTTTTTATTACCTTTCTTATAACAAATTAAATTAAGTGAAAACTTTAAACCTTGGGATATTATATCAATTATTACTGCATTCGTTCCATTTAAAGAGGTGTAGACTTCAGCATGAGCTGTATCACTGTGTGAGCTGTATCACTAAGGTTTTCCCTTTATTTGTCTAAGCTAACGCGGGTGCACTTACTTTAAAACACCCCCCTCAACCTACCATTATTTTAGGCCGTTTATAACCTATATGTAGAAAGAAATATCGAAAGAAAATTATGTTCGACTCTAAATTCAAATTACTTTGTATAGCAGTGACCACGCGGTCTAAGGCGTTAGAATCGCATCACATAAGGTCAACTTTGATGGGGTTCGAACCCCCACTCCACCCTGGGGGATATTTTCAACACGAGATTTATCAGTGTGTGTTTTTTCCATCCTTTCTCTAAGCAAATGTAGTTATGCATTTATTTAAATTTACCCTCCACATCAAATACCTCATAGGTTAACTCATTGATAGCTCGTGTTAAAATTAGTTTAAGGGTCAGGTAAAGTAAGTTAATGTCGGCCAATAATACCATCAAAACATTCGAATTAAAAAGATAAAAGGAACATTATGGACCTTTAAATGAAATACTTGATTTAAAACAGTTTTCATGTAAACACTTCTACACTAAATAGTTATTTTTGATAATATATTATTTCTTCCTGAGCCACACAATTCTCTATTCTTGATATTTGACCAAAATTATTGATAATAATAATAATAATAATAATAATAATAATAATAATTTAAAGGCAGAATTAAATAGTAAACAGTGAAGTGGTGAGCAAATAATCTATAAAAACTTCTTTTAATCAGTTTTATTTGTTCACGACCTCACTATTGATTATCTAAGTTTCTCTCTCTCTCTCAACCAGTATCGGTGGTCGCATGGTCTAAAGCGACACTCGCATTGGACTGGACTGTCTATGACGGAGATTTAGGTATCCGAATCCCAATCGAGTGTAATGAGGGTGGATTTTCCTAGATAGATTCCCAACCTTCCTCCATGCATATTCGGGTATATGTCTCCTAAAATTCTACTTTACATATCCTTATCTCCTTAGCGTAATTAATGTATGCGTATAACCTGAACGGGTACTTAAAAGGGCGGAATAAGTCTATTTTAAATTACTATAGTAGGTTTTCAAATATCAATAATCTAAATACTGATTATTTTATGACATGCGAAATACCAAATTAATTGGTTTTAAATAAAACTCTTTGATGTATACGATTATAGTAAAAACTAATATTTAATGACGCTTCCTAGTTAATATTTACATCCACTATAAGGATTGATAGATTTTCTAAATCAAAGTGTTTCTTTAGACTAACGCCTAACTTTTTAGATTCACTTCGGAAATGAAACTTTTTTACCTCTGAAAATATAAAGCTAATAATTTTATTCGGAGGTCGCATCGCTATGGATCGTTTAGTTCCGGGACGATTTGAGGACGCCCTAGAGCTGAAAATAAAAAGGAAGGAATGCGTTAAAATATAGGAATATGAAGAGAAACGATAACTATGATAAAGTATCAAAAGGTTTTTAGAAAAAGAAACGAAGAAGACATAAGATAGTAAATTTATTTATTTATTTATTTGAATTGTGTATCATCCTTTCAAATTACACTTTCCTTACCCTTATATATATATTAATTTATTATGAAATGTTTACTATTTCTTGTTTTATTCAAGAGGGTATATGCAGAAGTAATTTTCCTAACCAATAATTCAACCAATTTTTCCGGGTCTTTGAAGTAAATTGAAACAAAACACATTTATAATTATTTATTTTTAGCACCACGTCTTACTACCCGTTCTGGTTATACGCGTATGTACTGATCACGCTAATGGTTTTAGGGATTAGGAGTATTATCTATTTATATGAAGTGTACCACCATTTGCGTGGATACAAAGTGGAAAACCATTACGGAAAAACCACCCTCAGTACACCCGACCAAGATTCGAAACCTCGATCTCCCCATCATCGGCAGTCTAATCTACTGCGAGAGTAGCGCGTTAGACCATGAGGTAACCGAAGAGGGTGTTTACAAATTAATTTCTGCAAAACGTCACAAGACACTTTTAGGAAGAAGATTTGTTTTATCGATAAAATTTGTGACATAAACCCGACTCAAATTTTACTTGCAAATTAAGTTGACTTTACCAGAAGAAGCTGAAGGGGGCATAAATGTATTTTATAAAGAAGTGATGTCGTTAGAACGACAGCTTCAGGAGAGGGTGGGTTGAGTGGGCTTGCTAAATTATTACTTTTTAATTCTCTTAAAACACGTTCGGACTAGAAGCAATTAGTCACACTAATGGAATAGGGATGAAGAAGGAATAATTTAGAGGGAATGCAACCATATTTACATGGCTGCAGGTGAGTTGCGGCAGCACGAGCTGTTTACCTCTAAAGAGAAAGTTGAATTGCTGCCCCACATTTTTTGAGCCACGTACGAATTGCGGCCCGGGCTGGTGGCCTAACCTAACCTAGCCTAACCTAACCTAACCTTCAAATTTTGGCCAAAACCATTGAACGACAAGAACTGAAGAAGTTTTTATATTACGAGGGATGTCAACATGAGACCATGATAGTTTCTATCTGAAATTTAAGACTACATGATATAAAGCACCCTAGGTGGACGCAACTTATACCTCTCTCTAAAGTGAGTGGGCCGCAATTCATATGTCTCTCTCAAAATGCCGGACCGCAATTCGTAAAAGACTTCAAGATTAGGCAGAAACTCGCCTACAGATTTACAGAGAAAAAGGGGGAAGCCATTTAGGAAAACGAAAAACGCTCAGCTCCCAACCGGAATTCGAAATTTAACTTATCTGTCACTAGTAAGCCAGATTAAGACATTTAGTTCGCTTGCAGACCGATGTAGGTATCTCAATAAATAGTCACTTTAATCTAGTTATTACTTTGTCATCAGGATCGACACCATTTTCTAACCACAAGATTCTTTGTGTTTTCCACGTTTTACAGACGGATTTCCTTTTTTTTTTTTCCAAACAACTTATACTAAAGAAAATAGTAATACAATTTTATTTGACATAAAATTGACTAGTGTCAAGTAATTTAAATTATGTTTAAATCGTTATGATTTAGACTTGATTGTGATCTGCTGTCAATGCACAACTCTTATCTAAGAGAGGACAAGACATGTTTGAATATGCGTGCTTTATTCCTCAGTTGGGTGACCTGGCGGTCTAGGGGTAAGGTGTCGGACTTCTGTGTTGGGGGTTCGGGGTTCAATCCTCGGTCCCGGCACAGATTTATCTGATTGCCAAACCCTTCCTTCACCTCTGACAAGACTTGTATTAATCACAGCCTGTGAATGTGAAGAATGCCAGGCCTCCACCGTGGTTCGGATCCCACGTTAAACTGTAGGTCCTCCATTTCATCTCACAATCATCCTACCATTACACATTAGCGTAAGTGCGTATAGCCCGAACGGGTAGTAAGACGCGGTGCTAATAATAATAATAATAACTAATTTCTACTGCTCTTCCTACCAAAATCAGCCTTTAAATATTTATGACAAAAAAAAAGAGAGAGAAAGAATGCCCAACATAATATTTGACACTTTTGATTTCTAAGAGTTTTTGATTTACTATTTCTGCCTACACAATGAACTTTTCCTACAAATTTGATGACCTGAAAGCTTATTTCATGACTTTTTTTTTTAAGACCTTCATGATTGGTACTTTCCTCTGTTCGTGTACCACCAGAAAGAAGGGCTGAACTTTGTTGAGGTGTGAATGTAGGGGACGCGAGAAAAGAACGAGGTTTTGGCAGTTTATTTTATAGCAAAACGTTTTTGATCAAAATTAATCAAATATTGCTCCAGTAGAAACCTAGAGTTTAATTTTGATAACAGTTGTTGAATATCTGTCAAGGGTGTCTTGGAATTTAATGATAACTTTGTACCTTCATTTAAAATGTTTGTCTTCAAATGCCGCTATGCTCATGACAGATATTCAACAACTGTTGATATCACCATGTGAAGAAAATTAAATTATATGTTTCTATTGGAGCAATTATTTTATATATTTTGGCCAAAAAAAAATGTTGCTATAAAAACTGCAAAAAATAATTGCCTTTTCTCGCGTACCCTAAACCCCACACCTTAAGATCATCCCATCGCCGAGAGAAAGGCTCGCAATATCCAAAAACCTTTAGTTTTTTAAAATCAAATCGGCTTTTTTTTTCGCTAGAAATGTTAGACGGAAAGTTTTCCATTTTTTTTTTCAGAAAATGTTTCCATTTAAAAAAAAAA
>CABFWO010000483.1:202167-216660 GCA_902155825.1 Timema genevievae
ATTTTTTTTTTTTTTTTTTTTTTTTTTTTTTTTCTAATCATAAAATTAATATAACTAAAAACATGGAAAGAAAGTTGAGCCACTAAAAGTTGGCAACACTTGTTTCCGGACTTGCAAAGGGATCAGTAAGAAGACAACAACAGTACACAACCGCAAGTATTTTATACTAAGATCCTTCCGCCGGGCTTATACGAGTCACTCGTCTGTGATCCGAGAGTAGGAACAAACGGATGTTTTTGAGGAATACGTGAGCCACGAAAAAAAAAGACTTAAGAGGGAAAAAAATCAAATAAAACACAAAGAAATCTACTATATAAGAAGGAAATATAAAACGAGCCCAAGAAAGACACACAAAAAAAAAATAGAACGACCAAAACAAATGGCAAGTCAACTTGAGTTAAAAAAAAGTCTATGCGAAAAGTCAAGTTAGAAAAGAGGAGTGGAAAATAAAATAACGAAACGGAATAGGGCTTACATATTGCCCTTAACTTACACATACTGGAATAAAAATAGAATCAAATAGGGGGCGATAAAAATAGAAATAGAAGAAGTAGAGATTTTTTTTTTTTCTAAATGGATTTTGAAGTGACAGGAAAGCATTCATAATTTTATTTAGCTCTATTTTGTCTGCTTTTTATGCCCATTCAGTTTGATGGTAAAACCATTCCAATTTTTTTTTTTTAACTCTCAGCAATGTTAGTTACTTTATCAAATAACATTCACAGCCCATTTAACAGCCAAAATAAAAAAAAAATGTTTGAACGCATGTAAGTTTGTGACATTACTTTTAAATATATATTCATACTAAATATTGTAATTTCTAAAGAGAAATGTTTTCACAGAGCAAAATTAGTTAGATCCACTGTAAAATACATTTATTTTAAATCCCACAAGGCTATGAGCTCTGAATATTTTTTTTTGTTTTGAATAGCTTCCCCAAGGATATAAACACGAATAAACAACAAACACATGTAAGTGCACACATGTGTCTATACTTACACACGAATATAATAAAATAATATACTAACGCTAAGCTCCAATAAAACATGAGAATATTTTGTTTGTTTTAAAACAGAACGTATTTTTTTCCCCCAGAAAAATATTTTATTTATTTGTATTTATTTGAGGTATTTGACGTATACTTTTTAAAACCAACTGATTATATCAGCACACGAGAATTTCTATGAGCGAGAACAAAAGGGACTACCAATTTTATCGGGAAAGGTATTTTCACATACCTTCCAGGTATTCTTTTACATGTCCACAATCGACATGGGACCAACGGATTTACTTACCCTCCGAAGGAAGTTGCGATACGGATTTTTAACGCTCAAGAAAAATATATCGACCCCGGCTGGGTTAGAATCCAAGGACATCGGGTCTTGAGGCAAGCACTTTACTCCAAGACCACTGAGGTCAACTCCCAACAGCTTGTTTTTATTTTTTTTATTTCATCCCCTTACTTTAAGCCCAGATACACCCGGTAATATTACGCGTTTCTGTTGTTATTTATAACGAGTCAAGGTTATATCGAGTTTTAATAGACATGTTCGGATGGGTTTAGTGCGATATCTATCTGTGCATTGCTCGTGGGCCTGTTCCTTTTCATTGTTGTGTGCTTCCATCTAATCAGACGAATGGCGTATTTTAATGCATCAAATAAATTATAGGTAAACGTTTTAGGTTAAGTACAGTAGCCCCATGGCTTCTTTGGTGCTGACTGACAGATTTGAAAAGCTACCAGACCAAATTATGTATCCCTACGCCAAACCATATGATCTGCAAAAAACATGTGTTTAGCAGCTGTCACTTCTGACAGTCAAAATTTAGGTATATACCTAAATGTTGACTGTCAGAAGTCAGCTTGAACGGTCAGTCAGCACCAAAGAAGCCATGGGGCTACTGTATATACCTAAATGTTGACTGTCAGAAGTTAGCTGTGAGCTGTCAGTCAGCACCAAAGAAGCCATGGGGCTACTGTAATCGTGATTTATAGAAAAGCCTGTACATAACTATATATTGTCTTACTACGCGTTCGGGCTATTCACATTTAAATGCACTAATGGGAGAGACATAAGGAAGGTAGAATTTAGAAGAAATATTTTCGCATTTGCGTGGAGGGATAATGGTAAACCGTTTATGGAAAAACCACCCTCGGTACGCCAGGCCCTGACATCCCAGTCAAAGGCTAAAGTTAACCCCCCCCCCCACCCCTTGCTCCCTTTGAGCTAGTTAGATCATCTGTAGGGGGCAAAAAAAGGAGCATATTATTATGCAAATTGATATGTTTAGTAACGGATTATTTTAAAATTTAGCTCACCAATTAAAAATATAGATCCCTGCATTGGACAACTGCTTTTCTAATTGGACAGTGTCCGATATTGACTACCGTAGTCAACAGGGGGGGCAAACAGTTTGACTAACCACGGATACACCAGTTTGCGTGGAGTTCCCACGAAACTAACGGACACGTTAGTAAACACAATAGCCTCGCATGGTAGACCCTTGTTAATAATAGAGGCGTGGCGTGGAAATGAGCGAGTGTCCCCTTGGGGGTTCGAACCCCCTGGGAGGGGGGAATGAGTAGGGGAGGATTAACAGACGCGGTAGACGGGAAACCATGTCGGTTTCATGATTTGTAACCTTACCCGTCGAGACTGACTTGTAATGGCTCAGTGGAGATAGACTGTTTAGCGGAGGGACCCTGGTTCTATCCCAGCTGCTGGTGATTAAATGTTTTGTGTTTATGTTGTTACCAACAATTGGGAGCTGAAGATGTCTGTTTTGTTAGTTTGTAAGTATCATTTTTGAGACAATCATTTGGTTTTTATAAAGTGCAGGTAAAATACATCCAAATAGTATTAACACAGTAAAATTTGGATAATTCGATATTGATTGATTCGAAAACTCATATAATCCAAACCCACCATGATTTCCCACGAAATTATTATATGAACCAACACTTTTAAAAAAATTAACATTTAATTATAGTTTTAGAAGGAGATATTTGGATAATTCAAAACCTATTAATTGTTAATTTTTTCTAGTATGTGCTCTTTTCAAATCTAACTTCACGATCATTCCTAAATCAACATTATAAACTAATAATGTCATATAAATTTAGAGTTATTGACGCATAGTTAAAGAGAAGGCCGTAAATTCTACACCGGCGACGAGCGGGTTGCCTAGAATAAGGGATGTGTTGGCTCAGCTTTCGTCAGTTCTGTGAGACAATGTAATCACGTGATGCCCTGACTTAATTAAATCTTCAATTTAAATTTATGTTAAATTCCCCAAGTATTAATGTTGTGTGTTTAAATTCGTGTTGTATTTACATGTACGTATAATAAATTGTGTGTGTTTTATATGTAGCATATTTTGAGATTATTGATTTATAATGTAGTTACCAGATGGCTATACACTCATAAAAAAAAAAGTTTGTTCGAATTTTGGATATTTCTAATTTGTTTAGTTATCCCTTGAACTCTGAATAAAAAATGTTTAACTATAATAATAATAATAATACAATCACACATCACTCATGCGCGTTGAATTAATAATAAATTGGTGGTCAAATGTTCCCCCAAAATAACAAAATATATGATTCATTCATTTTGTATATTTCTAAAATGCTTATATTATAAATAGATGTATTGTGACAAAGAAAACTTTTATACAATTTAAGAATAGTTAACTCCGATTTATACATTAGCAGTTTCTTTCTTGTTATAAACGTACTTAATGATATAGACTAAACCCGCTTCGGTGACCCCATGGTCTGACGCGCTACTCTCGCAGTAGACTAGACTGCCGACTACTGGGATATCGTGGTTCGATCCCGGTCGGGTGTAATGAGGGATATTTTTTTCTAAATGGTTTCGTACTCTCTCCCTCTCTCTACATGTAAATGCGGAGCACTTCCTCTAAATATAGCCTTACACATCTCGAAAACCATTAGCGTAGCTATTACATGAGCGTGGAACCCGAATTGGTACTAAGTGGCGGTGGAAAAAAATATATAATATACCTTTTATTAGCACGGACATTGGTTATATTTGGAGGCATATTAATTTCAGTTATAGTTGAAGAAATGTTAACATGTTCGAATATTGATATATTTGTTTCTTTATTACGCACACTTGTATATCCCAAGAGCAATATACACAGCGCTAATATATTTTGCGTTGCGCTGGCTTACTACCCATCTAGGCCGTCCGTATATTTATAGATTCATTATTATGCTAATATGATAGGTATAAATAAAATAGAATTTATAAGAAATGTAGCTACATTTGCGTGGAGGAAAAAATGGGGAAATAAACTACCATCAGTACACTCGGAAAGATTTCTAGCCCCAACTTTTACATCGCCATCCAAGCGAGTGATCTTGACGTGTACATCACGTGTCCACAAGAGCGGCCTATCCTTACTTAACTAAATTAATATACTAGGGATGATTAAGGTAGATTTCAGATAAATTGTACCCACATTTGTGTGAAGAGATTCTTGGGGAAACAGATTTTTTCCAAGTCATCTTAGTACTAGCGAGTCCGGCCCCTTAGCTCGGTCGGTAACGTGTTTGTCTTCTGAGTTAAAGGTCCCTAGTCCGATTCCCGGCATGGCCGAAAAATATATAATTGGTGAAATGTGGATTTGCCCTTTCACAATGATGAATCTACGGCCAGTGGGGCTTGATGTTTTGTCTGTTTTAGATTTAAGTTAGTTAATTAGTCGTGTGCTGACATAAATTTTAGTCGGTTCAGAAAGTGCACGTTAAATACCTCAAATAAATTATATAAATGAAAAAGTAGTACCGGACGGGATTCAAACATCAGTCTCCCAGCCAATGGCAAACCATGACTTTGTTTACCTTACCCCTTGTGCTGATTATTTAATTAATACGTAGCTAATGAATATGTTTGTGCATTGTGTGTTTCTCCAATATTCCTGCCTTCTGCAAACGTCCATAAATCCCGCGTCATTCAAGGATGGAGATTGAGATTTCAAAATATGGTCGACACCGAATGGAGGAGAAAAGTAGCAAAATTCAACTCAAGGATTAAAAACTTACCTTTAATTTGAAGTTTTATCATTTTAAAATATTCATGAAGTAAAATGAGTTCATTTTCAGAAAATTTTCACGGGAAATGTCACATTTTTTTATATAAATGTCATCACCATCATCATCATGAACTGTGGCCAGGTCCGTTTAGTAAAATTCCTCCATCTCCCTTTGTCCTTCCATCTTCTTCCTCCTATCCTCACTTCTTCTCTCCTCCTCTCACTTGCACACTTGTTGCTATCTGTTCCTCCCATCTTTACCTTGGTCTTCTTTGTCGTCTCTTCCCTACATACTTCATATCCATTAATCTTCTTGGAATCCTCTCCCCTTCCATCCTCCTTACATGTCCATACCATCTCATCCTAGCCTCCTCAACTACCTCATGTACCCTCTGTACCCCAACTTTAGACCTTACATCTTCATTCCTAATCCTATATCTTCTGGTGACAGCTAGGATGCTCCTAAAAACTTCATTTCCATGACCTCCACTTTAATTTATTCTATTTTATCCAAAGTTTGAATATCAAAGTAAAAGTTGAGATATATTTATTTTTTTCTCTAACAAATAAATAATGTTTAATAGGTTCATAAAATAAAAATGTCAATATAATTGAGAATTATTTTTTGTGGATTTGTTACTCCGGAATTTTCCTTCCCATAATACCAAAGTGTAAAGATAAGCACCTGAAAGTAGGCAGCACCCTTTAAAAAACAACTAAGATGCCGATAACGTCTGATTCAATAATCTCTTTTTAGTCCTATATTTCAAGGGATTTTTTTTTTCCAATCTCTTTAAATAGAAACTTCTTTTAACGGTAAGCTACCGTTCTAAAAAGGACACGGTGATAGTATTTTTTTTAAAAAGTACTCCCTTTACGCAACCATTTCTTCAGATAAAGCAGATGAGATGGCTTTACTGTCGACGCAATTACTGTCTCAGCCACAGAGGTTTTTTCCTCCGATATAGTAGACGGCTGGAAACAGCTCGCAAAGAAAGAAAGAAAGAGAAATGTAAAATCACATAGGGTAGAAGTTTATAAACTTCCGTCTTTATGAAGAATAAAAAGAAAGAGAAAATATATTTTTTTTAAAAGTACAGGGTGGAGCAAGGCCGTCTTATAAAGGTGGGGACGAAAAAAATTGACCGATTAATAACTTGAAAATTAAATATTCACTGGCTAGATAAGAGTTAACTACATACAACACTTTGTGAAGATAATGTCACTCAGATGAGTTCCACCGGGCGTCAGACAAACCTCAGAACGTTGTCCATCACTTTCCTCAGCAGAGATCGTCTAATTGTTTTCGCCCCACCCTGTATATTATACTACTCGCTTTGCTAATTGGGGGCTCCACCCCCAAACCCCCAGTGAGTTTTATTTGCAAGTGGATGTAAACTAATGTAATTCCAGCGTTGTTTTGAACGTAACAACTTAAAGTTACCGGTATTGTATTGTATGTTTCACATATTATTTTAGTTTCTCCATACATATAGGGCAGCTAGAATCATCAAATTTGGCACGCTTATGGCAATTGGATGTGCCAATATGCCTGCCAAATTTTATTATTCTAGCTGTCCCATAAGTGTGTCATAAAATTTAAAAATATGTGGAAAATGTGCAAAATTTAACTAAAATCAAAAAATCTAGCTCTATCTGTGGTATAACCGATGTAGCTATGACTAAAAGTAATAGGACCAAACTTGTGGATCTCGACAAATCCGTGGCTGCTGGTGCAATCAGTTTTTTTATACATTTACTAAAAACTTGTAAGATTTGTGAAACGAAATCCTATACATTGTTGAAGAAACATTCCACCAAAGAATAAATTAAATAGTATACACCTTTACAGAAACATTGATAAAAGAGCAACGTTTCATACTAACATCGCATAACAAACAATTTCACATTTTAAGATGCTCCAAATAAAATATTAAAAGATATATATGGCTCAAACACTATTGGTTTTGTAAAAATATTTTTTTAGACGCGCTGCTAAAAAAAAAGGAAATGTAAAAAATACGAGTTCATATTTTTTTTATAAAATACTCTTAAGACAAGGTAGAAAGAAAGGCACAAGACATTACAGGTATGAAGTTACAAAAGAAAAGAAGAAAAGGTAAAAATAAACTAGACAGAGATAAAAGCATTGAGATGTAGAAAGTGTAGAAGACGACTGGGGAATCTTGATAGCAGGAGTGAGGACATAATGTTCTCGCGGGTAGCCTATATCACAGATGTTGGGGGAGAATGGTTAGGTATAGTGGGATTCTGGTAAGAAGAACCTTTTTAGAAAATACGGACACATATTTTTTACGGTCAACATCTTTCACATTTTACCATTAATGGGTTAGGGATTAGGAAGGCTTAATTTAGAGGAAGTTCACCCTCATTTGTGTGGAAGGATAGTGGAAAACCATTTACTAAAAACTTCCCTCGTTGCACTCGACCGGGATCGAAACCTGTATCCCCGTCTTTGGCAGTCTAGTCCAACACGAAAGTAGCGCGTTATACCACTTTTATAGCATAAGTGAACGCTGCAGTTTATATGAATTGATGTATGAACATATGAAAATAGCTCGTAACTGTCAAATACCGTGTTTTTATTACATTTATTTAAAGTATTTAACGTGTACTTCCTAAACCAACCGATTATATCCGCACACTAGAATTTCTATGAACGAGAGCGAAAGGGACTACCAATTTTGCCGGGAAAGGTATTTTCGCATACCTTTCGGGTTCTTTTCATGTCCACAATCGACATGGGACCGACCGGTCCTTACTTCCCCTCCGAAGGAAGTTGTGCTACGGATTGTTATCGCTATAGAAAAAATCCGTTGACCCCGGCTGGGTTTGAATCCACGAACATCGAGTCCTGAGCGCGAGCACTTTACCCCAAGACCATCGAGGACGAAGTATCATCAACTATCCAAGCGTATGTACACTGGATATCATCTCTGAGGGAACCGCATGGTTACTATTGGAGAAACAGCGTTGTCATTCTCTCGTTTCCGTGTGGTCAATCTCCACTCAAAAAAAAGACAAGTTTTGCAACACTGGTTAGCCGAGGTTGCCAGTAGCTCCTTCTTACCCCAGCACACCACCTTCAGACATAACTGAGAGCGAGGAGATTTGGCCAGTAGCTCCTTCTTACCCCAGCACACCACCTTCAGACATAACCGAGAGCGAGGAGATTTGGCCAGTAGCTCCTTCTTACCCCAGCATACCACCCTCAGACATAACTGAGAACAAGGAGATTTGGCCAGTAGCTCCTTCTTACCCCAGCATACCACCTTCAGACATAACCGAGAGCAAGGAGATTTGGCCAGTAGCTCCTTCTTACCCCAGCACACCACCTTCAGACATAACTGAGAGTGAGGAGATTTGGCCAGTATCCCCTTCTTACCCCAGCACACCACCTTCAGACATAACTGAGAGTGAGGAGATTTGGCCAGTATCCCCTTCTTACCTCAGCACACCACCTTCAGACATAACTGAGAGTGAGGAGATTTGGCCAGTATCCCCTTCTTACCCACTCTCCCAATTAATCCCCTGGTTATTTGGAAATGTACCATTTCTACCCTTGCTCTCCATTCGTCAGGTGGAAAAAAATCCGCTCATTGCCCGAAAGTCCCGTTGGTGCTCTTTGTACTAATTGCTTGCGAGCTTATTTTATTCTCCCCGTGCCCTCTTTATACTTCCTTCTTGCCCTTTAATCGTGCTGTTTGCCATCTCTACCTTATTTTACCAATTACAAGCACTTAACAAGACCGAGAATCCGAGGAAACTTTTGTTTGCTTCAAGGGAAGCTGAAAAAAAAAAGAGTAATGGCCAGGACAAATTAATTAAAGCATTTTTATTATTTTTTTAAAAAAAGTTTACTTATAGGCTCGTTAAATGGATTGCTTGAATAATTTAAATGAGGTTCAAAGGAGAAAATGAATTAAGGAACATATCAAACGAGAAAATTAATATTTTTGCTAAGTACGAATGTTATAGTCGATGACGCATTAGTTTTAAATAAATTATCTCTTTAGAAAAAGGTATAGGTTTTGTAATAATTCAAATTTCGTATTTTTGCCTTTATAAATATTATCTAAAGATAATTTTAATAAAATCTAGTATATTATTATTATTAGCACCGCGTCTTACTACTAGTTCGGGTTATACGCACTTACGCTAATGTATGATGTTAGGGTGATTGTGAGATGAAATGGAGGAACTACAGTTTAACTGGGATTCGAACCACGGTGGAGGCCTGGCATTCCACACATTCACAAGTTGTGATTAATACACGTCTTGTCAGAGGTGAAGGAAGGGTTTGGCAAGCAGATCAATCTGTGCCGGGACCGAGGATTGAGCCCCGGATCCCAGCCCAGAAGTCTGACACCTTACCCCTAGATCTAAATTCTAGTATAACTTTTTTTTTCTTTTGCCGTATGCCACCAGAGTTAGTCGGATTGACATTCCTGATCTTCTCCTGGCTTTTTTTTATTTGCAGTTGTCAACTTTTGAAAGCTATTATAAAAACCTAACACTAATAAAACACAAAAAAAAAACTTTTAAAGTTGACCGCGAACAGGTTGTATTTATATTTTCCTATGAGAAATTGGATTGTAAATAAGGTCTTCTTGCTTATCAAGTCTATATCCAGCTGAGCCTTCAAACGTTCCTACTTCCCTCCCTCTTTTAATCCCAGTCACGCAAGTCTCTGTCCATAAATCCAGACGACTAACCGGAGAGACATTTGAAAAGAGCGACAAGATAGAAGAAACCTCGACGACGCTGAACGAACAAGAGAAAGTCACACACCCACCCACCCTTTTTAACTTGTTTGCTATGCGACTTAATTAACTTTTTTTATTTATTTACTGATGTACTTGCCATGATATTCCTTCTACCTCCACTTTTCCCCCTCAATTCCCCTCCCTCCCGAACCAAGGCGAATTAAGCCTACTTCAGAGAAAGTTGTTCAAGTAACTTTGTCGTAATTTATCCGACGACCGCCGCTGAGCGGAGAAATTCTCAACTTTGCACTTAACGGAGCACGAGTGAAGGAGTCTTTAAGATTAAGGCGACCATGATATTAAAAGTAGCGGCCAATTTTGACACGAGTTTTCAGTTCTGTCTTCCCCTCGGATTCACTCTCCCCGCAAGTGAGGAGGTGTTATTCTTGATGGCTCGCAAGGAATCATTAGGTTAATTAAATTTGTTCTACTATTGCGTGCGGCCATAAGGTGTGCAAAGCAAATTATACATTTTAGAGATCATAGTTGTTAATATTACTCACACCGGTGGACAGGGGGTCTGAGGTGTCAACCTAGCTGATTTGATTTTCCGGTAATGTGAAGGTCGTTGTTAGAATACCGGCTGGGTGTACTTTGAGTATTTTCCCCAAATGATTTTCCCCTATCCCTCCACACAATATCGGGTAAATTTCCTATAAACTCTATATTCCCAAAGAAGATTAGAGTATGCCAATAAAATAAAAGTAAAGTTTTCTCCTTTTTAAATACCTATACACAACTGTTTTTCAGCTGTTTCAGTGATTACATGGTCTAAGACGTTACTCTCGCAATAGCCTAGACTGCCGATGACAGGAATATCAGGGTTAAAATCCCGGTCAGGTGTATTGAGGGTGGTTTTCCCTAAATTGGTTTTCTTCGCAAATGCGAGTACATTTGCTCTAAATTCAACCTTCCTCATCACTAACACGTTAACGTAATTAATACACACGTGTATAGCCTGAACACGTAGTAAGACGCAATGGTAAGAAAAAAACTCTGTTGGAAAATAGGTTCTAGGTTTGAGTCTTTGGGGGGTGAGAGTAATTATACTAAATATCTTCAAACTTAAAATTACTAAAAAGAGAATTGCCCACAAGGCGGAAAAAAAAATTTAAAAATAAGAATGAGGTATTGAAGCCAAAAACTAAAATTAAATTCCTTTTTTATCTTTACACAAAAGTTTTATCGGGACAATTTAGTTCACACATTTGAACTAGCTTTTTTATCATTAAAAGACTTGCAAACAAACTTGATTCTAGAATAACAAAACGTCTGATCCTTCAACCATCAAATAAACACAGAGAAACTGAAAAAAAAACCTTTTCAGATGATTAATTTTTAAACCATGATAATCGAGTTCGTAACCTTCTATTTAGGTTGGAAAGCGCGGAAGTGTCAGAGAAGAATGTTTGAATACTAAACTGACTCAAATGATCCAACGAGCTTAAGCAAGCATGAGAAAGAGGGTGCAATTTAAGGCAGCTCGACCAATAGATAATTAGAGTATTTAAAACGATTTAATGGAAAAACATTTACTTTGCAGCCGATCAAATCATTGATAACTAGATCATAGACAAGCGTTCCAACCTCTCTCCTATCCTTGCAGGCTCCTAGCTGTAGCTACAGTCAAATTTTCATAAGAAGACACTTTTATAAAATACAAACCTTTTTTCTGCCTATATTGATAACACTATTATATTATTAAGGTGATTACATAGGTATTGTTGACCTCGGTGATCTTGGCGTAAAACGCTCACCACAAGACCCGATGATCGCGAGTTCATACCCAGCAGGGCGCGACGGACCGTAACACAACTTCCTTCGGAGGAGAAGTAAAGCCGTCGGTCACATGTCGATTGTGGACACGTAAAAGAACCCTGGAAGGTATGTGGAAATATCTTTACCGACCAAATTGGTAGGCCCTTTCGCTCTAGCTCGTAGAAATTCTAGTGTGCTTATATAAGTAATCGGTTTATAAAATGCACGTTAAATACCTCAAATATATATATATATATATTGATAGTATATCAAAATATAACAGCTGACTATTATATGACTTGAAAGTAGATTTAGTAGCTTTTATAACTGTCCAAAATGACAACAAAAAATTATAGAAAAAGTTTCCACAACAAAAGGTATTATGAATATAATTTACGAACACATGAGCATTGCAGTCGATATAACAAAAAAAAAAGTCGCGATTTGTCACCAAAACCCGAGCCCTGGTAATAACCATTAACTCCTTTAATTAAACTCATTAAGAGCGCGCATCACATGCCAATCAATTCTGTGATAAAGTCGGCTCAAAATAGTAGATTTACACCAACACTACTGCACATGGATCATTTCTGATTAAACATTAATGGAGATAAAGAGTTAACAGAAGTTCCTGATACTGAACATTGTTGAAATATTAAATTATATTTGGATAGAAACTGCAATGAAAAGGCAGTTTTATTGACCATTTTAGAATTGCTTCACAGATAAGCACTGTGCACAAATCTTCATTCTGTCATAACAGGGACATACTGTAGTTATTAACAATAAACTTTGTCGCTTTGTCACCCATCGTCACCGCGGAAAATGTCGAGTAATCACTCAAATACGAATGTACTACACACATTTCTGTCATATCGTAGGTGTTTTCTTTTCCATTTTACTCTCATAATACCTCGCGCGAGCCGGGAACTGAGTTGGGCCTGCCATGATGCTATTTATTGAGCCAGCCACGGACAGGATAGCTGAGTACCCCTGGTATGTTGGAGATAGGTCGCCCGCACAATGCGTTTGCTAAGCAAATTGTAGCCATATATTTATAAGGCGCGAAGCATTTCATACACACTAAATATCAAGACCATAATAAACAAAGTATTTAACGTGTACTTTATGAACCGAATGATTATATCAACACAGCACACAACATAATAAATACTAACTCAATGGTTCTCAAACTGAGGTACGCGTACTTCCATGGGGTATGCGTGTGACTTACCTGAGGTACCCGAACAGCTCTCAAGCGAAAATTGACAAAATGACAAGAGAGAATCAAACGTGATGGGAAATTTTCGAAGTGACGGAGGGAAATTTTCTCCTTCATGATTACCTGCCATTTGTCATTTGGGGAAATTTTATCTTGGGGTATACATGAAACTAAGTCATGGCCAAGGGGTACAATCTAAAAAAGAAAAAAGTTTGAGAACCACTGCGTTAAGGTGCGGCAGAAGGGAGCGCGAGTAATTTTACAGTTTTTATAGCATTAAATATTTTTGACCAAAATAAATAAAATATTTCTCCAGTAGCAACGTAGAGTTTAGTTTTCTGCACGTGCTAATATCAACAGATCTTGAATATCTGTCAAGGATGTCCTGGAATTTTGTCAAAACTTGTTCTCTTTATTTAAAAAGTTTTGACAAAATTCCAGGACTCCCTTGACAGATATTCAAGATCTGTTGATATTAACATGTGCAGAAAACTAAACTTTATGTTGCTACTGGAGAAATATTTTATTTATTTTGGCCAAAAAATTTCAATTCTATAAAAACTGTAAAAAATACTTGTGTTCCCTTCTGCCGCACCTTAACTTAAGTTTAGTGCAGACACAGCATCCAGCCCCCCGGCCGTTAATTCAACACTGTAAAAGGGGAAACCCATAGATCTACTTTCACCATGAAAGTTTCGCGTATTTATATGTCATTTCATGTGATCTACAGCTGTCACTTTTGTTATATGGCAAAGTGTTATCAATTTTCGCCACAAAAGCTTTGTTTTCTATTTTATAAAAGTCCCTTTCAATGAAAATTTACAGTATCTGAATTTTCAACCTCATACTTATTCACTTTAATTCTAGCACTAGTATAAAAAAAAGTAATAATACAAGTAGCAAAAAAAAACTAGTTATATTTCTTTCGTCAAAATATATCACAACCCTTTTCTCCTTCGACGTTCCCCTCTCTCTCTCTCTTTCCTCCCCCCCACCCCTCCTCGGACAAGAGAAGCCGGGGTCGCAGACATCCTCCTTCTGCAGTCATGCTCAGTGTTTTATGAGTTCTTCAAAATGGGAGTAGCTAGCGGACTGCAGCGATTCTAAAAATAGACGGGAGAGCTCGTGCCGAAGTCAAAATGGGCTTACGGCCAACACAAAAGCTGCTTCAGGGAAGACGTATTTACTATTCGTAAGGAAAACATTGACCTCGTCAAAAAGTCCCACCATTACAATGAAATAAAATGTGCATTCGTTAGCCGCGTGGCCTAGCGCGCTACTCTCGCAGTAGACTATAGTGTCTATGACGGGGAGATCTAGGTTCGAATCTCAGTCGGGTGTATCGGGGGGTGGTTTTCCACTCTCCCTTCACGCAATTACGGATACATTTCATTTAAATATAGCTTTCCTAGTCCCTAAAACCATTATCGTAATTAGTACATAAGCGTATAAGCCTATCGGGTAGTAAGACGCGGTGTTTATAAAACCCACGACTGGATGAAGACCACGTTATTTTGCATCTCCCATGACACTTTAGTTGCTCTACCATTTCTTTTCATTCATCCATATTTTATATTTGAGAATAACCTTGATGATATTTTGATAGTTAAAAGTTTTCAAGAAAATTTTTTTCATACTGAAATAAAATGGGTAATTTATAAAAAA
>CABFWO010000483.1:216700-229109 GCA_902155825.1 Timema genevievae
AAAAGAGAGACAAACCTCGTCTCAAAATAAATAAAGATGAAAATAACAGTTTGGTTGAGATGAGAACAAAAAAAAACTTGTAAATGGAAGTAAATATCAAAACAGATTTCACGAGAAAACGGAATAAAAGGTATGAAAGAGTTAAGAAGGTCTGAATATTTTTTTAAAAGAGAATTCGCGTTAATTACCAGACTAATTAATTACCTCTAATTGCTCATTTATCTTAGAGCTTCATTCATTAAGTTGAAGAGGATGAGAGATTTGTTCTGCTTCGAACCCACTAAACAATTTATTTCCACTTCTAAATATTCCTAAGATTTTTTTATTTTTTTATTTAGCTACTTCATCTCTTCTCCTTCCTTTACACACCCTCCCCTCCATTCCTAAATCCTCTCCCCTAAAAATAAAACTGTTCAGTCTTTCAACGACCTTATACCTCTCTGTGTTAGATTGTAAAGCCCCCCGGGTAACTAACTACCCCAACCCATTGTCCAAAACTCTGCCCCGAAATCTAGATAAATTACATTCCCTCATCCCTTCTTAGGTGCCGCCCACCACCCTCTAACAAATTAGTGCCATGAACGGGGGCGCTGTCCTTGCGGCCCGGCTTTACTGATGTTGTTACGGCGCTAATTACCAAAAATATTCCTCGATTCTTTGTAGATTGTGTAACCCTTGTTTATCACGAAACAAAAATTATGTAAGTTTCCTTCCTTAGATACACGTGGATGTAAAACCAGTTAAGTGCCGTGGAATGTGAATACATACATACCTAATAACGCTGTTCCCTTACAGGTTAGGCAAGAAACTGTGCATGTAACTCAAAAAACAACAACTCCGTACTTAATCCATCCTCACTAACTTTCTCCACACTTCCCTATCCTTGCATACTTCCTTCAACATCCATACACCGAGTCATACATGCTCTTTTATTCATTAAAACTCTTAACGTTTCTCTTTTTTACACATTCGTGTACAACATTTAGCCACGTCTTACAAAGCCTACCCCTTCCTTTTGATCCACACACTCTACCTTCATATATTTGCTTCGTCACTCTATCCACACTCATCCTCTCTACATGCCCAAACCAACGTAATACGCTTCTTTCACATTGACCTGTTGTATTCCCTTTCAAAGGGCACTCCTTCAGCACCCATTCATTACTGGCTCTGTGGAATGTGAATAACAACTGAATACAGTACTACCCATATATTAAGTGGCGTGCACAAGGATGCAACAAGGCCACCAAGTGTGAGTGGCGCGTTAGTGTAGTCCCGAGCACCCTCACTAGCTCGGGGATGGGCAAACTATGGCCCGCAGTCCAAATGCGGCCCTCCGGTGTGTTCAATCCGGGCCGCGGGATAAATAATATTTAAATGTGTTGCGTTGTGAAGCAGTCTTTTTTAAAACACAACAAAACTGTATTTTTTGTAAAAAAAAAACACGCAAAAATTATAAATCTGCTGAACGAACTTAGAAACATACTTAACCACTAAAGTAGTTATAATTTTTTGTATTATAAATTTATTCTAACTTATTCATATAAGTTTATTATGTGTTCTTATCGTGTGTGTTTTTTTAAACGAATTTTGAAGAAAAATTAATGAATTAAAGTCTTTGGCCAGAAAATGTTTTAAACTTTTTATTTGGCCCCTCCGGCAGTAAGTTTGGACACCCATGTTCTAGTCAATGATGACGCAAGCAAATCAAAGCCAGCAAAATAGTTCAATATTTTCAATACAGGCAACGACGACACACGACACGAAAAGGGCCTGGATTTTAAAATTTGTAAAATGCCAGGCCAATAAATAGCAAAAAAAAAAAAAATACGACGACACAGGACGTTCTTATAGAGGGGTACGCTCGTGTTCGGGCGAGCGGTATTCGGCACTCGCCGAGCGTCAAACGAGTGACACCGAGCCAAGACGAGTGCATCGTCTAACACAATCGCCCTCGGATAAGCTCGCCGAATGTGTTGAGGAGAAACAGGTGTAAAGATGAGGGTAGTTAACAGGAAGTCGATCTTCTATCTTGCTTGGGATCACAACGTAAGTAAATTTATAGATTGGCCTTGGGGGTCATTCATAAACAAAACAAAAACTAAGCTTTTTCTTACCATTTTTTTTTTTTTACCGCTACCCTCCCTCATATATATTTTTTATTTAGCACCGCGTCTTACTACCCGTTCGGGTTATACGCTTAAGTACTAATTACACAAATGGATTAGGAATGGGGGAGATTGGATTTAGAGGAGGTGAACCCGCATTTGCGTGGAGGGAGAGTGTAAAGCAATTTAGAGGGAAAAACCTTCAGTTCACCCGACCGAGATTCGAACCTCGATCTCCTCGGTGGTCTAGCTCAACACGACTGGCGCGTTAGCCAACTACGCCACTGAGGCGGGTCTCCCTCATATAACACCATATATATGTTAACCTTTCCCCCCGCCACACCGGCAAATTGTTCTAGGTAATGTTTCGTATCCAGAGTGAACGTCATTATTTCATAAGCAAGCTTTTGTGACACTAAAAGAGAGACTCAGATCCTACACTACCCAAAATAAAAAGTTATAACTATAAGTAGAGCCAATGTTTATTAATGATGAAAACATGAACAATAATACTTTCTTTGTCAACATTATAAAATGTAAGATCTTTATTACGTAACACATGAGTGGAGGATGAGTACATCAGTAACATCATGTAGTCTTTATAGAGCTCTCCCTTACCCCACCCCCTAGCCCCCTCTCAAAAGAGTTACGTGGTTTATGGATGACCCCTTAGTAAAAAAAAAAAGAACCTTCTCTGGAAGTTCGAAATATCTATTAAAATTACTTTCATGTGTTTCATAATACCAAGCAATATATTCTGCAGTTGTTTACCTTTGACTGGTGATATTTATTTCCTCGCCTCTAAAATAAATATAATTATACCAATATTGACTATTACATTCTCAAATAAGTTAATTGTGTTCTAAAATATCATGGCAAAAACTGTTCATACTACTGCATTAAAACAATGGAATTAATAAGTTATGTAGTTTTTTATCTCCTTTTTATAAGAACCAATCTAATCTCTCAAATTAATAATTAACTAATTATGCTGCTCATTCTCCTGAGAAAGAAGAAAATTAAAACAAGGGAGAAAAAAATTAATATGCTAGTAGAATTTCGTTTTAATAAACGTTAATTAATTATTATTAAACAAAATTATGTATGAAAATTAACTTCTACTATAAGAGACTAAGGAATACACAAGGAAAAATTTAATTATAGTCTCAATTTTGAAAATAGAACAATAAAAATAAAGTTAATTCAGAATTCGAGACAATAAGGTATTACCATCAGCTTAAAGTTTTAAATGTTCAATTTAAAATAAGGTTTCGTGCGGTAATAGAAATTCTTTGTTACAGATTTCTTGAAAGATGCTGCTAACTTTGGGATGTATTCCAGGGGTTGGAAAGGAAAGATTTTTTTTTTTAAGTTTGATTTGATTTAAGGTGGGATCGAGGTGGTCACGTCTTACCTTCGTTAGCATTCGATTACATTTCACCAAAACCACCGCACCGCATTTACCTTCGACACTTTGAAGCATTGCCAACTTTAACTAGATTTGTAGGTATAGAAGAACTGAGGGAGGAAGGAAGGAGGGAAAAAGAGGCATTTCTTTAGGTGTGGAGGAACAATCCGAACATTTGATATTATTTAATTAAACAGTTTGAAAGAGAAGGGGGCTACCAAATTGGTTTTATAAGAGAACCCGCTTTGCCCGTTGGGTGCTCCGCCCCCGAACCCTCAGTGAGTTTTCTTTGCAAGTGGATGTAAACTAATGTAATTCCAGCGTTGTTTTGAACGTAACAACTTAAAGTTACCGGTATAGTATTGTATATACCGTACCAACTTTAAAGTTGCTCCGCCATTTTGAATTTTTTCGGGGGTTAAAAATTAAAATTTTTAACTTTTTGAAATTTTCCCGTCGGTTACAAGCTAGAAGCTATAAGTTTGCCAAATTTCAAGTTTCTATCTCATCTGGAAGGGTAAACATTAATGTCAGTGAGTGAGTCAGCCATGTGGCTTTATAGTAGTATAATTTGTGATAGTACTGATCTGTAAACATCGATTTTTTTGTGTGTTAGCAAACTATAATTAATCGTTATTTAACTGTTTACCAAAAGGGAAAGTGATGAGCAGGATATCATATAGAAAGTACACCCGCATTAGCGCGGAGAGGGGATGTGAAAAACTTTGTAATAAATCACATGTAGGATAAGACATCCAGGCAGGATTCGAGACTGTACGGTGACCAAGTATAATAAGAGAGTATCCCAGGGCTGGGGAAACATTTGCTATAATATTCCTTTTAAGGCCATGCGCTTCATTTACCTACAAATATTGTTGATAAAATTTGATAACATTTTGCCAAAATGGTGCATCTAATAGAGATGAATAAGAACGCACACGATGTATTTAAGTTGAGATAACAGAATATACCGAATACGAAACATTTTAGAAAAAAAATTATTTCGAACAAAAGTTTTGGTTTTTTTTAGAGGGAAGGAGAACAGCAGTAGTTATTTTTGGTATGGTCAAGGTTATTTCAATGTCAACTTTTTTTATGTGAAAACCTATAATGTTTGTAGAGGCATTTTATTCTACAAAAAAAAACTTTTTTCTTGAACATTGTTTTATTCGACATCAATTTTCGAAGGTATTTAACTTGTATTTTTTTATACAAATTTTTATATTAGAACTTTTTATAACATTAATGGTCATCATTTTGAGGATTTATTAAAGTAATTTTATAAATAATATTGCATTTAACATAATGTAATAAAAAATTCTTAAATAAAAATTAGTAAAAGTTAAAAATCTTTAAAAATGTCAAATAAAGTTTTTTTTGTTCAGAATAAAATGCCACTAAAAATTACTGGTTTTCATTTTTTTAAACAAAGTTGACTTCTAAATAACCTTAAAGACGTAATGCAAATAAAAAATAATTAGTGCTTTTTTTTTTCTCCTCAAAAAAAACTTTTGTTCGAAACAATTTTTTCTAAAATGTTTCATTTTCGGGATAATCTGGTGTCTAAACTTAAATGTTCCACCCGGTATAGTTTATATTATAATATAAAGCCTATATTGTGTAATTATTTTATTATTGGTTCCACTCAGCGCTGTGTATATATTTTTGAATAAAAACGGACACAAATTCGAGAATCATTTAAATCCCCCGCGGCACTAAAGTTATTTTTTTTTAATCTATGCTCGAGTCTGTTACCGTGGGTGCGGTTGATATAAAATCCTACCTTCTCACGCTCCTACCGCTTTGATATATATTTTCACCGTTTGTAGGTTTTCTCACTCCTCCTATTGGTCGAATGGAACAAAAAAAAAAGTCAAAGCAGACTCATCAAGAGCACTTCATGAATACCGGCTTGTCACACGCTACCAGGAGCGCATAGGAATAAAAGAGGTGGACAGCGACCGTAGGTTTTTACCGAAGCTTTGCACGAAATACATAGGTCCTACTTGTGTGGTCGGTTCATGGGTCAAATGCTTCGTTTGAATAAAACATACTGAACCCCAAAATGAAAGTATGGAACGCTTTGTCTAAAAGCACGCGACGAAATGGCGTAAAAAGAAACAATTTATAGTTATTTTAATTAAAAAAATGTTAACGTTGATATAAAACGCCTCGTGTTAATATTGTCACATTTTCTAAACATTGAGTCGTTTTATATTAATTTACTGAGGTAGTTAAAACGAAGAAGTAGGGTTGGAGAAAGAATTACGTTTAATGACATTAGCTGTAACCTGATCAATATTAGAAAAAAATCGTTTAGGGCATTTAAAAAATAAGTATTGGAAATCAAATATAGACAAAAGTTCGTTCGCCATATTTATCTTACAGCTGTCAAAATTGACGCTTTCTGTCAAAAATTAGTGTTAGAGAAGCCATAGCTTAACGCATTAATACATGAAAACATTTATATAGTAAGTAACCTGTGAATTCCCCAATTTGAAATACTTTTGAAATGAATTCTTTGGGCCCATCCTTTGTGTAAATTTTAATTATTTTATTTTAGCAAAATTATAAAAGTCGAAACACCAACAATCATTGTCCAAACTCCAAAGGAATCTCTTCACGTTTTAAAATTAGTGATGGTTTATTGGTGTTGATGTTATACAGAGTGGGGCCGAAACGATTACACGATTAGTAACTTGAAAATCAACACTTTAATTGAAAAGTAAATATTCACTAGCTTGATAAAAGCTAACTACATACAACACTTTGTGAAGATAATGTCACTGAGTTGAGCTCCATCGGACGTCAGACAAACCTCAGCTCGTTGTCCATCCCTTTCCTCAGCATGGATCGTCTAATTATTTCCATCGCACCCTGTATTTTATCAAAAATGAGAGCTTCAGATCACATTATGACTCTATATATTAACATAGTTTTTGTATCACGTCTTACTACCCGTTCGGGTTATACACAATTGTACTAATTACTGTGTGGTAAGGATTTGGAATATACCTGGTAGAAGAAGTGTACCAGCATTTTCTTGGAGGAAGAGTGGAAAAAACATTTAGAAAAAACCTCAGTACACCTGACAGGGATCGAACTCTGATCTCCCCGTCATTGTTTATTGCGAAAGTGACGCATTACAAGAGCCCAAATATAGCATTTATCTGTACTGGTCAGGTGGTGGAAGGGGGACATAGATAGGAGGGAGGGAAGAGGGTTGGCTGGTGAGGGGCAACTACACTCTGCATAATTACTATTGAGAAAGTGTTGTCATCCTCTCGTCTTCGTGTGGTCAATATCCGTTCAAATATAAGAAAAGTTTCGCAACACTGGTTAGTCGAGGTTGCCAATAGCTCCTTCTTACCCCAGCACACCACTTTCAGACATAACTGAGAGCGAGGAGATTTGGCCAGTAGCTCCTTCTTACCCCAGCACACCACCTTCAGACATAACTGAGAGCGAGGAGATTTGGCCAGTAGCTCCTTCTTACCTCAGCACACCACCTTCAGACATAACTGAGAGCGAGGAGATTTGGCCAGTAACTCTTTCTTACCCCAGCACACCACCTTCAGACATAACTGAGAGCGAGGAGATTTGACCAGTAGCTCCTTCTTACCCCAGCACAACACCTTCAGACATAACTGAGAGCGAGGAGATTTGGCAACAGTTGACTGAGAGAGAGCGAAGATAAAGCTTTTCTCCATAAAGTTTGATTCACACGTTCGATGAAAATAGAAAGCAGAATCTGCCTCAATGGCGCAGCAACTCACATTCTGTATGTTGACCCATGATGCATTGCAACTCTAACAGCTGATTATCAACATATTTTATTTACTAGTGGATAAACTTGTATTTTAGATCATTCTCCCGTTGGATGTTTTCAAATTATAACGCTGTTTAGTGGCACAATCCAATACATTGATAAACACGCTTTACATTAACGGGTTATTTCAAATCTCCTAACAACGGCCAACGAAGCTGTCTGCTTGCTTCTAGCTCTACAGCGCATGCGCACTGATATGAGATGGTTGGTTTCTGAGGTTTGATTGGTTCTTCCGTGCCGAACATATCGGGCAGAGCGGCCGAAGTAGAAATTAGTTGAACTTCCGCAGGACACCTCGCACCGATGAGGCGGAAATCTTGTGATTGGCTTAGAGCTCTTCACGTCACTACGTTTCTGTCCCGCGCTAGTTTTTTTCCAGCGAACGTGTGAATCCACAGTTTAGAACCCGCAGTTTCCTCAGCAATGATATTGGGTGTACCCTGTGTGTTGTGTGGTTACTAGTTGCTACTCCCCCTCGTGCTACTATGACAATGTTGAGGTCAGTGAACACAGCCCTCGCCCTCCATGCAACACTCCCCCCACCCCACACCTCACCTCACACACGTTTGATCTCCATTTAGTCTGGATAACACTACACGTCACGATCAGTGATCACTTTACAACCCCCCGCGATCGGTAGTTGTACTGTTATCATTAGAGGGAGGGAGGGGGCGGCGGGGGGGACAGAGTTAACGCTGTGCACAGCGGAATAAATGTCAAACTCATCTACAGTTAAACTTTCATAGGATGAGCTTTTAGAAAATATAAACATATTTTATTGCGTTCAAGAATGATATCACTTATACAATTAGTGTTATTTTATAGGTTTTGATAATATCTATAAAAGATGGCAGCTCCAGATCATATGACTTGACGTATGCATGGCATGGGCATTAGGAAATCTAAAGTTAGTTGCCACACTTACAAAAGTACGCCACCTATCCCTATATTTAGCTAGTCCTATCCAGTCCACCTCATTACCCTCCACCCCTATCTTGAGCTAGTTCTATCCAGTACCCACATTTGCGGGAAGGAAGAGTGGGAAACCATTTTGTAGAAACCATCATCAGTACACCCAACCGAGATTCGAACCCCGATCTTCCCATCGTCGGCAGTCTAGTCTACTGCGAGAGCAGCGCGTTTAGAACCACGCTGCCACCGAAGCGAGTACATATCTATCTATCCGTTGTTTTTTGGATGAAGAGAGAAGTGAAAGTTATAAATGGGGAAAATATCCTTAGTTCATTCGGTTGGGTTTTGAACTCTGGTCTCAAAGATGAGCTTAAGATCATCCCGACCCTACCGGTACAGGATAGGCAGGGGAATGTGGGGAGTGGATGTTGGGTTGTATGTTACATACACGGCATATGTATTATGTTGAGTCATAACTTATACATATGTTTATTTATTTTTATTACTACAAAAGTTGGTTTGCCGGGATCATGATCAACTTAACTTTAACCTAAAGTAACGTTCACTTATAGTTCACTTATCGTAAAGAAACCAGTGGGTTATCACGATTCACATAATAGCTTGAGCCAAACATCAGCATTCGAGAGCATAGATGTTGATCTTTGATCTGTACTATTTGTTAACAGCGTTATCTGTGACTATATTATGTATTGTTTACTTTTGATATATTTAATTACATTGCAATAAAATATCATTTAAACTAATTGTATCAGATTTAAGTTTTTTTGGGTGTTATGTTATACTCGTCATTAATCATGATATAAAATTAAAATCTAGCTTGCATACAATACACTCACCTATATAACAAATGAAGTAACGATACTTGAGAAACAGACGAAATACGAAATAAAATGCATTGTTAGCGTGATTGGCTGGCAAGATCACGTGAGACCCTTACCTTAAATTTCACATAAGTGAACGTTAAGTTAACCATATCGTGATGGCTTCCATTTAAAAACACGAGGGGAACCTTTACTACTTACGTTAAGTTTACGTTAAGTTGATCGTGATCCCGGCATTAGTTTCTTCATTATTCGTACATCGTTTGTATTATAATATCAGGAACGTGAAGAGGTCGCTTTTATTGAGACAAAGTAGGCATTTCGATTGCGCGCGCAATAGACCAATGTATTAATTCTTGCTTTTCATTATGTAACCTCCTTGATACTTTTGCTCCCTTGTTATAAATTTCTTGGCAAGGAGCTCCCTTCCTTTGGATGAAGAACATGACATTTAACGTGTTCTTTCTGAACCGGCTGATTATATCCGCACACGAGAATTTATATTAGCAAGAGCGAAAGGACCTAGCAATTTTGCCGGGGAAAATGTGTGTTATTTTTACAAGGCCATAGTCGACAATGGACAGACGGCGGCGATACTTCTTATCCGAAGGAAGTTAGTTTAATTGTGTTACGTATGTTTATCGCTCAAGAAAAATCCGTCGACCCCGGCTGGGTTTGAACCCACGAACATCGGGTCCTGAAGCGAGTACTTTACCCCCAATATCACGTCACCAGTAACCCAAAAGAAGCCGGCTCTATACATGTGACCACCGGTGTGGGTGTTACCAATATAAAGTGTAGACACATTAAGAGGGTGGATGTTTTAAATGTTAAAAAAGTATATGTTAATATTATATATTATACAAATAATTTAGAAATACCCGTACAAGATTAAGGAATTGGATTCTTTTTTAAAAACGCGTCAGTATTCTCACTGCAGGGATTATAAATAAAATCACAATGTGGCAAACGACCTTCAGTGCAATCGAATCCCGATCTTCCGATTCAAAGATGAGCAAGAGAATCGAATATTATTTTGCCACTAGTTAAAATTTATTAACACATATATATATATATATAATTATACAAACTTTGATCAACAAACAATAAATAAAAATAAATTGCAGAGAGATTAGTCTATATGACATTATGTAGAATTTATAGCAATTTAAAATGTTATCTTAAAAAACAACAAACCTAGCTTTTTTTAAATTAAATATTCAAACTGTACTATAAAATCAGCATTCAATTAAAAAAAATCCATATATTTGCGTAATTTACCAACGAGACAAAATGTCCACGAACCGTGTAACATTCATTAGCTCAGACCAGTCGTACTCTCTCATAAATAATAAGTTAATTTCATTCCAAAATCCTGTCGACGTGAAACATAAAATCCTTAACCATACATCACAAACGTACAAGGCCGTAGTCAGCCAATAATTTCAGGGGGGGTTTGGTGGGCACACCCCCCAATTGCTGGAAGTTAGAAACAAATTCTAAATGATAAACAGTTCTAGAAGCTCTCTGAAGTGGTTTTTTTTCATGGTTAAATAACTCACTAATTTCCGAAGGCTTGGAAAATTCCTGAATATTAAACACTTTTTGAAGCTCTGTGAAGTTTTTTTATGGTAAAATAACCCCCAAAATGCCGAAGGCTAGGGAAATTTCAAAATGTTTAACACCTCTAGAAGCTCTCTGAAGTGCTTTTTATGGTAACATAGCCCCCTAATTTGTATTTGTATCTTAATTTTAATATTGTTTGAACCATAAATAAAGCCATATATATTCTGTTCATAAAATTTCGCGGGGGGGTTTGAACCCCCAAAACCCCTCCCTGACTACGGCCTTGCAAACGTATAGAGATTGTTACCGAACTCAACTCCACGGAGACATTAATTACTTGGTGCTACACAAGTTGAGCAACATTTCACTCCAATCCTGGAGTGTTCCAGCGGGGAAAAAGAAGAAGAAGACTGTCCTATTATTTAATGAAACCAGAGTTTGAATGGAAAAGGCGAGGGAATTCCGGCGAAACGATGATGTCTGTTAATGAAATTCTTTAATTAAGTGAGGGAAGAACTGTGAAATGTGCTACGACGCCCTTTTGTGGTCGAGTGGTTCTCGATGACATCACTAGACAGCAGCACTATCTTTAGAAGGATGCGCACCCACCCAACCACAATGCCCCCCAAAAAATGTGTACTAAGCGAAATAATAATAATAATAATAATATTGCGCGTCTGGGCTACATCACTCGTAATCCAGTTTGTGTAAATATTATCCAGTACTAATGTACTGTTGTCCAGGGGACGCCCGAATGTACTAATAGTACATCCTTTCCGTGGAGGCTCTACATGCAATTCATCATTAATTATTTTCCACCCTCTCTCTACGCTAGTTAGGGTGCACTTCCCCTCCAAATACGCTCGCGTTCCTGAACCCTTAGGAAAGCCGATTAGTACTAGCGATTTTTAACGTATTGTTGAATTTTTTTTACATCCATTACTGTTTCCAGCCTGTGGTCAGTTTTTTAATCAAGCCATATATTTTCCACTACTGTCTTGCTAGGCCTTTCATAGCTTTATGTGCCTTATAAGATAACTTAAGGCTAGGACAGGGACAACATCCAGTCCCCAGACGTTAATTTATCACTGTGAAAGGGTAAAACCCACATGTAACCAATGATGAATGTTTCGGTCATGTCGGGAGTTGAACCTAGGACCCTTAGCTCAGTAGGCAGACACGCTACCGACTGAGCTAAAGGTGTCGGATACTTTAAAAAAATGCAATACAAATGTCATAGGAAGGGCCTTATCTAACAGCTATAAAAGCTACTCGCTCAACTTTCACGTATTAATACGTCAAGCCATGTAATAAAAAATAATGTTAATAATAAAACGAAATGGTATCAATTTTTACTGCAAATGGAAAAAAAGTTTATAATTACCAATTCTTATGAAAATTGAATTGTAACATGACCCAATCAGCAACATCCAAACAATCATTCTAATCATGGTTTTTATTTGCAATTGTGACAACAACCGGGGACTCCGGGACATGGAGGCTTTATTAGCCCCTTTAATTTTTATTTTGGGGGACTTTGGACTATCTGAATCCACCACCCTCCTCCCCAATATTTCCCATGTCTATTTAAAACCTATACATAAATAAGTTTTTTTTAACAAACTGACCTGACCCATGCCCATAGAAGATAAATGATATTTGCCAAATAGTTTAACACAACAACAAATTCAAAACCTTTAACAATTTTTTTTAAAAGAATGTTCAATAGAAACTGCAAAAATTC
>CABFWO010000483.1:234346-308793 GCA_902155825.1 Timema genevievae
GTGAAGTACGGCCGTCGGTCCCATGTCGATTGTGGCATGTAAAAGAACCCTTGAAGATATGTGAAAGTACCTTTCCCGGGCAAAATTGGTAGGCTCTTTCGCTCTCGATCATAGAAATTCTCGTGTGCTGATATAATCAGTCGGGTGCACGTTAAACACCTAAAATAAATATATCTAGTAGCTTTCCTACCCTATCAGAAAATTAGCCTACAAATATTTTGTCACCTTAAACACTGATCCACAAAGGGCGGGCTTTTTAGTTTCAAAATATTATTCAAATTCGTAGCAAGCTTTCAATGAAACGCTTTGTGTGACCTGGTGGTCTATCTATGGGTAAGGTGTCAGACTTCTGTGCTGAGGGTCCGGGGTTCAATCCTCGGTCCCAGCACAGATTTATCTGATTGCCAAACCCTTCCTTCACCTCTGACAAGACGTGTATTAATCACAACTTGTGAATGTGAGGAATACCAGGCCTACCACCGTGGTTCAGATCCCACGTTAAACTGTAGGTCATCCATTTCATCTCACAATAACCCTACCATTACACATTAGCGTAAGTGCGTATAAATCGAACGGGTAGTAAGACGCGGTGCTAATAATAATAAATAATTCAATGAAACTTTGAATAAAAAACCGGCCAACGTTTTGTTACCTGGACTGTATAATCTGCTTTGAACGTGAGCAATGAATGGTATTGTCAAATAAGGCCAACCATATGGCACAAAATGCGCCAACACATCTTTATATGTAGTAAACATAAATATTGTTGAGATAATGATATGTCTGGAGCCCAGCCCGTTATAACTTCAAAACTGCCACGACGATTGCATCAACTAACAAATCAAAATCAGATGTTTAATAATATTCACCACGTGCAACTTATCTCCTAGATAAACCGTTATTTGGTCCGAAGCATAAACATAATCGAGAGTTTATTTAGAAATGAAGGAGCTTAACATTTTTAGGGGAAATTATAAATGATCGTTAACATTTTTTTTGGAGGAGGCGGTAAAGAAAGAAGTATTAAAAAATCTGTTGTGTTTTTTTTTTCAAACAAGATTTGGCATTGATAGGCAAGCGGAGTAAATAATTAATGTAGGACTCGTTTAATCCGGTGTCAGTGATGGTAAATTCGGGGTTTGAATCCCGGCTGGGACTCTTTAAGCGAAGCACGTGTATATTTACTTTAAATGATGAGTTCTTAATCCCTATCTCATTGGCTTAATTAACTTGCTTAGAGCTCGGACAAACAATAAAACACGATGGGGGAAGGGGTAATACAAGGCTATTGACGATTTAATACAAAAGAGTAGATATGAGGGGGGGTAATTAAAAGTAAATGTAACAACGTTCAGCCAGAGAACGAAACTAGAACCACGTTATGTAAAAACTAAGCCCAATGCACCCACAAAGGCTGGAAGCCTAGCTTCATTGGTCGGAATCATTATGGCGAGTGACTGACAGGTCGTAAATACCTCAAAACGTCCCCTCGGGCCAACTGTCGGAACAAGAACCCCCATTAGGATACAGTAGCCCCATGGCTTCTTTGGTGCTGACTGACAGTTCACAGCTGACTTAGGTATATACCTAAATTTTGACTGTTAGAAGTGACAGCTGCTAAACACATGTTTTTTTCAGATCATATGGTTCGACGTAGGGATACATAATTTGGTCTGATAGCTTTTTAAAGCCGTCAGCTGTCATCTGTGAGCTGCCAGTCAGCACCAAAGAAGCCATGGGGCTACTTACTGTACACTGAAAAGAGCAGTGTAGAATAAATACAAGTTAAAAAAGATGAAACTTGTCATTATAAAAATTTTAGTATGAAGAAATTTTGTATTATTATTATTTTTTTTACCTTGAGCCCAGGCCCCCATGAGGGCCGGGCCCCACGACTCGAGTCGCTGATTCGCCCCCTATGGGCGGCCCTGGTTTCGATACACTTGTGTAGTCAGGGTGTATGAATTTACTTGAGGTGTGGATAGTAGATCTTAAAAAAACATGATATGATATATGGTTCCCGAGCCTTCCAAGTTTAATATCCCTTCTTGACACACCCCTGTTCGTGTAGCTGCAGCCCTGCCCGTGTACCAGCAGTGATACGTCACTTAGGGTTTGGCCCGACTGACAAGCGCGCAAGCGACTGTGTGGCCAGACTGGCAAGCGTGCACGTGATTAGCAGATAGCTCTCGATAGTTGTTGACGAGGAGGCTCCGAATCTTGGCTCAGTGAACTGAGGGTGGGTTTAACAAGTGATTTATTGTTGTGGTTTTCTCATCCTCTCTCCACGCTAATGGTGATTCTTATTTGATTGCCTAGCGCCTGTAAACTAGACTGTACCGGGTCGAGCGTGCTCCAGTCTGGCCACCTCTCATTACAACCAATGTGTTCTATTTTTTATATTTTAGTAGCTCGCTCAGTCGCTCGCTCGCTCCGTCGCTCGCTCGCTCCAGTCTGGCCACCTCTACTTACAACCTATATAGTATGTGTTCTATTTTATATTTTAGTCGCTCGCTCAGTCTGGCCGCCCCTCTACAAGAGGTTCTCGAAACGTCCGTCTCGCGCCTGAAACGCACGCCCGCACACGCCGCATCAATGATTGGCTGACAAGTTCAAACACCCCAGGTGTGCCACAGATCGGCTGACAACTTTTTCTTTCTTTTTTGTTTTTAGCACCGCGTCTTACTAACCGCTCGGGTTCTACGCTTGTGTACAGATTACGCTGGTGGTTTTAGAGATTAAGGAGGTTAAATTGATAAGGAGTGTACTCGCATTCGCGCGGAGGGAGTGTGGAAAACCATTTCGGTAAAAACCACCCTCAGGACACGCGACCGAGATTCGAACCTCAGTTTCCCAGTCTTCGGCAGTATATTCTACTGCGAGAGTAGCGCGTTAGACCACGCGGCCAACGAAGCGGATAAAACCCAAGTAATGCTAGAAAGGGCATATTGAGATGGGGTCGAGTTGTTGTGAAAATGTACTATCAGGTAGAAATAAATAGGCCTACAAAACAATGTACTGTCAGGTAGAAACAAATAGGCCTACAAAACAATAATTGCAACGTCTCAAAAATAAAAATAAATAAACAAATTGTATTGTATCGAAAAGATCTAATAAGTAAATGGAATGTCATTTGAATAAGAATAGAACACTTTCATAATTAAAATCAAATGGAAGTAGATGCAAAAATGGTACAATATTTTAAATACAATAAGAATTCAAATTTGTTACCATTAATGTAAAAATGTTGGTATAATTTCAAATAAAAGATGATACTTCCGCATGAATGAGGACTTTTCAATTTTAAAACAACTTGGCGCGATTTCAATAAATGAAACTTTTGTAAACAAACTTGAATGTTTACACTCGTGTAGGAAGGATTTGAAATACGAAAATAACTGTTTTAACTTTGTTATTAAATTCCCTTGAATAAAAATGCCAGAGTGTTCTGTACTGTGTATTAAATTAATAACATCAAATAGGTTTGAATTTTCACAACTTTAACACATTCTTAAAACTAATATTGGTAGTACATAATACAGAATTAAGTTTTCAGGTGATTTTTTTTTTCAAATACCGTACTTTCATTAAAATAGAATGTCACAACTCATAAAATAGATTAATAAAAGTAAAGTCAGGATTTTACTTACCAATTGCAGTAAAGATGCCCCAAAACCTCGTAAAGGGCACCAGATACTCCCAAAAGCACGCACATTTCGAGTCTTGATAATTATTATTCGACATGTCCTTGCTTTTACATTATAAATGGGCTAAGCTATAAAATAAACAATCCAACAAATGGTCGAACGATCGTAGTCACTTCTTAACAAAACAGTCTTTCACTCAAAATCCCGCCTGTATTCTACTGCGGCAAACCGTCAACTGAACTCCGCCCATTGTTAGACAGTGTCAAGTCTTCTTTGTTGGAATCAGTCAAATAGCGAGGTACTGCGCAGAATTGACGCGATCAGGGAGCTACCTAGCGCTCGGGTGGTGAACTGGCTCAATTCGTTATTTGCGTACATCTGCCTGTTCTGTCTCATGTATGTTTCAGTTCGAAAATATATCCACAAATCACAATACTAAATAAAATCTGAGATTTATTAACAATTAATTACTAATCCTTGGGTATTGGGTTTAACAATTGTTAGGGGTGAAAATGTATTAATCTGAAATTGTGTATGTTCCTTTATCAATAAGTGATAGTTAAATGCCCCAGTACATCCTAAAATTAAGACAGAATAAGTCACTTATAGTCAGCACACTAATACTTCATCTTAATTTGGTTTACTATATAAAGCTGTAAAAAATTAATAAAATTTATTAACGTTAATTTATATTTATTTTGAAAGAAAAGCTTAAAATCAAGATTGCTTTTTCTGTAATCCCCCCTCCCACTTACATCCTCAACCCTTTCAACCCGCTCACCCCCCACCCCCTGAAATTACAACTCTCCTAAATAAATTCAGTTCACTATCTATTGACACTCATTTACATATTCATTAATACATACATACCTAAACACGCCGTTCCCTTACGGGGTAGGCAATAAATTGTATATAAATCTAGAAAAACAACAACTCCGTGCTTAATCTATCCTCACTATCTTTCTCCACACTTCCCTAACCATCCATACACAGAGTCATGCAAGCTCTTTTGTTACTAAAACTCTTTAGGTTTCTCTTTTTATTACATCGGTGTACACCATTTAGCCACATATTACATGGCTTACCCCTTCGTTTTGATCCACACACTCCACCTTCATATATTTACTTCTCAACTCGTGTTTGTGCTCGATTTTCATCGTTAGTGCTGTAAATTTAAGGAAATAATTCACAATTTCTTATGGGTAGCTAGGAAGATATCTCGTTGGCCACCCGGTATAAAAAATAATATATATCAGTTTTTTTTATTAACAACCATTGTTTGTGCTACGTTTGTGCTGGTTAGTGCTTGATTTTCATAGTTAGTGCTGTAAATTTAAGGCACTAACTCACGATTTCTTATCGGTGGCTAGGAAGATATCTCCTTGGCCACCCGGTATAAGAAATAATAGATATATTCATTTTTTAAACACTCTATTTATCATTTAATAATATCACCAATAACAATTTAAAAAAAATTAAATCTGGTTAGAGAAATAGTATTATGTGGCAATAAAACTAATAGTTACTTTAACATTAATTTAATTGGTTTAATTTGAGGGGGGCGCGTGCACCCCCTCCTGGATTTGCACCTAATAGCTACTAATAGTCATATTTAGTTAGGAAAAAACGGTTTTGACCGTAACAAATATGACTAAAAATACTTTTGATACATTCATCTGTTAAGTCACGTGATCCATTTAAATAATATTGATATAATATATAGGTATTAAATAAAAGAATCTAGCAAAATAGTAAATTATAGCAATAATGACTGCAAAAAAATTGTATTTTCTCCAAGTTTCCTCCTATCAGAATCATACTATAGTTTTCAAGGCTATAAAATCTGAATATGTTTTAGGTAGTCGGTAAAAATGTACAGACTCCATCTTCAAAATAAAAACTTATAGCAATATTTTATACTTTTATCATCTAGGACCGAAATTTGTAATTTGGATTTACAAATTTATTTAGATATAAATTTTCAATTCCAAAGAAGCTTCTCATAAAGTAATCTGTATTGAAGCATTTTAATGCACTCAATTTTTTATTACTCATTACTATACATCAGCAATTTTTGAAGGAGTCGAACAGTAGAAAAATAGAGGAGTTGGAGGCGTTTCTATGATTCCTAAAGGGGATATTATTGACAAAATTAACCCTTTCAAGTTATTCTGTTCCATATGCATGTTCTAATGTATTATTATTATTATTATTATTATTATTACCGCGTCTTACTACCCGTTCGGGTTATACGCACTTATGCTAATGTGTAATGGTAGGGTGATTTAGAGATGAAATGGAGGACCTACAGTTTTAACGTGGGATCCGAATCACGGTGGTAGGCCTGGCATTCCACACTTTCACGTGTTCTTAGGCTCCCAGAAGAAACACATTTTTCATTAATTTGAGGTATTTAATGTGCATTTTCTGAACTGAATTATTATATCAGCACAAGAATCGTAACTTAAATCTAAGCTATAACAGACACAACATTCAGCCTTCAGCCATTAATTCATCACCATGAAAGAGGAAACTCACATTTCACCAATGATAAATTTTTCGGCTATGCCAGGAATCGAACCCGTGGATCCTTAGCTCAATACACACATGCTACCAACTAAGATAAGGTGTCAGGCAGGATCATCTTTTTTTCTCCCTATTACTGCGTTTTACTATCTGTTAAAGTTATACGCATATATGGAATAGGAATGAGGACAAAAGCATTTTAAAGGTAATCTACACACATTTGCGTGTAAGAAAAGTGGGAAATAATTTGGAGAAAAAAAAATTTCACTTTCGAGGTGTGAAAAACACACATAAAAAATGACGAAAATGTTGAAAAAAGTTACTATCAAAATATATTTTATTTTTCCTAACAAAACTTAAGTTAGTGCAGTTTCCCAAGTAACAGATTACTTAGCACTAAAAATACATGTTACTATAATACATTTTGTACACACGAGCATATAAATCACAGCATATAGAACTATTTGTTCATTACAGTTAATATGTTCACTTATACTTTGGTTGAATAAATCTTGGCGATTTATTTTGCTTGACTTCCTTTATGGATGAGCTTTTAACATTTCCTAAACCTGAAAAAATAAATTAAAAAAATAATGAATTAAGTTATTACCTAAAATTTTGAAACTTAGTCTTTAAAAAAGCAATTTTTAACAATAGATGTTGCTTAATATTACAGTTGTACAAAGGCGTAGCCAGGGTTGATGGCATTCCGGGGAAATAAAATAAGAAACTCCTTGAAAGCAGTTATTTAAAATTTAATGGGATCCTTATATCAATACTCTAACTGGTTACTCGTAGTGATAATAGTTATGAAATAATAAAAACAAAGTACATTTTGATTTTTTTTAATAATATTGCAAATGAATTATTTGGCACCCAGGGCACGAACCCCAAATTGCCTTGCTCTATCTATGCCATACCCGGTCTAGTTTGGTTTTTAACATGAATTAAAAATGTTTTGAAGGTTATTGAAGTATTTAATAATAAATTTGACATATACAGCGTGTTCAGAAACTCATAGCCCAAACTGCACATATAGTTTGTTTGAACCAAAAGTAATACAAAATTCATATACACTTACATACGGAAAACTATGCTAATTAATTTGTGTTCAAAGTTTCGGCGTACAGAGCCAGGAAAGCATAGCTGTTCAAGCATGCGTGTACAACAAGTTGCATAGGAGTTAGGAGAGTGGCACTGCACATGTAATAATGTCAAGCACTTTGTGATGTAGGACCATTAATAATTACCCTCAGAACGTATTCACATTTATAGATAGGCAGGTGTGTTGTTAACTATTTATTGTATGTTCTGCTGCTGTGTTCCAAGATGTGTGTAGGACCTTGCGTCTAGCTCCTATGCAACCTGTTGTACACGCATGCTTAGACAGCTTTGCTCTTCAGGCGCTGAACGCCGAAACTTTGAACACAATTTAATGGTGTTAGCATAGTTTCCGTATGTAAGTATATGGGGATTTTGTATTACTTTTGGTTCAAATAAAGTATGTGCGGTTCAGGCTATGGGTTTCCGAACACCCTGTGTGTGTGTGTGTATATATATATATATATATATATATATATATATATANATATATACACACACACACATACACACACACACACAGAGTAATTTTGTGTGGCACATTAGAGTTGGTACACACCCGAAATAGTACTTTTTTCCTTGTCTACTAGATATTCATTTGCCGATTCAAGGTAAATTGGTACAAAAATGTAATATTTTTCTTCAAATATAAAGCAAAAGTATTTTATAAAATAACTAAAATACATATTTATTTTTATTATTTAACTGTGTAAGA
This sequence comes from Timema genevievae, assembly GCA_902155825.1. Lineage (NCBI taxonomy): Eukaryota > Metazoa > Arthropoda > Insecta > Phasmatodea > Timematidae > Timema > Timema genevievae. Next base: position 242,336 of record CABFWO010000483.1, read on the forward strand.
TAAAAATCTTAAGTTTCATTTTTTCTTTTTAAAATAATTTTATAATATATAATTTATATAAATCCATATGTCATCTTTTTTCATGAGCTGGCGGGCGACAAAAAAAATTACAGTGGGCTTCGGGTTGATGAATTCTGGTAAAGACCTTCGCTTAGTAGCCATAGAACCAAGCCATTTGGCACCCTTTGTTTACAATATATTCAATGCAAGTGTAAAATAGTATAACTAACTTAAGAATGTGTCACTGCGATCATAAACATTTTCGTGATGAGTCTCCAACAACTGTTTGGCAAGTTCGAGTCGAGACAGACCCACAACTGGCTCTCCAAATACACTAGGGATGTGGATTGGAGAAAGAGACATCTGTAATAGAAAAACAGAAACAATAGGAATCATATTAAAAGACACACGATATTATTTTCATTGTAACGGATGTGTTTCATAGTGGTAGCATTTAGCATTTAATTTAAATTAAAAACTATGTTATTTGGCTTTTTTTTTAGATAAAGGTAACATAAACTACTTATAGTGTGGTAGGCCAGAATTTAATCAAGGGCTTTACCAAGTATGTTGGTAGTGTCAGTTGCCTCAAGATAATTAAACAATGACTCTGTTAATGCAGTTAGTTAAAACTTATCTTAAAAAAATTACAAAAACAAAATTTGTCTCTGAAGCGCAAAATGTCTAACCTTTCTAAATGCGGTCGTGTTTGGCCGAGAGTCTAGTGTTGTGTTTCTTGGTGTCGTCACCACAGAGTTTGAGCGGTACCTCGGAGAAGACGACGCCTGAAATATTTGTTTTGGCACATGAGTACCTATCATCTCTGAAAAGAAGTTTAAGTAACTCACTATGGAAGGACTTTTTCAGATCTTCCTTGAATGGTATTGTAGTTTACAACAATATAAAATTCAAAGGAGGATAAAAGGGCAAGGCCGACACACTTACCATAAAATTGTAGGCCTCAAAGTTCACAAATAAAACACAATAAAACACATAATTATGTCATTTCCGGGGTACATCGGTCCCCTTCTCCAGTAAAACACAGACTGGACTATAGCCAAGCTGTCATAGTCCACTCTGTGTTTTACTCTCTTCTACTGAAGAAGGGGACCGATGTACCCCGGAAATAACATAATTACGTGTTTTATCGTGTTTTGATTGTGAAATTTGAGGCCTACAATTTTATGGTATGTGTATGCCCTTCTAATCCTCCTTTAAATTTGTAATTGATTACAAACGTTTGGCGCCATTTTTCCTTTGTTTACAACCATATAAAATATGGTTTGAGAACTAAAAATAATTTAAATGATAATATAGTTATAATTAAATGTTTGATTTCAAACTATCAAATGTTGAAGGATTGAAAGACATGTACTTTTAAAAGACAGTAACATTGTTCAAAATATATCCAAGATGTGATAGTTAAACTTACAACAAAATAAAATAAAAAACACTTAAAAATAATTTAATTTTATTTCAAAAACATAGGCCCAGAATACAAAAAAAAATCTTGTATTTGGTATAAAAAAACTTATGAACATAATCAAAAAGTGCATGTGTCTCAAAGTAATTGAAATAAAAAAATATAATAACGGAGAAGAAATATTAATAAAGAAACTATTATTTATAGAATAAATGTATAAAGAGTAAACATTAATTGTGATTATGAATACTTGTTATTAAAGCCAATAGAATTATGTTATCACTAATCACTTGAGTAATCTGGTTATTGTGCAAGCCATCTCATTCAAGTTATAAAGTGTGTTTACCTTAGATTTAATTTCTAAGTTCTCGATGGGCGGAAGCGTTACATGCCTCGACCAGTTGGTAGGAGAGGGCACCGCCGAAACGTGCCTACCTTGCTGCTTTTTCACCTTTGCTCTATCCAATGTAGTTTGCAAAATCGCCGTATTTCTCTTATGACCCGTCTCCCCTCTTCCATGGTGGTCAACCACCGACGGTAAATTGAGACAAGGAGACTTGGAATTCAAGGAGAGATGCGGCGCGTTTCCAATCATTCGCTCTAAAGTCTTTCCACTACGCCATTCCGACGTCTTGTCCGCATCCGACATAATTTTAGGTATACGTGATGTCGGTCTCGATGATTGATTAGCGCTCAACCGCACTGAGAGAGATTTCTGCGAAACGTTGAGCGTCTCGCCGAGGTCAGTATTGTTCAAAGACTGGAACGAACCAGTCCTCGACCTTAACGTCCGCTCGGCATAAACTTTCAAAGCTGGCTCCAAGCTTTTTATCACCTTCGGCCACAAATAAGAGAAAATGTCGTCTTTCACGCTCTCCCTTACATGATCACGCAATGTTTCAAGTTCCTTTTGACCATCTCCTAAATGCGTGGGAGCTCGGCTAATTTGACTGGGGGTATATCGTTTATCATAGTGACTTGTGTTGAGGCTAATAGCCGCACTGTAAGCTGTGGAATCTTCATAGTTGCCATGGCTAGCAATAATTTCCTCCTCTTCCTCTATGGCGGAATCATCATCACAAACATTATAAGCACGACTGGGTTGAATATTGGTGCCCACAATTCTGTAAATAGTTTAAAATGTTTGAGTAGTAGTATGTCTTTAACTAAACATGGTAAAGTTGTCAAAAAACGAAGCACAAATAAAAGTAAAAAACTCTTAACACACATTCTCAAATATTCCAATACATGTATTAACGACATATTAAACAAGTCCAAGGCACTTAATCTCATACATATATTAAAACTATTAAGTAAGAAAGATTAAGCCCACTTCGGTGGGAGCATGGTCTAACACGTTACTCTCACAGACTAGACTGCCGCTGACAGGGAGATCGAGGTTCAAATCTCGGCCGGGTATAATGAGGATCGTTTTTCCAAAATGGTTTTACACTCTCCCTCCATGCAAATTTGGATAAACTTCTTATAAATATGACCTTCCTAATCCCTAAAACCAGTGGCGTGATTAGTGCATAAGCGTATAACCCGAATGAGTAGTAAGACATGATGTTTAAAAAAAAAAGTAAATTTGATTAAATTGAATAACATAAATAACCAAACTAGTGAAAATCTAGTAGGCAGTGCTTTTGAATAGAATTACCTTAAGTGTGGGAATTTCTCCCTCCAATGTTGGCATTCTTCCAGTTGACTTCCTTGCAAAGTTTCTGTCAAGTCTTCTCCATAGAAAGCATGTTCCATCTGATCTACTAGTTCCTGAACCTTCTTGGTAGTTTCCAACTCAATTTCCTGAAATACGTTTATAAAATAAAAAATGTTTTGTCATCAACCAATAGTTAACAAAATGGAACTACTATTTGTAATATGGGCAAAGTGTAATTTCATGTGTGCTTTAAGAGCGTACTTTTAAAATAATTTAGCTTACAGATTAATTTAATATATTGAGCCGTTCTCAACCAATATTAATTAGGAACAAATAATTGAGCCTACTATGTATATTAAAAGTGAGAAAACTAAGTTCTCAAGTGTAAAGACACATGCGATATTGTACCTACATCAGACCAGGACATGAAGCTTGCAACGCTTTGACCCAAAGACGAGCCGGTGCCCTCAGAAGTTTGCCAGAACACTTCACCATCTTCGTCGTCGACATCGCACACACTGCAACACAAGAAGAGATAAAGGAACTTTAGTTATGGGCTTTGTTATCATTCAAGAAAATAATAGTTCTTGACCATCATGATAAGAGGTCGGCGGCACTGTCAGGTTCCATTCGCCGTGTTGCGCGGGAGGCGATGCACTCGTCCACTTATGTTCGCGACAGAAATGACAAGTTGATGCAACTGTGAGCAGTAAATTTGTTATTACTAATTAACATAAATTTCTGAAGTCAGAGATTAGAAATTTATAGTGGCAAGGGGCGAAGGCTTGGTGTATCGACTACCGACTCCACAGCCCTGGTTGTAAGGTTTAGACCTCACCAATTTCACAATTTAAGCTTGCCACATTCCCGATTAAATTGCTCACTAAAAGTATGGATCTCACCAAATGGATAAGAAGAACTTTAGAATAAAAAATTCTTTCAAAAAAAAAACTTGGCTTATATTCAAAATGCCTTAAAATATGAGTGATGAATGACCCTGGGCACAAGACAATTCCTGGATAGTCAAGTGGTAAGAGTATTGGCGTTCTTAGCCAACTTTCCCATGTTCGATTCCTGCATCCAGGTGTCATTTTTCAATTAAGAGACTATGATATCTAGATGTGGCTATAACCGTAATTAACATAATAATAGCATTGCTATTTAATCCATTATTAAATTGTATTTTATTTTCCACACAAAATATTTACTTAGGTCTAAGTTATCACTCACATATTAAAATCAGACTCGAGACTTCTAGCTCCTGAGCTGCATTGAAATTTATCTCCAGCGGTTGTCTTGGCGATTTGTGAATCTATTTTTGGGAATTTATTTCCTTATACTGTCCGGAGGTTCTGGGAGAGGTTGTTGACGATTTAGTTTTACTTTGGGACCAGCTCTGTAACAACATACTTGTATTTTTAAAACCGAACAAATAATGAGGCTGCATGATCCAAAGTATCTCTCTCGCAAGAGACTGGTCTGTCAGGGTTCAAATCCTGGTCGAATGTACTGAGGGTGGTATTTTTTCTAATTGATTTTTCACTACCCCCTTCCCCCCCTCCCACACACACATGTGGGTACCCTTCCTCTAAATTCCATATTCCTCATCCCTAGTGCATTAGTGTAATTAGTACATCTGCATATAGCTCGTGCGAGTAGCAAGACGTGACGCTAAAAATTACACACACACAAAATATCTAGAACATAAAGTACATTTACTATCCAAGTTTACGGGGATGACAGCTCAAAAAGTTACTAGAAATAGTCCCTAATGTATCCCTACACCAACAGCTGACATCTGTCAATTTGGATAGCTGCATAATGATTATTTTTAATGGGTTCAGACTTCAGCTACAACTACATTTTATTTTTTGTTAATTTTTCAGAAATTATTTTTTTGTTGGTACAAAAATTGGGTCTTGAAGCCTAGATATTCAGATTCCATAAAATTCCCTTACACAAGGGCTATTTCCTGAAATTTTTTCTCGAGGAAGGGGGTAGTTCCACACCATCAGCAAATGGGACTTCAATTCGTCCCCCCCATCTGCAAAACCCACATGAGCGCCCTTGGCCCCTACATAGTATTAATATGAAAATGAACTAATCTATAGGCCCTAGTTAAATTCTAATTAAGACTCTTATAAAAATAATTTAGTACTGACAAGTTTTTATTATTCAACATATCTTGCTACCCTTTAGCAGTTAGCTGCATTTTTATACTATTGAGTTATGGATAGGGAAGGTTGAATTTAGAGAAAATGTATTCACATTTTGTGTAGGAGAGTGGAAAACTATTTAGGAAAAAACCTTGGTTCACCTGACCAGCCTGATCTGTTATATCGGTTATTCAGTCTAAAGCTAGAGTGATGTCTTAAGAGTTTAAACTATGCAACCAACGAAATGTGTATGGATCTACCTCTTTATTTGAAAAAATTAAAAATTACTATCTAACATTTATCAAACATAAAAAAAAAAAATCGGGTAAGTGCCACACGTCTCAAAATCCAAATAGTAGCCCAAAATAGGCTAGTGACATTAGTTCAGGGATAACTAAAACTTGAGTTTTAGTGTAGAGTAATATATTTATGTTTGCTCCTACCAATATGTTTATAAATGCAGGTGGATTTTTTCACTTAGTTTATTTTTTAAGGATGAATCGGTTCAGTCAATATTTTTTTTCTAGCACGTCTACGTCTTATACCTGTTCGGGTTGTGTACTAATTACACTATTGGTTTTAGAGATTAGGAAGGCTATATTCAGAGCAAGTGTACTTGTATTTGCGTGGAGGGAGAGTGGGAAACCACTTTGGAAAAAACCACCCGACCGAGATTAGAACCTTGATCTCGCCATCGGCAGTCTAGTCTACTGCCAGAATAATGCCTTAGACCATATTGCCACCAAGGTTGGTAAATCGTTTTCTAGGCCATGAAACTATTATTCATAATATTAATATGTCAAGTACCATAGAATGTTGTAATTACTGGTAATAGTGTTTTAGTAGTGTTTTTGTTGTAATAATACTGTTACAAACATTAAAGTATTGCATCAGACTTGATTATCTGAATTAATTAACTAAAATATACCTATATCCTTTTTTATCTTGACAAATATAGTTAAATTATAATTTTATATTTTATTTACTAAGCATTTAATGTTACAGCAAATTATGTATTTCTTCTTGAAGTGCCAGCTTATCTGGTTTTTTTTTTCTTAATTACCGGTATGTTGTTGCATCTAGAGATGTGAAAAAAGTCTCGATACTTTACTAATATTGCTATTTTCCTTTCGATAGTAGTATTTTTTTACTCGATATTTTTTTCCCAATACTTTTACTGATATTAGTACTCACACTCCGGTATCGGAATGGTATCGAAAGAAACAACTTTTTTTGTTATCTCCACTCATGCTTGGATTACATATTTACTATGGTTAAAGAAGGGTACAAATATATTGAAAAAAATATATTACTGATCATATTTCTCTATTAAATAACTTTTCATCAGCTAAATTTTCATAGACATTTTGAAAGCTGGCACAGTAAAAACCTTTTATAATATCCATTATACGGTACTATCTATAATACCTTCCAAGTCCTAACACACAAAATAGATGTGATAAACCTAAATATAATATAACATGCTTAAATCATTCTAATTTCCGGTGTTTAAATAAATATGAAAATATAATTATTATTAATACTATGCAAAAGTTGAAATTATTACTTGATAAAAAAAAATTCAGATTAAAATTTTGATGCTAATATCTTGGATATTTCATTACAACCGCATTCACCTTGCTCTTGTGTTTCTCCTGACCAATCCATGCTTCACATCCATACAACAATGTTGGCGTTAACATACTTTTATATAATGCAATCGTTGCCTCTTTCAATACTAGCCTACGTCAATCTTTGCATAGACCTAGTTCACATACATCCAACTTCTCTAGAGATGCAGTCACCCGTCTGTGGATTTCACCATCTATCCCTCCATTTTTACAGAACATTCTGCCCAGATACACAAAATCATTCCCTTGTTCTAAGTTTTCCATTTATACTAAGCTGGCAATCATTTCCTAAGCCGTCGTTATCAAAAACTATCACTTTAGTTTTTGAGACATGTATATGAATATCCATTCTGCCTGTCCCCACATTCGAAAATGAGTTAATGCATTCCGCAAGTCGCTTTCATTTTCATCCATTAATCTAACATCATCAGCATATAGAAGCACTCCCACATTCACATTTTCCATTTGTACACCAACCACGGCCTCACAAGCATCCCTCATACACTTATGCATAAATGCATTAAACAACCATGGAGACATAACACAACCTTGTCTAACATCCTTTTCATAATTATTATGTCATGATTATTATCAGGTTTAGCCACTTAATTAATTAGCCTAAAGATAAAATATATACGATAATATGGGTGTGTTTAAACTAATCGAATCTTTAAATTTAAAAATGCTTACATGGTCCGCTTTATGACTTTATGAGACATCTCATTGTAAATTCTTTTCAGCCAAAACTGATGGCAATGGTGGTAAAATAGGCAATTGAATTTGAGAGTATGAAGAAACCCATTCCATAATATAAAGTCCTGTAAGCTGATAAATAAAATGTTATTAATGTTTTAATCAAAAATGAAACATTAAAAACCTAAAACAGGAACTAATTTGTAATATTATGTTAATCTATAACTTAATATTTTTTATCTTAAAGACCATTTCCATGGGCTAGATATAAATTTAAGTCACTCGTAATAAAATATATAACTATTATTTTAGAAATTAAATTGAGTATTTACTTAAAACATTTTTAACAATAATCACTAGCATTATCACAAAACTTTAACATAAATTAAATTTGAACTGAAGCTCCTAAATCAAATAGTCATACATTTTGTTTACATCTTCCTTAAAATAGAGCTGAGCAACTTATGAAACAAAACTTAGAAAATAAATCTACTATCTTGGATTCTACTTATGTTCAAATTTTGTAAATTGGTGGATATATTTAAACAATTTGATTAAATTAACTTGTATTTATAAATAAATATCTATGAAATAATGTATTATAAAAATGTAATTCATAAAAACATAAAAACAATATTTTGTGTTGGTCAACATGATTTTTGCTCTGTCACAAAGCGGAAGTGTGATGTCTCTACTTGTCAATTGTTTTAAGGTGACGTCAGCCTTGCTCTTGTTGAGAGTTCTTTTCTAATTTTACTGGTCTGGTTCCCATTATCTTGTATTAAACTATTGAAACATTATACAGAAGTTTTATACAACACTTTATTAACAAGGTATGTTAAATGTAGTTCATAGTGTGTCTAACCATTGATTTTGAAATTATAGTTTTTTCACCAATTTATTTCTGTTTGGAGGTCAGTAGTTTTGCTAATTTTGTAAGGACAGTCATTAGTATAACATATTACTGCGAAAATTGCCACAAAAGTGTAAACTGTTTTGTAATATATGAATATTTTTGACTCTACTTATGCATATCTATTTAAACTTTAGCTGTCACCATGATTGAATGTGCTTTGAGCATCCCTGAAAATTATTTTTACAAATTCTATGATTCTCAACATTTTTTGCATGACAGATTTAGCTGAGTCATAACCTATAATTATTACTCTAGAATAATTTTATTACTTGTAGGCCTATATGTGTAAGTGTTCTCAAACACATTTGGTGAGTCTTCTCTTTTTAATCACACTGTTTATTTCCAGATTACATACTACAATGTTTCTTTGGGACTGGTTTACAGGTGTACTTGGATATTTAGGTAAGTCATTGTAATATTATCATATTTCATTTGAAGGAACTACAACAGTTAATGGCTGAAAGCCAATTTTAAGTAATAGAAGCTCGCTAGATTAATCAGCGAATCACATTAGCAACTTAACAAAAACATAAAATGAAACATTAAATTGAGCCAATTTAATGTGGCATTCGAAAGTTATTTAGATATTGATTTTTTAAGATGACTGTGTAACTTTTGATTAGGTCTATATTCAGTTGTTTGTTAGATTGTATGTTCGAGGCATGCGAGACAAGGGCAAGTTGTACAATTTCAGAAGAATGTATTGGTAGGTTATTTCTTGTCAGTTTTGAGACGGGGAGATCGGGTTTGATTCCGGTCAGGTGCACTGAAGGTGGTTTTTCCTAAATGGTTATCCACTTCCTCCACACAACTGTGGGTGCATTTCCTCTAAATTAAGCCTTCCAAGTCCATAATCAATTAGTGTAACTAGTACATAGGCATATAACCCGAAGGGGTAGTAAGACGCGGTGCTAAAAAAAAAGTAAGAACTTTTTGTTTACAAGTGACTGACAATAACAACACATACATCGAAAAGTTTTCTTGCCACAGGCAGTTGCAGAGGTAAATATGCTTTCCTCGGTGTGAAGGGTAGCGGCAAGGCAACTTTGATCTGCCGTCTGTTAGAGGAAGGGCGCATAGACCCTGTGCCTTGGTCAAGTGAGTGGAGATCACTCTTGAGCATGCCTTGTTGTTTAACAGTGTGTTTTGTCTGGCTTACTTGCAGGGCTGTGGAAAAAGTCTGGGAAACTACTCTTCTTAGGCCTTGATAATGCGGGCAAAACTACTCTCCTGCACATGCTCAAAGATGATAGGCTAGCGCAGCATGTACCTACTTTGCATCCAAGTAAGAATTAACACATTTCTACAGTCATTTGAATAGAGACACTGGCTTTATCCGAATAGTCTAGTTATGCGCTGTCACCTTGATACATGCCCTTGAGAGTTGCATTGGCAATCACCTGACCCAATATAGATTCGTCTGAATAGTCATGAAGGTCGCCGATGCACCCCGCTAACGCCTTTGAGCTCAAAGATGAAAACAATATGTCAAAGATGAAAACAATATGTCATCGACACGATGTCGGTGCGGTTTTTGATCGGCGACTGTTTTATTTTCCTTTTTCGTCTGCTAGAGCTCATTAAATTTGTTACTCGCCATTTTTACATAATACTGTGGTCTTTGGTGTGTAAAAAGAATAAAGAAAAGTGTTGATTACATACATGTTCTTGATTCTGAGTTTTAATCATTGCCATTAATATTAAATTGATTATATGAAAGATTTGAATATAACTCTAGCATTTAATATTGCCAACATTATTAAATTATTTCTCGCCATGATGTACGGTAAACAAATGTTGCAAAGAGAACAAAACCATTTAAAATGTGTCGATTTTCAACAAAAATGCACCATTTTAGTACACCCTATTAGTTTCATTAGTGTTAATAGATGGTATTTACATAGTTTCTACTGGGGGTGGTTTTTCCTAAATGGTTTTCCACTCTCCCTCCACGCAAATGCTGGTTCACTTCCTCTAAATCCAACCCTCCCAATTCCTAATCCATTAGCGTAATTAGTACTTAAGCGTATAACCCGAACGGGTAGTAAGACGCGGTGCTAAATAAATAAATAGTTTCTAAGATCATTGCTAGAGAGCAGGACTATGGACCCCGGGATGTAGAAAGGCCATTGCCGTTCGATAGTTTAATGCACTCGTCCGTTGGAAAGTGCATGGCAAGTGGAATCATCAAGACTGCAACTCAAGGATCCTTGGACTATTCGGATACAGCCGTAGAGAAAACATGGCCGGGTTAAATGAGCGGCGTTCTTTATTTGTGGCCACAATAGTAACTTTGAGATTTAAAAAGATTATTATTATTATTCTTTTAATGCTGATCATAAACACAGCCTATTTTATAAACTTATTTGTATAGATACACATTTTTGCTACTACAGTACTGTATATTAATTTATTGAAGCCACAAAGATGATAGGGCTAATCTATTTTACCTCCATCCCTTCTTAAAGTGTCAATTTAGACTACATTTTTATTTGATTATTATTGAGTACTTCTGCAATAAATCATGATAGGGAAAATCTAATTATAAAGTGAAATGACAATAATATGAAAGGGGAAGTACTGCTCATTTTCCATAAGATGTTTTATCTATTGGGTGTACTCGTTATGATCACCCATAGTCTAGTCTTTTTCTGCCGGTCACTCAAATACGTTTTTAAAATCAATTACCTCGTTAGTACAGTGTAATTTTGCCAATGCATTGTTAAAGCATCTAATTGCTTACATATAATAGTATGCATTTTCATTATAAAAGCCATATTGTGTTGTACCTTTTATATGTTTCTATTCACCTTCCCTACCTTCTTTTAAATATAATTCATTTAAAAGATTCACTAATTATTGTGTATTTAGATGTTCTGTGTGTGTGTATTTAAATATGTTTTATGTGAAACATTTTAAAACTTCTTACATAATATTTTATGCCATTAATTGCTTCAATGTATAATTGAATATATGTCAATTTTTTTTCTATATCATGGATACTTTTATTTTGCGCTAAATAACTTGTCACAGTCTGATAGGTCACGGTACTCTTTACATGAATTGAGGCTATTGCCTAACTGTCTTGAGAGATAAAATGTTACTTGATAAGACTGATAATACCAGCTTTTGTGTCGACTCATGCATGACTTGAATATATTTAGTATCTGACATCTAATGGAGGATTTGCAAATAGTCTTGTTAACCTTGTAAGAACAATTTACACATCTTTTTTTTTTTACCAACATTTAAAGGACAAATAAATTGAAGAGTCATTCAATAGTTAATTAATACTACCACTTGAATTTACGAGCAGATTTAGCTCAGTGTTAGCATTCTTTACTATTCCTGAGTTGATATGCTACTCACTGCAGAGTGAAATCCGGATGGGTGTTTTTCATAATGAGGTTTCCTTTTCTCTTTTAGGTGAATGCTTGTGCATTTCCTCAAACTCTGCCTTTTGATCTTATGATTTGTTTAACACAAAATAAAATTGTTTCTAATCACTGATTTAAAATTTATCCTTGTCATACTCTTTTCCAACAATTTATCATGCACTGTTCAAATTTTTCAGTATTATCATCAACTGTTTCTAGCCTGTGGCTGTGTCAGTTTAGTTAAATGCTTCAATCTTCCTCTCACTTGCACACTTTGTTATCTGCTCCTCCCATCTCTTTCTTGGCCTTCCTTACAGTCTCTTTCCTACATACTTCATTTCCATTATTTTCTTTGGCACCCTCTCCTCAATCATCACACATTATATACCCATACCATCTCAGTCTTGCTTCCTCTACTATCTCATGTACTCCAACATCCTCATTACATGTCCATACCATCTCAGTCTTGCTTCCTCTACTATCTCATGTACTCCAACATCTTCATTACATGCCCATACCATCTCAGTCTTGCTTCCTCTACTATCTCATGTACTTCCTGTACCCAAACTCTTTCCCGGATATCTTCATTCCTAATCTTGTTTCTCCTCGTGACAGCTAACATGCTGCTCACAAACCTCATTCCCGTGGTCTCCACTTTCCTAGTCTCTCTTACATCCAATGTACATGTTTTTGCAGCATTTGTGACAATGGGTACAAAGTACGGCCTGTACAACACTTCCTTACACTTAAGGGCATAGCAGGTCTCTTACACACCTATAGAACAACTCTTCCTGCTGTGCTCTTATTATTATATCCTCTCTACTTCCGCCCTTCATCCCAATCACGCTTCTAAGACAGTTTACACTCTGTATCTTCCTCAGCTTCCATCCAACTTAATAACTTTACAGGGCTTTATCACCTTCCTCGTCATTAGCATCACTTCACACTTCACTTTGATCCGTTCCTGTACTACTTCTTTCTTCTCCTCCATACCTTCAAATCAGAAAATATAATGGCTTTCGTTCTTTCCACCCCGGGTTTTCCCGCCACTTTATTCGTGATCATTTCCATTGTCGTTACAAATAGAAGTGGTGATAAGGCACTCCCCTGCTTCACTCAATTGTTTTATTTGGAACTATTCTGTCCACCCCTTCTCAGTCTTAACACAACAGTATCAGACTAAAGAACTGTTGGTAATTAAATTGTATGGATCTAAAAGTAACTAAATGTTCTCAAAGTTGTGATCTACTGAAATGTTTCAACAACTAATAAAGTTTTCCGGGAGTACCTTGGAAAACTGGGGAAACCAAGAAAAAATAAGAGAGTTTCACCAAAAAAAAAATCGAAAGATTACTGAAACATTTGTCAGTTTGAGGCATTAAACTGCAAGGTTTAAATAGCAAGCCTTTGCGCAGGAGAAAAAGTGAACTATTGATCTAATCACTTTGATTAAAACACATGCCCCTTGCCCCCTAATATTATTCCCCCCTCCACACACATACACACACACACACACACACACAAATGTTGAGTCGTGTAAAGACTGCACATATTTCCCCATTAAGGTAAAATCATATTGTTCTAAACTCCAATGGAAGGACTTCGCGGTGGTCTAATTATTATTATCAAGTATTCTGTCTCTCGACAGGCCCAATACTTTAGTCAATGAACTTAGACCGTCAATGCGCCCTGTCCTTTGCCTCCTCCTTGAGTTCCCAGAATTTCCGTCTTTCCTTCAAGTCATCTAATATCTCGATTAGTGAAAATTTAAATTTCATTCCTCTAAGCCTACTACCTACTACCTAGTACTAACCCATTCCTTGATGAGCTTGTAGCAGAGCTACCTGCGTGGGCCCGGGAGCCTATTTTTCTACTCGTCTACTCTTATCACACAAATTATTTTTGCTACTCATTTATTTCTTTATTCATGTTATAATATTTAACTAGTAGCTCCATTTATCGGCGTCATTATGAAGTATTCTAACTGGCTACAAGTTCATCGGTTCATTGATAGATGCCATTACAATAACTTATTATAAAGTAACTTTGATTCATACCCGCACCGAGGAACATTTGGCCAAACAAAGACATTCAACGCTCAGCACCAGGGAATGGTTTGAGACAATAGTATTATCCATGTTGTGCCTTAATAATGTTTGCGGATATAAAATATTTGTTTTTTATTACAGCTTCAGAAGAACTATCCATAGGGAATATGAGGTTTACAACATTTGATCTAGGAGGCCATCAGCAAGGTAAGAACATTGTAGCAGCATTTATTATCTGCTTGTTGTAAACTTATTTTTCGTGCTTGGGCGGACAAAATCAAGTTAAATGTTCATTTTAACATGTCGGTAATGTACATTCACCACTTGAGTTTACCTAGATGATAGCTCATAAAGTTACTAGAAATAGTCCCTAATGTATCCCTACGCCAACAGCTGACATCACCCCCCTCGGTGGCGTAGTTGGCTAATATGCTGGTCATGTTGAGCTAGACTGCCGAGGAAGGGGAGATCGAGGTTTGAATCTCGGTCGGGTTGGTTTTACTAAATGGTTTTCCACTCTCCCTCCACACAAATGCAGGTTAACTTCCTCTAAATCCAACCTTCCCAATTCCTATATCCATTAGTGTAATTAGTACTTAAGTGTATAATCTGAACGGATAGTAAGACGCGGTGCTAAATTATTATTAATAGCTAACATGTAACTTTGGATAGCTGTATTGAAAACATATGGTAATGTATTAATGTGATAGCTCACCACAATAATTTAGGGCAATATTATTTATATTTATTTGAGGTCACGCACTAAGCTTATTTATCGTTTTATTCCACTTAAAAAAACAACTATAGTATCTTCTAATTATAAAAATAGAAAAAAATAACTAAAAGGTCTTATGAGATCAATTAGTACAGCACCAACATTACACCTACAAATGTAACACCGACTACGAGGTCGGGTGTGATGTACCCCACGTGTATCTCCCGCTGACGCCGGCGCGACACTAAACTCAACACTCCACCTTGCCCCCCACTCCCTTACCTCCAGCTACTGTGATGACGGGATTTGCATGGCAACAATAACATTGCGTTTAAAAACTTCTTGGGTATGACATACCCGACCTCACTCTCGCCGGGTTAACTAATAAACTTTGTGAATGTGAGAAGTGCCAGGCCTCCACCGTGGTTCGGATCACACGTTAAACTGTAGGTCCTCCATTTCATCTCACAGTCACCCTACCATTACACATTAGCGTAAGTGCGTATAACCCGAACGGGTAGTAAGACGCGGTGCTAATAATAATAACTAATGAACTGCAAGATAATTTTGTTATTATTTTTGTATCCTTGAGTAAATATGGAGGAATCTAGTTTTTTTACATTTAATTTACCTTCTCTCTCACTTTATTGTTTATAAATTATTTGTCTGTAATTTATCGATACGTTTGGGGTTTTTTTTTGCAGCGAGGCGGGTTTGGAAAGACTACTTCCCTGCAGTGGACGCAATCGTGTTACTTGATTGATGCGTTTGACCGTGGCCGGTTTGTGGAAAGTAAGGCGGAGCTAGACTCGCTTCTTACAGATGAGCAGCTTAGCAACTGCCCCGTATTGATCCTTGGTAACAAGATAGACAGGCCAGGGGCTGCGTCTGAAGATGAACTCAGAAATGTCTTCGCTTTGTACGGCCAAACCACCGGCAAGGTAAGATTGTGTTCTTTTGTGTGATTCGTCAAGTCGCCAATCTCTTTGGTTAGCTGTGTGGGTGGAGTACCATAGGAATATTATGTGTTAAGTGTAGATATTAGAGTTGGGACAAATCCACTATGTTATGAATCCGAATCTTCACTTTACCTTTGAATCCTGAATATGAATTCGAGCCTTGGGAAAAATTATGAACATAAGAGCAAATTTAAATATAATATAATAATATTATATACAAATAGTAACCAAATGTTATCCGCTTCGGTGACGGCATGGTCTAACGCGCTACTCTCTTAGTAACCTAGACTGCCAATGAAGGGGAGATTGAGGTTAGAATCTCGGTGGGGTGTAGTAAGGGTAGATTTTTCAAAAGGATTTTCCATTCTTCCTCCACGTAAATTCTGGTACACTTCATCTGAATATAACATTTCTAATCCCTAAAACCATTAGTGTGATTAGTACCTAAGCATATAACTGAACGAGTAGTAAACTAAATTTACAAACATTCTTTCTTATGATCCATTTATTATAATATTAATACATTCAGTTAAGTGTTAAATTACTAGTCTGGGGGCTGGTTGTTAAGTTCTATCTATGATTATAATTGGTTCTAAAATACCAATAAACATTAGAGCTCTAAAATAAATTTTTACTTAAAACATTGGGGTAAAACAATATTTGAAGGATTTAACTATTGAATCCGAAATTTTTTTGAATTTTCAAATATTCTGAAAGTTTCGAGGGTCCGTCCCTAGTAGATATTGTAATTATAAATATTTGATTTTATTGTATCCATACACGTGCATTGAAACACATTTCTGATAAGTCTACAAGTAAAAAAAAAAGGCTAACATTCTTCACACTATCTAAAAGATATTTAGAAA
This sequence comes from Timema genevievae, assembly GCA_902155825.1. NCBI lineage: Eukaryota > Metazoa > Arthropoda > Insecta > Phasmatodea > Timematidae > Timema > Timema genevievae. The sequence continues at coordinate 258,780 of CABFWO010000483.1, forward strand.
TTGACTGCCTTTGTACCATTTTCAATTCAACTTCAAAAGATTTTGTTTGTGGAGTAATAAAGTTGCTGTTAAAAGAGCTTAAACTAATTCACATATGACAAATATCAGTTACAATTAGGATAATTAATTTTTCTGTTGGTGACCTGGTGGTCTAGGGGTAAGGTGTCAGACTTCTGTGGTGGGGGTCCGGTGTTCAATCCTCGGTCCCTGGCACAGATTTATCTGATTACCAAACCCTTCCTTCACCTCTGACGAGATGTGTATTAATTACAACTTGTGAATGTGTGGAATGCCAGGCCTCCACCGTGGTTCGGATTCCACGTTAAACTGTAGGTCCTCCATTTCATCTCACAATCACCCTACCACTCACTACACATCAGCATGAGTGTGTATAACCGAACGGGTAGTAAGAAGCGGTGCTAATAGTAATAATTTTTCTGTTTAAAAATTAACTTTCTGGCCCGTTGACACATAATTGTCAACTGTTTCCAACCTGTGGCCAGGTCAGTTTAGTAAAATGCTTCCATATTCCTCCATTCTTCTCTTCTCACTTGAAAATTTTCTGTTATCTGCTCTTCCCATCTCTTTCTTGGCCTCCCCTGCGGTCTTTTTTCTACATACTTAATTTCCAACATTTTCTTTGTCATCCTCTCCTTCTCCATCCTCATTACATGCCCATACCATCTCAGTCTTGCTTCCTCTACTATCTCCTGTACTCCTTTGCACAAGGCCTCCCCTTTCCTTGTCTCTCTTACATTCAATGTTCATGTTGCTGCTGCATATGTGACAATAGGTGCAAAGTACGCTTACAAAGTCACGTTGACACATAATGCATTCATTTTCAAGTGACAGCTCTCAACTTTGTTTTACATTTTATCAATGTGTACTCAAGATTTATAAAATTCAAATTGGTTCAGTAGAACTGTGGGAATCATTTTTTTAGATTGTGGCTTTTCCAATGAGAATGTGTAATCTTTAATGTGATAATCCTTGTAATAAAAACACAAAACTATGTATAAACATACAAATAGGCTATATAAATATTATAGATTAGTGTTCAGCCAAAAAATAATATTTAAAAATGTATTTTAAGTTAAAGAAATATATATTTGTTACTTTAGAGCAAAAACCACAGTTAGTAAATAGTTAGTATTCACTGTAAGCGAGTCCTAATCACAAATATCTCTTGCATTTTTAGGGCAAAGTACCACGGGCGGAATTACCGGGGCGCCCTTTGGAGCTATTCATGTGTTCCGTATTGAAGCGACAGGGCTATGGTGAAGGATTCAGGTGGTTGGCCCAGTACATTGATTGATGGGGCCCCAAATCGACTCCTCCGCTTGGATCGAAACTAGCTTTTGAAATTGTCGGCATGAATATCACATCTCCATCATCAAGTGTGCATGATCAATACCTCAAAATGCTTTATTTATTTTTGTTCAATTTCCTTTCTCTTTATTTTCATCTTTCGAAATGTCCCATATGAACACTTTCGGACACAAAACATACTGTAATCACTTTCTTCCTCCCCCCCCCNCCCTCTTTAGGAATTTATTTCAGTTTGTGTCACTCAGATCTACAGTGGTTTATTATAAGTATTACAAATTTAGTTCTCAATAAACTAAACCAAGGAGTGAATTTGTTTCTCCCACACTCGATGGTCATCAGTGATATTTGTTTGTATGTCAAGTTTTTGTTTTTTTTGTGTTATTTACCTTGAAATGGTATCATAATAATTTATATCGATATATAAATATTCAATTCCATATTAAAGGACATAAGACCATTATTAGGGGTTTGCGAAGCTTCGATAATATTGAAATCGATTTGATTTTTATATTATTCAATAACTCGAATCAAACTAAACTAGAAAATATTTGTTTGATAACTTATAGGCATTTGCAAATCCCACAATGTGCTTGAAGTTATTTTTAATAATTAATCTTGTGAGGTAACGTAAATGTTTATTACCTTATTGATTGGAAAACAAGGCTCACTTTTTTTTCTAATTAAAAACAACCTTTATAAAACCTTTGCATAGCCTTTAATTGCACCTTTGGATAATACATAACAAAATGGTTATGAGGACCGAAAATTTATATTGAAATATAAGCTCCACAAACGACGGTACTCTTAACTGCTTGAACATGTTGAAGAAGCATAGAACTAGGGTCTAAAACCAATTAATTTTTTTTTGTTAACTTTTTTTAACGTCATAACCTTAGAAAATTTAACCAGGCTATGATTTGATTCGATAATTATTTGAAGTTTGTGAATATTTGCTTTGATTCCTTTCAAACTAAAAAAAAAAACCTTGCTTCGCAGATGTCTAACCATTAAATGTGTTTCTGCTTACAGATATTTTTTTAAATGTATATAGGCCTATTAATCAAAAAGGTTGAATAAAAATTGCTTTTCAACCCTTAGTGTGTTAATAAAAAGTAATTTGATAAGAATATGATAAAATAGAAAAGCAATTAGTCAAAGCTAGTTCCGAATTGTTTTGAAAATGGAGTACTATGGCAATTTGCACTCCTTGTGCCGATTACCTTTTACTTCCCCAATCTCTTTTATTATACATCTATCACAACTATCATAACATTTTCCATGTTGCCTGTTAAAAGAAATTTTTTATTTGGCACATTTCACTTAACAAACTTATCTCTATTCATATTGAATACAGATATATTAACATCATCATCAACTGTTTCCAGCCTGTGGCCGGGTCAGTTTAGTAAAATGCCTCCACCTTCCTCTCTCTTTCCACTACTCTTCCTCCTTTAATTGCCTCCATTATTCTTCTCTCACTTGCACACTTTTAGTTATATGCTCCTCCAATATCTTTCTTGGCCTCCCTTGGGGTCTTTTTCCTACTTAGTTCATTTCCATCATTCTCTTTGGCATCCTCTCCTTCTCCATCCTCATTACATGTCCATACCATCTCAGTCTTGCTTCCTTTACTATCTCATGTACTCCAACATCCTCATTACATGCCCATACCATCTCAGTCTATCTTCCTCTACTATCTCATGTACTCCAACATCCTCATTACATGCCCATACCATCTCAGTCTTGCTTCCTCTACTATCTCATGTACTCCAACATCCTCATTACATGCCCATACCATCTTAGTCTATCTTCCTCCAAGTGTTAAAATAAGAACATTTAACACTAACTCTTCGATATATATTTTAAACATGTTCACCAACTTTAGTCAGAGTTTTGTTTGGGGGTAAATCATTATACATTTACATATGAATTTTTGAATAAACAATTTTTTTGAAAACAAATCATTAACTACCAATAAGCGTTGTGAAATATAAACAATGTTTAGAATTAATTTAGAACTGTGAAGGAAATAAATGGTGGCAAAATTAACATTTTTTTTAATGTTTGTTTATATGTAAATAAAGGTGGGTTCATTCCATATTGGTACATTTCTACTGAATAAATTTCTTGTTTCCTATTATAATGTTTTTGTATTGATTGTTTATTTTTACATTTAAAACATCTTTGACAATACAAGCAATTTGACGAATACAAAGGAAGTGTGTTGCTATAAAGAAGCCACTATGAACTGTCATACTCTTGGCCAGAAGGAGACGATGTCGTTGAGCCCATACTATTACGTACTCTATTGGTAGGAGGTACAGGAAAGGTGGATAGAAACATATGTTATAAGGAACAAAAAAAAATATGGCTTTTACTATGAAAAGGAGAATACAGTTTACACTTAACATTGTTCCCACTGGACAAAGAAGTAATAGCCGCCTCTTGGAGAAAATCAATTGTTTCTGCCCAATCCCCCGACCTAGGTTTCATTCTATCGGAAAATCATCAGGAGGGAGTGCGAAAACACGCAACTCATCTTCCTAAAAGACGGAAAAAAAAATTTTTTTTGTAAAGAATGACAAGACACTTGGATAGGAACATGTAAAAGGAATAACAAAAGCTTTCCTGTACCTTCTACCGAATGTAATACAATTACCTCATAAAGCAAAAAGAGGTTTTCTTTACTGAATAATTAATTCTTGATATAAATTAAATCATTTTCTAATGCCGCTTTCCCACGGGGCGTGATCCACTTGATTATACAACCCTACCTGTGTGAACGTATTGTCGTGGTCATAGCTTTTGACGTCATTGACTCCACGACTCTCGTCTCGGGATCAAACATGTTTGATTTTCAGTCGGGGTGTTGCGGGCGTGAACTCAGGAATGTCATCGCAAAGTATTCTGAAATTTAATTATGATAACCTTTTGTTTTCTAGAATTATATGAAATAGAGCCTATTTTGAACAATCCGACTTTGGAGGAGTACTAAGATCGAGATTTGCGCGCAGCAAAGAGAATATGTGACGCTTTAAATATATATATATATATTGGGATTTGTACCTAAAGAAGTTATTGTAAAGTTTAGAAACTTCAGAAGTTTTTATTGCCGGGAACTAAAGAAATTAGTAGAGGTCGAGAAAATCTGCCGATGACGTCTACAGACCACAAGTTTGACTGCACAGCCCTCGGCCACTAACTCTTCCATGGCCATGCCTTAACTGAACCCTTCCGCCTGTGTGAACAGTTTATGCTTCTTCATTAACGCCTGAGTGACGAGAACGAGCACGATAGAGAAGTTAACGCTCGTGGTCCACGCCCCTTGGGAATGCAGCTTAAAACAGGTCTATTACCTCGTAGGAGAATGTGACAAATTAATAATAATAGACTACATCAAATTCAAGTTATGTGGCTGCCCACAAAATACCAGCATCTAGGTGACCAGACCAACATTAGGTTTAAGCTGATATACAATAATCATATAATGTGTTAGGTACTAATTTTCTTCGCTTCCCTCGTGAACACACACTAATATAGATACTTTGGTTTTATTTTATTTTTATAGCGCCACGTCTTACTATCTGTTTGGGTTGTACGCCTTTGTACTAATTACACTGTTGGGAATAGGAAGGTTTGATTTAGAGGAAATGCACCCACATTTGCATATATGGATATTGGGAAACCATTTAGGGAAAAGACTCAGTGCACCTGACTGGGATCGAACCCCATCTTCAGCAGTCTAGTCTATTAGGTGAGTAACACCTAGGGCCATGCGGCCACCAAAGCGGATATACTTCTGTTTTAAAATATTCTTGGGCATGAATTAAGTTTAATATTCCATCAGAAACGTAGACATTGAATGTAAGAGAGACTAGGAAAGTGGAGGCCATGGGAATGAAGTTTGTGAGGAACATGTTAGCTGTCACGAGGAGAAACAAGATTAGGAATGAAGTTTGTGAGGAGCATGTTAGCTGTCACGAGGAGAAACAAGATTAGGAATGAAGTTTGTGAGGAGCATGTTAGCTGTCACGAGGAGAAACAAGATTAGGAATGAAGTTTGTGAGGAGCATGTTAGCTGTCACGAGGAGAAACAAGATTAGGAATGAAGTTTGTGAGGAGCATGTTAGCTGTCAAGAGGAGAAACAAGATTAGGAATGAAGTTTGTGAGGAGCATGTTAGCTGTCACGAGGAGAAACAAGATTAGGAATGAAGTTTGTGAGAGAGCATGTTAGCTGTCACGAGGAGAAACAAGATTAGGAATGAAGATATCTGGGAAAGAGTAGTACAGGGAGTACATGAGATAGTAGAGATATGGGAGAAGCAGATAACAGAAATTGTGCAAGTGAGAGAGCAAGAATGGTGCAAGACTAAAGGAAGTTGGAGACATTTTACTAAAGTGACCTGGCCACAGACTGGAAACAGCCGATTTTATGACCTACCAATAATCTTAATTACAAGTGTACCCTCTGTTAACAGTGAAAGCAAGCGATGGATTTCACTATGGTGCTGCTAATAAGATAGGGTCATATTGTAATCACTCAGTTAAGGTCAGACCGCTGCTACCTTTCACGGTAAATGGAGTGTACTCGTTAGAATGTTGACAGTGTTAGTCATGTAGATAGATTTATGCACAAGATAGAATAAATGTATTTCTGTCTATAAGGCTAACTTGAAAAAAGATAAACAAAAAAAATGGACTTACACCACTTTTGCTCTCAAAGGCTCAATTGGCGATCATGTAAAAATCTACTTCCTAATTTATTTGATAACTATTACGATTTTAGGTAGAGAGAAAAAAAGGTAATTTAATACCAAATACTTTAATTGTTCTGATGAAAAAATAACTATATAAAATTATCAAGTATTATTTACCGTGAACAGTTGTATTGTTATTTATGAAAATAACAATACAATAACTCACCTGATTAAGTATCTACTTTTGACAGTGACCTTCCGTTGTAAAAATAAAATAATTTAAAGATTTAGAACCTAGTTTTCAAAAACCTCTCCCAGGAATCCTAATTTTCCAGTCACTTTTTAACAAACAAAACTTTTGTTAAAATTTGACTTTAATAGCTAATGTTTTGTTATTCTTTGGGGTTGTTATTTTTGTGAAGTTAAATGATTGTAAACAATTGTTTTTAGTTTTAAGATATGTAAAAATAATATGGTAATGTAAAAGTGTTTTAAAGAAACTAAAGCCAATATTACTGATTTGAAATTTAAATAATTTGGTCCATTTGATGACATTTGATAACATAAGGGAATTTTAGGTTTCAGTGAGAATTTAAAATTAATTCATTAATTAAGTTTGATGTGAAATGAATGTGATTATCTTTTCATAAAGTTACATACAACAGACTTTTTTTTTGTAGTAAAATGAATTAATTATTCTATTCTCCACATTTTAAAAATGTATGGATATCTGTATGTTGTACAAAACTCTTTGTAATTTTTTTTATAAAACATATAAGGTTCTAAGAAATAAAATGTTACACAAACATTTGAATCTAATATTCATTTTATTGTAATTAGTGTTTTAATTAAAGTTGGATCTAATCTTATATTTCTCAAATCTTAATCTTAAATTTTCTTTTTAATCTCAAATATTTAAAAATTTACACTTTTACTTTAGTTAATGTGAACGAATTTTAAAAATTATCCAAGGGTCGGTGCCACTAACAAAAGTTTTAAAATAGGGGGAAATGTTGTTCATGACATCAATCTTGAAGACCCGTCTCAAAGCCATCTCTTGATTTGACCCAGGAAACATGATGGCCGACTCATTCTGTCCACATTGCATGTATCGCTGTCTCTCGCTTGGTACTTAGCTTGGCAATCGACCAAAAAGAAGGAAAAAACTCACTGTGCAACTCTCTCTGAGAGAAACGGGCTGGCCGAGTGAACAAATAGCTCCGCTACCCTGCTAGAGTATCCACGGCATAGTGAGATTTCCTTCTCGGTGGCCAAGAGTTAATTGACGGAGAGGTGGTTTATAGTCGGATTCAGTCCGGGATAGTTTCTCATTAGTCCTTAGCCAAAGCGAGTTAGGACATCATGATATAGTGTGTGATATTCCTTGTTTGGGGGCGGAAGTGGAGGGACGATTTCAACGAACTTTTCATGGGCGATAAAAATCCGTAGAGCAACTTTCTTAAGAGGGGAAGCAAAGTAGTGTGTCTCATGTCGATCGTGGCATTTAAAATAATCCTGAAAGGTATGTGAAAATACTATTCCCGGAAACATTGGTAGGCCCTTCCGCTCTAACTGGAAGTAATTCTCGTGTACTAAAGTATTCAGTCAGTTCAGAAAGTGCACATTAAATACCTAAAAATGATTATATATATATATATATAATCAACTGTTTTGCTTTGATTGTCCAGAAACAAACATATAAATTATGTTAAAAATACATCCTATCCTATTTAGGCTGTTTTTCTAGCTTAGCATAAACGTTTTGTACAAAAATAACTGTATTGGTATAAGTTGAGGACTGTCTATATAAACATATAACTTTATAATTTTAAAAAAAAATGCAAACATAGCACAAAATGAAACTACAATTTCTTTGTACAAAGATAGTAATTCTGTGGCGATATATTTCCATTGCTAAAAAAATAACTTCCCACTTCATAGTTATATTATAAACATCACAGTTTAAGTTCCATGTCTCTTGCCAGAGGTTTGAAATGGCGGTCGACCATATTTGTGGTGACTTCTTCCAGAGTAGCCGGAATCCAACGTGGTTTTCTATCCTTGTCGACTAGCATGGCTCGAACACCTATGGGGAGGGGAGTAAGATTTAATAAGGTAATGTACACTTTACGATAAATACATATTCACTTCATTTACTGTGAGAGGTAACGGTAGATTCACCTTTCTTCAGTAGAATCTGTTCGATTTAGAATATGTTTATCACTAATTTAATTTAAAATAAGATACACAATTCAAATTTAATAAATGAATACACCAGTCGCGATTATCCAGCCCTCTGTATTATCTGGCCCAGTTCTCGGTATTAACAAGTGCGTTTTAAAATAAACCAGTACATATCCACTAGTAATTAATAAAAAATCAATCACAAACGCCTTACAACTGTTACATTGGGAACAGCAAAGCATAATCGCTATGCATGCGGTTGGTGTGGATAGCAGCACTGTTTTGATTTGGCTGGAAACTGAAGATGTGTCAAGGAAGGTGTAATTAGCAGCAATGTTTTGATTTGGCTGGAAACAGAAGATGTGTCAAGGAAGGTGTAATTAGCAGCAATGTTTTGATTTGGCTGGAAACAGAAGATGTGTCAAGGAAGATGTAAATAGCAGCATTGTTTTGAAATGGCTGGAAACAGAAGCTGAGTCAAGGTGTAAAGTGGTCAGGGTTTTAGGCCCTTAGTTCTTGACCATTTCATGTATATACATTACAGGGTGTCTACCATCCGGGAAAAAACGGGAATAGGTCGGGAATTTGGTAAATTACAATAAAAATTTGGGAAAATGTGGTTTTACTCAAAATATGAAATATAATAATCATTAAAACAGTAAATAATAATGTTATTCAAACTGTAGTTTTTTTTTGTAGCTGTGTACTAAATTTTATAATTCTTAATAAACAATGTTAATACAAATTTAAAAAATATGTTTATTTAAATTTTAAAACTTCTTATTATTCATAAAAAAAAGATTAATAGAAAAATAAGGGGGGAGGTGGGGGAATTAGAAGGATGTGACATACTTTTTAGTCGGGAATTTTAGGAAATGATCAGGGGAAATCAGGGAAAAAGTCGGGAATCTCATTGGTCAAGTTGAGTAGACACCATGACATTAGTTTGCCATTGTTTATTTTGTTAATTTAATACCACTCTTAAAACCACTAGATTCACTATGGTTATAATAGGCTTGCAAGTGCCCAGTATTTATAATATTCAAAGAAATTAAATAACATTTTATATTTCATCGCTAATCATGCTAATCGGTTAAGGATGAATAAAGTTGAATTTAGAGGAAGTGTACTCAAATTTGCGTGGAAGTAAAGTGGAAAAATATTTTGGAGAAACCACCCTCAGTACACCCGACCAGGATTCGAACCTCGATATCCCCATAGTCGGTAGTCTCTTCTACTGCGAGAGTGGCGCCTTGGACCATGCGGCCACCGATGCGGGGTTTAGTTTTACTTGATAAGTATTTTTGTATCATAACTATTTTTAAAAAAATTCGAAGTGCAATTAACTTTACCTTCATTGAAATCATGGTCATGATTGAGAGACATATTGATAACTAAGCGATACTCCATACAGAGACACTCCTTCAAACACTTGTTGGCACCTTCATCAAGCTCTTTCTTTATTATTTTCAGTACAGTTGGTGAAAGTGTGCGCATCCTTCCTAAGGTTTTCTGTGCCCACTCCGATTTCTCCCCCACCAATCTTTCAACTATTCCTTCCACCGTATTTGCACCAAAACAAAATTTAATTTGCTCTAATTGAGCGCCAAAACTGCTGCCAACTTCCTTCTTCAATGAAGTTGCACTGAATGCGTCTAGGATATGCCCGACACACGCGGAAGGCTTTTTACATTCTAACAACGCTTTTTCTAGTTTCGGTAGTCGTAAACTTTCACAGAAATGAGTCGCAATGCCAGCTTTCACAACTTCGTAACCGTTCAACCTGTTTCCTGTAAGACCAAGATAGTACCCCAAATTTTCTGCTAGCCTTGGTAAAAAATAGCTCGCACCAACGTCCGGGAAATGTCCGATGGTAGATTCCGGCATGGCGAACACTGTCCTCTCGGTCGCGACACGGAATCGCCCGTGGACGGACAGTCCGGCACCGCCACCCATCGTGATGCCATCGATGAGAGATACGTATGGGATCTGGTATTCCGAAATATGTTTAACGAGTGTGTAAAACTTTTGTGCCATTTCTGCCTTATTCTTTAACGCTTCTTTCATGTCACCGCCCGCACAAAATGCTCTACTTCCATAACCTTTGATGATCATAAGACTTTTCTCTTTCTCCCAAGATTTCAGTGTGGTGGAGAGTTTTTCTATCATGGACAATGTCAATGCGTTGAGACTGTTTGGTCTGTTTAAAGTTATCACACCTTTTGTTGTTGATGTCTCAATCAATACATCTTTGGCGAGAGATGATGTTAACCTTTCACTAATACGTTTAATGTGTTGTCCAGATCGCAAAACGCGCGCCTTGATTTGCATTTTCATCGCTGTGAAGTGAAAAAAATATGATTAAATTTTGTGTTTTTGAGTTTTTATAAATCATTATAATTAATAAAAATTTTAATAAATAAAACGATAGAAAAATAATAGAGCACAAATAAAATTAAAAATACTAACATACATTTATACACACTTCAATATTTCAATGATATTATAGTATCTTTCTCATGAAGTATTAGTCTCTTTGTCCCACATTCTTTTATAACTTTTAACCCGCCTCGGTGGCGTGGTTACCTAATGTGCTAGTTTTGTGTTGAGCTCGACTGCCGAAGACAGGAAGATCAAGGTTCGAATCTTACTCAGGTGAACTGGGGGGTGGTTTTTCACTTTCCCTCCAGCCTCCATACAAAAGTGGGTTCACTTCCTCTATATTCAACCTTCCCAATTCCTAACCCATTAGTGTAATTAGTACTTGAGGGTAAAACCCGAATGGGTGGTAAATAAGTATTTTATTTCATCAACATTTAGACATGTCTAACATGGTCTACGCTTTCCTTTTGATACACACACTGTACTTTCGTATTTGTATTTAAGCGTGTTATTAAGGAAACTCCTTTTGTTTTTTTAAATATATATAGGCCTAGTTTTATCCTTCAATTCATGTAAAGTGTATTATTATAAATTGTAAATCCTATTGCTTAAGAGTTTAGATATTGTTTACCAACCAATATTATATTATAAATGTACTTACATTCTTCACAATCTATGGGAACATAAATTTGCTAACTAAAATGATTTCCAGTTTCTATATCGAAATGTGTCACAACTTGATGTAGTAAAACGAATATATTATCTTTAGGTATTAAATGTGTTATCTATGCATTATAGCTTCACTTTCAATTATCATTATATAATTATTTGTACTAAGAAAAAAATTTAAATTTTCTTCTCTATAATATAAAATGTTAGTAATATTTTGGTATCAACTTTGATAATTACAGCATGTTATTGTTTAAAAGAGCTAGAATTGTACATCAGAGCATTCAATTACAGATAAAATTACTATCAAAATTCTATAAACATATAAAAACAATCTTAATTAAATTATGTACTTGAGAGCAGTAATTAGTGAAGAACTATTAATTGTAAAAAAATACGATAGTGCTATTCTGTTTGTCTTATACATTTAAAAATGTGATTAATGCCATTTGATGAAATTATTTTATTTACAACACTGAGATATACACCTATTAGTTTAAAAAAATACCAGACAAGTACTAGTATTTTTAGTCTATTTTGAAACTAATAACAAAGAGAATTGTATTCAACTTAACATGAAAATTAAAATATATTTACCAAACAAGTTGATATAAAATATATGATACAAAAATTACTTATTGCTTCCCCAGTGAAAGATTATGACATCTCAAAAATGTTTGTTAGCTTCTAAAATAAATGAATTTGGGCCATTCTTACGAATAAATTAATTTGACTTGGGTTAGAGTAAAAAAAAAAAATTATATATATAAAAAAAGGCATATTTTTTTATTTGAAAAATATAATATATATATTCAACATTTTAATAGTTTAAATGTGTTCAACATATTAAATGTATGTTTGAGGATATATCTTTCTCTAGTTGGCTCACTGTATAAAATCAAAAACATTGTACGTTAAGCGTTTCCTTGATCACGATTTATTGTCCCTCTTCGCTTTATTTTTCTTGAGTTTAACATTTAAAATTTGCAGTCATATCATAATAAATAACATAACAGACATTATCACTTATTATTAGACTTTCCTTGTAAAAAACTATATAAAAAACTCAGCTCTTGAGTAAAGTTTAACATCACAGCGCTCCAGTAAGAAATAACAATTATGAAAGGCAATGTGTCGTTGATACTGCTGCTACAACTTATGTTTTTCTCGGTTCTGGAAACAAACATAGCACAGATATTAATTGACTTGTATGGAAAATAAAATATGGTAACAGAATTTTTATTTATCTGCATTAACTGTTAAGTCTTCTTATATTACTATTTTTTTAATTAGTATGTACTACACAAAGGTTATTTGTTTGAGGTGTTTAAAATGCACTTTTTGAACTGAGTGATTATATCAGCACACAGCTTACAAACTAACTTAAATATAGAACAGACACAACATCCAGTCCTACGGCCGTTAATTCATCACTGTTAAAGGGTAAACCCACATTTCATCAATGATAACTTTTTCAGCCGTACCAGTAATCAAACCCGGAACCCTTAACTCTGTAGACAGACGTGCTTCCTACTGAGTTAAGGTGTCAGACCCCACAAGGGTTATCAATTACGTATTCTAAAGGGTAGAGATGATCAGAGCGATACTAAGTGCACTCACATTAGCATAAGTAAGGGAGAGTAAAACCACAGCCGAGACACTGTCGGTATTTGAATCTCCACCCTCCCAACGATGAGGACAAAGTGTTTAGTGTGTGGTTACTTAGGTGAGACTGTTAAGAAAATGTATGAGCAACTTAAGATGTCTTGTATATTATGTTAGTTAAAATTCAACTACTACTCGACACAGTAAACAACGCATGCGGAAAGAATTTCAACTACTTAAAGACTGAAGAGGGAGACCAATGATACGTGTCATGAGTCATTATCTTGACGTTCTGGCTTGTACACTCCGACTAACTTCGATAGTTTAGGACTTTCAGTAGTTTTGTATAGAATATTTTTACTTTATTTTTACCTCTTTTGACAAATGTTACGGATACCTATAATCAACTTTAAACACAAGGTACGTAAAGTTTTTTTTAAAATGGCTTCAAATAAGCATGCTAAACCAACTATTCACAGTGAAGGACTAATGTCCCATTTGCCATTTGGTACTGAATGTACTAGAGCGCTATGGGTATCTCCTCTCACTCCTTCACCTTTCGTACTTTAGAGCGATTGCAGCGCTTGACCACGAGATGCACTGTTTTCTGTGTCGAGTAGTAATCATACTTATATACATGATACTGGTGTCACCTTTCTCAGCAAATAGTTTTTTTTTTGCACCGCATCTTACACTCGTTTGGATTATACGCTTATGTACTAATTACATTAACGATTTTAGAGATTAGGAAGGTTATATTTATAGGAAGTGCACCCACATTTGTGTGGAAAACCATTTTTGAAAAAAAATACCCTCGATACATTCAACCGAGATTCGGACCTTGATTGGCAGGTTAGTCTACTGCGACACCCACTAACCGCAAATGTTGGCACTGTCATCGCTAACAATGGCGGCCGCTTGTTATAGCTCGATTGTGGACTTACACCATGGGGTTTTTATTATCTTTTAACCCATCTAGCTTAGCTCCAAACACTGATACTCGACACAGAAATCATTGCATCTCATGACCAAGCGCTACAATCGCTCTAGAGTATGAAAGTCGAAAGGGTGAGAGGAGCGTTCTAATACAGTCGGTACCAGATGCCGACTGGTACAAAGTCCTTCACTGTAAATAGTTGGTTTAGCATGCTTATTTGAAGCCATTTTAAAAACACTTTAAGTACCTTGTATTAAGTTGATTAGGTATCTGTTATGTCTGTCAAAAAAGGTAAAAATAAAGTAAAAATATTCTACATAAAACTACTGAAAGTCCTAAACTATCGAACTTACGCACCCCCTTCGTTAAGCGGACCAGAGTGTACATGCCAGAATGTCAAGATAACGACTAGTGACGTTTAACATTGGTCTTCTCCTTCAGTAGTTGAAATTCTTTCCGCATGCAATGTTTACAGAGTCGAGTAGTATACCTACCACCAAACCTATTTCTAAATTCACAACCACATGAAATAGTACAAGTTATAAGTCTAATTTTGATGTTTTCCGCCACTTACTAGTCATAAAACCAACTCTTGATCGGGCGGCAGCGGGGCAAAGTATCTCTCCACTAATTCGTCTGTGACTTCTTCCAAGGTAGCTGGTTTCCATTTCGGAGCGTGGTCTTTGTCTATCAACACTGCTCTTACTCCTGAAATACAATACCCCGGAATAAAGTTTGAGTCGCAAATATTGTAATACATGCGTAATGCATCTGTAGAAAGGTTTGATCACCAGATCATGGTTTAAAATAAAGTGACATCACTTACTTAATGAGCTAAAAATTCAATTTGTTCCTAAAAAAACATGGTGTGAGTTGTTTATGTGTTTAATGTAATACAAACTCTGTTCTTTTTTAAATAATAATAATATACCTCTTTCGTTTACTTTCAAACTATGAATAGTTAAAATGTTTAGTAGGCTATTTTATAAAAATATATCTACTCATTTGTTGGAAGATAAACTCGAAATAAGTCGTAGTATAGTAATCTCTCAATTTTCCTGGATAATGGACGGCTGAAGGAGCCACGAAGTTAAAATTGCTAATACCAAACAAAAAAAAATCTTTACACATATCTTTCTCACAGAAACATGCCTTTCACTGTCTCAAGTAAATAAATGCTTTCCTTTTAATTTGAGGTAAATATTTTTTTTTTACCTGTTATTAAGTTTAAAATGCACTTATACTGGTGCACTGATATTAATGTGTTTTTATTAAAATTTATACCATTTTACCTATCCACAGTATGTGAGATCTCACCTCCATGTCATGTCCCACAGTCTTTATGGTTCCATTCTTGAGGTCATAATAACATGCACAAATCGTTTGATTTAAATGTATCATGGTGATAAAGAACATTAACTCACGTTGATAATTAATTACACAAGCTTTTAAAATATCACTTTATTTGTCATGAATAGGTGTGTCTCACAGTTGAACCTCACCTCCGGGGGTAAATCATTAAATAATTATAAATGCCAACAGAGTGCAGTGTCAACCATGAAACTCTCATTGGATATATTTGAATATCTTACAGTTACACTTTAGTCTGTCATGTGTTGCAGTAATGAATGAGGTAAGTGATATTGTGATTTTAAGTGCTCAAATCTTGTTTGGTTTAGTCAGAATTCTCACCTCTGTTTCCTTGTAATTTCAGGTTATTAATGTGGCAAAAAGATTATTACTATCAAGTATTTCTGCAATATAAATAGATATTATTATATATTAAGTTCTTAGTTTATATACTTAACACAGCCATTTTGAGGAGGTTAGGAAGTAGACAATTCTCACCTCCGTGGTCCTCATCTTCGTAACGGAGGTGAGAAATGTCTAAGTGTTAGCAACTTTAGTCTGGATCCTTGCTTTTCTATTTGTTAAAAGTTTCAAAATGGGTTTGGTTTTTGTTCATTTAAAATTCAACTGTGTTATTTACTGACTAAACGTAATCCTATACTTGTCTTTTCAGGAATTTGAGTGATAGCTTACTTTAAGGTAAACAACAGGAAGGAAAAATAAAGATATGTCTAAGGTTAAGAAATCAAAAGTAGACAAAATAAAAAAAAGCACAACGAAAAGAAAAAAGGAAGGCATGAGAAAATTGCGAGAAGTTATTAAAAAAAATGACCCTACCAGGTATGAGGAAACTAAAAGAAAGGAGAGAAAGGGAAACTATGGAAGGAAGAAGGCAGGGAAAATTAAAGGAATAAATGAAATGAAGGAACATCAGCAAAGGCTACAAGGGAAAACTAGAAACAACGAAGTAAACAATCATATGATTCTAAGAAGTGGAGATAAAATCAAGAAAAGTTATTACAAGATGATTCACCTTCTTTAAGTCCTGTTTCAGAGCGAGCAGGGTGGAGTGACATATTACAGTCAAGTAGAACTGCTAATGGGTTGAAGAAAAGTAAATGAACTAGTATTTGTTACTTAAAAAGGAACATAAAAATGTTAGAAGAAAAACTCAAAAAGGCAGAAAATAAAGCAAGCAAATACAGGAATGTTAGAGACTCACCGAAACTTATTACGTGAGGTTGGCGAGACTGGTGATTACAGGCGAGAGAGAGAGGACAGTCAGTGCGTGATATGGCGGTGTGTGGACGTGAATGAGGCGTGTGCGAGTGAAGGTCGTGAAAAGGGGTTGTGTTCGTAAATGTGCGTAGCACATGTTATGTAGGATCACCAAGTGTGCAATAGCTAGACCATGTGTGGTACAACAGCAAGAAGTTTCAAAGGTTTTAGAAAACTAGAGAAGAAACTCCAAGGAAGAAAGTAGACATTATGCTGAAGGGACAAGTTGTTACTCGCCAAGTAAGAACAAAATTGCTCTTCAGTGAGACAATTTCCTATCAGTTGAATCAGAACTTCAAAAATCAAAAGACTGTCCAAGAGAAATGAAAGTTTGTGAACACTGGAAGATGATAAAGAAATACAAATACATTAAATACCTCAAATTATTATCTTCTATGAGAATGTTGAGCTCAAAAGGGAGCTTGAATAAAAAGGAAAGCAATAAAAGTACTTGAAAACACTAAATTTTAGCTACAACATTTTTGGAAAGGGGTGAATGAAGTAACCTTTGTGCTGGTAAAAACGAGACCATTACTTTTTTTTTTTAAATGCAAAAAAACAAAAGAGATATCTTAATGATACTCTTGAAAATTTACACAAGAGGTTTCTGTCTTCTCACCCCCAAATCAACATAAGTTACGCTACTTTTTGCAAAATACGGCCTTTTTGGATTCTGACACCAAGTGCTAAAAACAGAGTAACTTACCTTTGCTCAATTTATGCAAATATTGGTGGGTAGTAGTGACATACAGTGTATTTTGAGTAGCCCAACACTGGATAATAGGTAGCAGTACAGATTTGGTGAAGATTTATCAAAGTTTGAACAATTGTGTTAGACTAAAGACAAACTACCATAAGAAATGGAGCATTAATTATGTATCTTTGAGTGTGTGTGTGTGTGTGTGTGTGTTTTATTATAATCTAATATTTCTTTTATTGAAGCTCTTTGTGTACTTATTTTTCTTTACTATCACATCCCAACAATAGTTTTTCTCGCCCCCGTGGATGCTGTATCACCTCCGTGTCAGTAACTTTTTTTAAAACGTAGTTATTTCTAAAATAAAGATAAATGATTTGGGAAAGCAATAAATACCTTATATCTAACTCATACATAAATATTATTCATTTTGTATTATTTAAAAGACTTTTATTTTAAAAGGCACGTTTCTGTGAGAATGATATACTCATTGAATTACAGAAATATAAATAAATTTCGACATTGCCAGAGTGATTGTGCTCAGAAAAGGTATGAAGGTTTCTTGTCTCTAGCAAAGCATGTCACGAACATGCATTGGGTGGCAATTATATGTATAACATAGATGGTATAATGTTTGTAACATGTTTACATGTACATTTTTGTACAAAAAAAACCCAGGGAAATCTAACCATAGCTAAGCCATAAGCCTGATGATCTGCACCAGGAAAATTGAGTCTACTGTATCACAAAATATAATCCTCACCTTCATGGAAATCTGAAATACTTTCGAGAAATTGACAGGCAGCCCTATATTCCATGGCAAGACAATCTTGAAGAGATTTAGTAGAACCTTCTTCGATAAGTTTCTTAATCACCTTCAGTGAAGTCGGAGATACCTTTTTCAGTGTAGCTAAAGTGCTTGTTGCCCAATCAGATCCATCATCTTGCAACCTCGCCAAGATTTCCTCTACAGTCGGTGCAGAAAAACATTGATTTATTTGTTTTTTATAAATCGCAAGACTAAAACCATTTACCGGCTTAGAAAATGTCTGTAGGATTTTCTCAACATCGGCAGAAGAGTTTCCGTGATCTAAAAGTTCTTTCTCCAGCTGATCGAGTCGAGAACTTTCACAATAGTGTGTTGCTATACCTGCTTTTAACACATCTCCTCCTTTCAATCGTGTCCCTGTCAGTCCAAGATACAAGCCGAGCTTTCCTCCAAGCCGTGGGAGGAAGTAACTCCCTCCGACGTCACAAAAAAATCCAATTGCAGACTCAGGCATGGCGAATAACGTTCTTTCAGTAGCGACTCTGTATTTACCATGAACGGATAATCCAACACCCCCTCCCATTGTGATCTTATCAATAAAAGCTATATATGGAATGTGGTATGTACCAATAATGCTATTTAAAGTGTATTCTTCTTTGAAAAAGTCTTGACCGAGTTTGTCTTTTTTCAAACTAGATTCAACGACGGCTCTCACATCGCCACCAGCACAAAACGCTTTCTCGCCAGCACCCTTTATTAAAACAAGATTTTTATCCTTTTCCCATTCTCTTAGAGCAGGGATAATTTGTCTCACCATTGATAAATTAAGAGCATTTAACGCTTTGGGGCGGTTCAGTGTGATGGTGCCTTTGTTTTTCACAGTTTGTAATAAAACTTCATCAGTTGAATATGACATTGTTCTTTGAAGAGCAAATATCACCTGATGGCCTTTCAACGGTTTGATAAACGAAGTCAAAATTGATTGGCACATGGAAATCTGAAAAAAAAAAAAAAAATTAACATAATGGTTAGAAAATATCTCTCCGGTATAACTTTTTACAAGTTGTTCTAACTAAATTCATTGCATGACCACTCTAACAGTTTCTGGGCAATGCAAAGAGTTCTTAGATATTCAGGGTGAAAACAAAACAAACTTTTTTTCCCCACATCTCATTATTAGAAATAATTCAGTTATAAAGTGAAAAACTTCTTACAAAACCAATTCTCCAAGATAATCGTATCCAACTGAATTGCCACATAAATGAATTCCTAAGGAAAACACAGAGAAAAAAAGGGATTGAAGAGAGGTAAAGAGGTAATTATCACAATAATATCCCACAGGAAAGATTTCTCATTAGTTTATCCAAACTATAAATGCCTCTGAATGAAGTGTCAAACGTGCAAGGACTGTGGAAAGTAATCAGCCCAAAATTCTAGTGAATATTTTTATTTTTATTATTTTCAAGGGTCAGAGGGTGAGACACGTGTTTGACATGCCTACTCTATACGATTCTTAAATTTTGATCTTACTTTTGAATCAGCTTGTATAGTTACTACAGTAAGCTATTAATCACTAAAAATAATGTTTATTTTAAGTAGGCTATGAACTCTACTAAAAGTTAACTCAACTAATAGTACTTGTTCATAAGGGTGTGTTTTTTTTTACCAGGAGTAGAGAAAAATATAAATGATTTATCAAAGGGTGCCACCAATTTAAAAATATTAATAAACACTGCTCTAGTGTGTTGCAAACAAAGCTAAAGAAAAAAAAACTTTTATAAATAAATAATTTGCCATCTTAAGTTTTTTCCGAGTGCACACCTAAGCACCCATTGAACAGGTTGCCTATATGAGACTTAAGGTGCAGATAGACTGACAAGTAATCTCGCGTGAGATGATGTCGGACAGTACTGTCATAAATGTAAGCAGCTCTGCGAGTAGATTTCTGATGACTCGCACAAGTTGTTCCACGAGACCCACGATTCCCTGTCTAAACACACTCCTCGCCACTTCAGCAAGCTCTCACGGAATATCCAAACCGTGTCGATATCTTCTGCGACACGTGCACGAGTTAATTCTCTCTCTCTCTCGATGATGTCAACCTTCAAAAAGGGGAGTTATAGAGAAATAAAATTGATAATTTCTCTTTATGAGGGAAATGAAAATTTGTGCGAAGTGTACAGTACAGAGACAGGATGACTTACAACTTACAAGCCATAGCAAACAAGTTTTCCACCAACCCAGTGGAAATATCTAGAAAGATACACAATATACGCAGTCAATTTAATCAAGAATCGAAGAAAATAAGTTCAAAAAAAGAGGTACTGGATCCTCTCCTTAACCCAGCATTGCCTTTCCTTCTATTTTTAGTCTACTAATAGAATAGATTTGACTTAGAATTACTAATGCAGCAGCATATTTGAGATGTATGACGGAAGGTGTTATTCCAAAATGACTAAACCAAACCTTGCGCGAGCAATATTCTCCTCTCAAGTGTAAACAGCTTTGTGAGAACTCTCGCAAGTCACCCGCCAACATACTCGCCCATCAACAAACTCGCCCGAAAGATCTCGCAGCAATTTATTGCTGCTAGTGTAAACAGACCTGGACAGCACTCACGCGAGAAATGTCGCAATTCACTTGCCGGTGTAACTGTAGCCTTAAGATGCAACCTTGTATTATTCAACCACTGGTACAGTTATGGAAGTAGCTTTAAGGTGAGGATGTGTGGAACGCGAGAAAATGCCAGTGTTTTTATGGTTTTTATAGTAAAACATTTTTTTGATCAAAATAAATAAATTATTGCTCCAGTACGAACATAGAGTTTAATTTTCTTTTCATGGTGATATCAACAGTGGTTAAATATCCGTCATGAGCATAGCGGTATTAGATGGCAAACCTTTTTTTGATACCACCGTGTGAAGAAAATTAAATTCTCTGTATTTGTAGTGAAGCAATATTTGATTTATTTTGATCAAAAAAAGTTTCGATATATGAAAACCGCAAGAAAACTGACCTTTACACTAATGTCCCATGAATCCCCACCCTAAGCCATCACTCTCCTACATCCAATTTAGGGATGAGAGTGGTAGGTTTAAGGAAATGCACCCTCAATGTAAGGATGGGATGGAACAGCCTGTGATAGATCACACATGGAAAACTACCCTCAGGTAGAACTAGCCAATCACTTTGCGGGAGCCACGTCAACAAATCAATTTAGTACTTCATTTGTTTGTTCATGCTGGGATCATGTACAACTTAACGTTTACTTAAAGTAAAGAAACTAGTGTGTGATCGAGATTCACTTAACATAAGGTAAAATTAATTAATTTAGCACCGCATATTACTACTCGTTCGAGTTATACGCTTAGTTACCAATTTCGCAAATGAGTTAGGAGTGGGGAAGGTTGAATTTATAGGAAGTGAACCCACATTTGCGTGGAGGGAGAGTGGAAAATCATTTAGGGAAAACCACCCCAGTTCATCCGACCAAGCTTCAAACCTTGATCTCCCCATTCTCGGCAGTCTAACTCAACACGAAACTAGTACGTTAGCTAACTACACTGCCGAGGCATGTCCTTAAGGTATCAACTGAGCAAAACACATTCAATGAATTTGGACGGTTTGAAAACAAAATTATTCAATAAAATGAAACCCATTTATTTAAAGTTGATTAGGCTACAAGTACTTTCAAGGGATGCTTTACTGGATACACGTAAAATAAAGTATACCAAAAGGCTACGACGTCTTAAGAGTTCGAAAAACACGGACATACCGCAATGAAGATGTCGTCTGCCTCCCATAAACAAACAAAATGTACAGTAACTTACTAAATAGCTGTGTTGAAGTGGCTCACGACACAATTGGCTATCTAGAGCACATGGCACCCTTCACTTTACGTTCATGTAACGTGAAAGTTCTCCCCCTGAACAGGTGAATGTCAAGTTAACTACATCATGATGGCTTTCATTTAAAAATACTTGGAGAACCTTTATGCCAGGATTATAATCAATCTTTATTTAACCCGCCTCGGTGGCGTATTTGGCTAACGCGCTAGTCGTGTTGAGCCCGAATGCTGAGGACGGGGAGATCGAGGTTCAAATCTCGGTCGGGTGAACTGAGGTGGTTTTTCATAAATGGTTTTCGACTCTCCCTCCACGCAAATGCGGGTTCACTTCCTTTAAATTCAACCATCCCAATACCTAATTCATTAGCTTAATTAGTACTTAAGCGTATAACCCGAACGGGTAGTAAGACGCGGTGCTAAATAATAAAAAAAAATATTTATTTAACTTTCACGTAATGTAATATATAAAGGTTTTCCTCGTGAGTCCAGAAAAGAACTTTCACATTTAGTGAAGGTTCTGTCTTCTAGTTATCAAATCATTTTGCGAGTGATGTCAACAGAGTTATTTACTACTTCATTTGTTTGTTTATGGAATGGAGAAGACATTTTAGGTATAGTTTGTCTCCGCCTCACGAGCTCTAAGAAGTCGTAGCTTCTTGTTACACTTTATTTTGTACATCCAGTAAAGGTTCTATAGCCTTATCAACCCTAAATGACTGGGTTTAATTTTAGTGAACTTGTTTTAAAACAGTTCAAATCCATTGCGTTTTCCTCGAGCTGCTCCGTGAATCCTCATCACACACTATTTTATTTACGCTAATTGGACCTTAAGCGAATGTTAGGTTAAGTAGGCCGAAATGTTCAATTTATCATGATCCCGGCATGAATAACAATTTGCAAAATGAAAATTCCCAATATATATCTTCTTTTAAGTATATAGGTAGTACAAATAATTAAAACATACCATGTTTAAATCTTCCACTTCATCTATAGTAATATATCAAATAAGGCAATTTATATAATAACATTTAGTTGTCTGCTGTGACATCATAGAATAGACAGTTTAATATAGAAGGCGCTCTCAGTGGTGTATTCCTGAACCATAACAAGTAGCGCTAAGTGTCACTTTCCCTAACTAACAACTGTTCTGGCGGTATATTCAAATCTAGGTGTTTACTTTTGCTATTTATGATTTACGGGCTTTGTGTAAATAATGGTACCTTAACATTTTGAATTATCATGTTGTATTTAGAATGGTTTTCGGTTGAAACTTTGGCAGAAGTTGACTCCTAGAATGATAATGTTTTATTATATTCTTTAAGTTGATACAACATGAAAATGCAAAATTTTAAATACCATTATTTACACCAGAGCCCTTCATTTTCAAGAAAACATAGTGGAATTAAATTTGCAATATATAGAAAACTATTTAGACAAAATAATATAATAACAAATGGAGTTTTTCTTCCAATCAGGCCTATAGACCTTTATTTTTGGTTCATTTCTTGTAGTAAGTCAAAGATATATAATAAAAGTAGGGCGACCCATGTCTGTTGAATGGTTTTATATTCATGCATAGCGCATTACTAATAATTGCTAATCCCTTTTACATTTCTTTATCTATGCCCTTTTCTATGTTTAATAATATTTAGCACCGCGTCTTACTAACTCGTTCGGGTTATACGCTCTTTTCTATGTTGCTATATAATATAATATTCATTACATGTGGATTTTGTTTACCTTGATGAATCCTGGATCTTTTCTAGAGGTAACAATTATTTATTTTATACACAAAAGTTTGAATTGTTATATAGTAGGCCTACTTATACAATAGCACTAAATTTTTAATTTTTAGTTGTGTTTTCCAGTTCATAACCTCAAATTGAGGCTGTAGAACAAATAAAACATACATTAGACAAATTCTTATATTATACACACTCACAATGGTTGGTAAATTTATTTACTCGTGTTGATATAAATACATCTATTTTTTTTACAGCAACCGTTTCTAAAATTTGGCAAGACAATACAAAATTTACTTGTAAGAGGCAGTCGACGAATAATGGCAAAAGATTTATTGTTTTCTATGCTGGTTCAAGAAAGGGCTTTGTGGAAGGTGCAGAGTTATTGTTTGCATCAAAGAAGACCACAAAAGATTATCACAAAAAAACTTCGAAACCTGGATGAAAAACCAGCTACTGATTAGCCTCGAAGAACCTTCTGTTATAGTTCTTTACAATTCTCTATATCATTCTGTATAGGTTAGTGAAAACCTCATATAAGCTTACACAACACACACACATATTAAAGGCACTTTCAATCCAAAAAGGGTTTAAACACTTTCACAACTGTTAATGTCCACATTTTTAAAATCTATCTTGCTATCTAAACTAATTTGTTAAATAGATGAATACACTTAAGTCTTAAAGTATCTCCATATCAAGAATGTCCAATCAATATTAATAAAAAAACTTTTAGGTGGAGAAATTATCGGCCAAGAGTTGGAAGAAAGAAGAATATGCGGCATGGCTTCAGAAGAACGGTATAGCGTTTCCTCCATTTGCTTTGAGGGGAAAACTAATGGCCCTCGCCTTGGCAAACAAACCTATAAAGAGGTATAAAGTTGATGAAATGGTCATGGAATATGGGCACCAGGTTATACGCTTACCTCCATATCATTGCCAGTACAACCCAATAGAAGGTCTGGGAACAGTGCAAATCATACTACAACAAACATACAGGTCGTGACAGGAAGTGTGATGATGAAGCTGTCAGAAAAATCTGGGAGGAAGCCCTTGCTCAAGTCACCCCTGAGAGGTATAGTTTTATATAAAAAAAATTGTTATTAATATTCTACCGTGTTCACTATATAATAAGATATATGATGCATAATTATGGACTTTTATGGACAGCCGTGCTGCCCACGCCACCATGTGGCTTGGACTTTCTTCGCACCTTCCTCACTCCGGCGTAGAAATGAGGCGAGCTTTGTTTTATCCTCTTGCTGTCTATGTAATATGTGTATTTCACTGTTGTGCTTGTGTGTGTCCATCGTCTCAATAAAGAAATTAATCACTTCCTAGCCGCTCCTCAAACTGGGGGCCGGGGCCTCCCTGTCTAGTCCCTCGTTATTGTACAACTATATCTTTCTTATGTCCGCCGACCTCGAATAGTTTGTTTAAATTATTTATTTCCCGCTAACAGTACTAATAAGAACTATAGTACAGGAGGTTAAACATTTAAAAGTCACCCGCCTCGGTGGCGTAGTTGGCTAACGCGCCAGTCGTGTTGAGCTCGACCGCCGAGGACGTGGAGATAGAGGTTCGAATCTCGGTCTGGTGAACTGGGGGTGGTTTTTCCTAAATTGTTTTCCACTCTCCCTCCACGCAAATGCGGGTTCACTTCCTCTGAATTCAACCCTCCCAATTCCTAATCCACTAGCATAATTAGTGCTTAAGCGTATAACCCGAACGGGTATTAATACGCGGTGCTAAATATTATTATTTAAAAGTCTGCCTGCAAGGGGTGGGCAGTAGTTCCAGGTTCAAAACTTAACCATGGCATTAACTTTTCTCCCAAAAACAACCTTCATTAAGAAATGTTCTGGTTATAAATTTATTATTTATTTACTCTTTTATATATAAATATTCCAAAATTCAGATTTTGATTCGATATTAAAAGATAAATTTGAGGTTTGAATTCGACCATACTCAAGTAAATAATTATAAAATTAAAATTACATAATGATAATTGATGCAATGTTAAATGTCATACAACGAAATAATGAGAATGATTTTTTTTTTAAATAGACCGTAATGCAACCTGTAATAACGAAAGAAATATTGTTTAAAATAATTAAGGTTGATCATGAACATACAAAAGGTAGATAATGACAGTCAATTGGTATAAAATATTGTTAGTGTAATTTATATTGAAATTGACGAAATATAATTAATATGTGGTGAAATTATATTTTTAAATTTTAATCTTATGTCTCACCTGAAATCCCTGCTCCTTGGTCTGAAAGTGATGTATCGACATGTTTCAATGACAAGAACCATGGTTATTTTTAATCAAATGTGTATAATAGATTATTTTTATTCTCTAACAATAAATATAGTAAAAACTTAACAGTTTGGAAAATGTCATTTCTTATTAAGGTGTCAGAGTTCATGTTTTGATATTTTTATTCAAAGTGGTATGATGAGTTAACGTTATTCAATTAAATGAAAACTGACTTCTTGGACACTGGAATTAAATCGGAGATCTTTAATCTAAAGGTTTATAACACAATGTTAAGACTTAATACTAAACCATGAGATAGGAACATTATTATTTGATAGAGTTAGGTGTGGACTTTTGTGTAAGAGGGGGGAGGGAGGTAAAAAAATATGTTCTTATAGCGACTTTCTACCCTCTTCCTCCTTAGTTAATGATATAAAATTGGATGCTTTTAAAAGCTATTTGGAGTGATACTTGTTGGGAGAATTTTTGAAAATTATATCCTTTTTAAAAATTATTGAGAAAAGCTCTTCCCCTGAAATATTGATACTTCTAAAGGCTATTTGGAGTAGTCCCCCTTCGGCAATTTTTTTAAAAATTGAATGCTTCTAGAAGCTAATCGATGTGTTCCTCGCTTGGAATTTATTATATGCATATAAAAGCTATTTAGAGTGGCCCCCACTCGATATTTTTTCTAAAAATCGGATGCCTTTAGAAGCCATTTAGTGATAATTTACATGGACAGTTTTTGAAAATGAAATGCATTTAGAAATTATTTTGAGTGGTTCTTACCAGGCAAATTTTTGAAAAGTGAATGCCTCCTTAATTCTTACAAATTTTGATACAAGGCTATCTTTAAGCTTGATATTAAAATTTTTGTAAGATTTCAGATTTGTGTGGTTGAAGCTCATAACTCCCACACCCATACTATGTTGTTGATGACATCCATGTCGGTTAATGATACATGTGGGTTATCATTATTTTTTACTACCTGTGGTTATGTCATCTTTGTATGCTTGTTTAAAGCGTGACCCGCACCATTGGTCAATATTATATTGGTCCCCGAGATTTCTTTAAAATACTCAATCAAAAACTGTACAAAAAATATGATTTCTGATTATTTTTAAAGAGGTCGAATTAATTATAGTCCAATGGTCGCCTTAGCTCAGTCAGAAGCTTGTCTGTCTACTGAGCTAAGGGTCCCGATTCCCGACATGGCCGGAAAATGTATTATTAGTGAAATGTGGGTATATACCCTTTCAAAGTGATGAATTAACATACGGGGACTGGATGTTTTGCCTGTCTTAGTCTTAAGTTAGATTATAAGGCATATGAAGCCACGACAAACCTATCAAGTCAGTAGAGGAAAATATATGGCTTGAATAAAAAACTGACCATAGGCTGTACACAGTATGGATGTAAAAAGTCCATGTTAAGTTATTATAGAGATTATTACATTTGTATTTAAATTAAAAACACCTGAATTAAAATTACAATAGTATGTATGTTACATTTATTTATTCAAAATTTTCCAGTACATACAAATGAATTAGATATCTAAAAGTACAAATATGAAATAAACTGTCCATTGACGTTATTTATATATATAGCCCTATATAATATATTGATTTATAAAAATGTATTGAGCAGAAAAAGTAACATTGAAAGACTTTTGGGATTACACATTTTTGGTTCTGACCACAGTGGTTTGTGGAGGACATGGAAACAAGGCAAAGGATCAAATAATTATTATAAAAACATATTTAAAATAAACCCAACTTCGTGCCCTGTTTTCCGTCCTTCACGAATCACCTACAAGTTACAATAACAATCAGGGAAAAGAGTCACTTCTACATTACATTAACATCAACTAGTCTAATCATTCTGTTACATTCTTCTTTTATTTCTGAATCACAGACAACTCTTTTTGTTTTTTGAGATCATAATGTTACTAGATCATGTTATCTAACAAAATATAGTACATAAAATATATTAGGGATGTGTGCAACTAAAATCATATATTGATCTTTTTTGAAAAGTAATTTTTTTCAAAAAATTGTTTCAAATGCTAGTTTCTTTTGCAAATATTTAATAGTTTTGACTTTTAAGTGAAACTAAAAGAAAACCCATTTAATCTTTAAATGCTCATCCAAACTTAATTCTTTAGTTAATTTCCTCAAGGATCACATAAAAACATTAAAAATAGACCTGATGCTAATTGCATATAATTTTTAAAATATAATAATGAAATGAATAAATTGTCTACTGGCTTATAAATATATGAATACAGTGTGTAAACATTTTTCATGCATAAAAATATTATTTATGTCTTTGGAATTACTTTTCAAATAATTCATTGTCAAATTACCATCAATTGTTTCCAGCCTGTGGCTGGGTCAGTTTGAATAAAAATTCCTCCACCTTCCTCCTTTAATTGGTTCCATTAATCCCCTCTCACTTGCACACTTTCTGTTTTCTGCTTCTCCCATCTCTTTCTTGGCCTCCCTTGCGGCCTTTTCCTAAATATTTAATTTTCATCATTTTCTTTAGCATCCTTTCCTTCTCCATCCTCATTATATGCCCATACCATCTCAGTCTTGCTTCCTCTGCTATCTCATGTACTCCAACATCCTCATTACATGCCCATAACATCTCAGTCTTGCTTCCTCTACTATCTCATGTACTCCAACATCCTCATTACATGCCCATACCATCTCAGTCTTGCTTCCTCTACTATTTCATGTACTCCAACATCCTCATTACATGTCCATACCATCTCAGTCTTGCTTCCTCTACTATTTCATATACTCCTTGTACCTCAAACCATAAATATGTATTTAAATTGATAGTTTATAATTATTATAATATAAATAGTTTTAAAATATAAAAAAAATTAATATTTATTTAGCAAAAATTAAAATTACAACGCCTAAACAATATTTGTAAATGTTTTAAGTTTAACTGTACTGTAATCAAATTTATTAACTAAATTTAATCGTGGATGGTGTGAGGTAGACGAGAGAGAGGAGAGGAGGAGGTGGGTTATAGTTTAGGTCGACTTTCACTGTCACTAACGGAATCACTGCTATATGTTGGCTCACTCAAATATTTTTCTTTTTGTGCGACTTAAACAAAGAACCTATCCAATGACACTGCTCGGCAGACAAAGTGTAACTGTAGTACTACTCGTATTGCGAGATATCGCTCATTTATCAAGTTAAAATTTATTGAAAATTTTTGCTCGTCTTACAAAACATTCGCAGACCAAGTTACTCGCAATCCAAGGTTTTACTGTACATTACAATTTTGTAAAATGAAAAGCTTTCATAGAAGACTGTAAACGAAATATCCATGAATGGTTTTGAAAGGTGGTTAAGAGGAATCTTATGTAGGAAATAATATGAATAGTTGATTAAAATAGATTTTACATCATCATGGGACTAGACTGTCGAATGAACACAATTATGTCCAAACAAATTATTTTCTTAAGAAAAAAATTGTCCATATTTTAATTTACCTAACTAATTTGCCAAATAAAGAATAATTCTATGGGCGGTATTTCAATGTCAGGAATATTTAGCGATACAATTAAGATGAAAAAATTGAGGATTTAAACATTAAAATATACATAAATAACTAAAATAAATCGAAATACTTTCCTGCATTTTCCAACAGGATTTTTTTTCTTTCTTGATTTACAAATCAAAAGGGCAGTTTAACTTTTAAAGATACATAAAAAAAACAGTATTTTTCTCAATTTTGAAATAGATCTGCTTATGCTTATATTGATCAAAAAAGTAGTTCTCACACATCCCTGTAATAAATTTGTTTAAAAAAATCACAATTGATGTTTGAAACTTAAAGGTCTAATTGTACTTTAATCTAAGTACAGCATTTATCGGTGATAATAATTTTAAAAATTGTACAAACAAATATGAATTAATCTCAATTCATATCACACTAAACTAAATATTGCTAAATACCTATAAAATTGCAAACTAAATATAGAAGAAAGTACAGAAAAAAATTACAGGAACATTCTCCCAAAACAATATGGCCTATAAAATGAAAAGAGGAACAATTTCCATTTGACTGTTTAAAGGCAATATATAGGTAGTCCCATTTCATGACCCCAGTTCCGTTCTAAATGGGGGGGAGTATGAAATTAAAACAATCCAATTCCTTAAAGAAGGAACTAAAAACACAAAAGTAAAATATAATTATGATAAAGAATGACAGGACATAATGTAAAGATAGTTAATATCAAAGAAGTAAAAATGAATTAAATAAACTAATTAGATGTTAGGTCGTGTGATGAGAATGGAGAGGGACAGAATGCCTAAAAAAGTCTTACAGAGCAAAGAGAAGGGTAGAAGAACTATCGTAAGACCATGAACAAGATGGATGGACCAATCGCATGACATGGAGGCTAAAGGAGAGGATTGGCCAGACGACCCGCAGGGGGCGGAAAGGTTGGATGATGATGATGATGATGATGATTGTTACTTTTGTTATTCCAAAAAAAACCTACTTTAACACAAATTCACTTGATAAAAATATAATTATACCATTAAGGGAAACCTCTTTCCACTTTTTGAGTTAATTTGTTAAATATGGAAGAAGGTACAAAAAAAATTGAATTAAAATATTGTGTTACCTTTTAGATGTTTCTTCCAAATTTAATAAAAATATATTCAATAATAATATTTCCTTAGGTATGTCATTTAACAAAGAGAAGCATAGTTTTTTTTTTAAAGGCTAGTTTCAAGACCTTAAAATATTTATCAGAAAAAAAAAATTGAGACATCATTGAACTAAGAGGAACTTTTCAAAACTTTAGTAAAGTATCCACAGAATTTATTCTAGACCTCGCATAACATAACAGTGAAGAAAATAACTTTCTTAAGTCATCAAAAAAACTTATGTTGATTCTCTCAACTATTCAACATAATTTGTGAATAAATACAAAAAAGTAAGATGGAGGTATGGGTGACCAAAGGATTTTAAACCAGTTTTAAATGCTCCATAAATGTACTGTGACAAGAAATTTTTTTTGTAGTGATTCGTTTACTGTATTTAATATACACAGACATATTAATGAGGGTGGGGCCGAAACATATAAGACAATTAGTAGCTTGTGATCACTTTCCTCAACACGGCTCATCTAATTGTTTCGGTCCGTCCCACCCTGTATAATAGAATAACTATTCAGCTAACATACTACCCAGCTAGATTATTAACATTGCGTGAAGAAAGAATGGGGTAGGTCAGAATTCATCGGGTCACCACCAGCTCAAAGACTGTAGCACTTGTTTGACCTATGGGATATCAAGTTAATTGAAGTCAGGATATATATATTCACAAATTTGGAATTCTTTAGACTTAGTAAATACATTTGTCAGCAACACCCAAAATCAAGAGTATCCTAGACTTGTGGTTAACTACTCGAACCACAAAGAAAGCCGTTGTCCGTTTAGTTAGTATCAAATAACTTATTTCTCAGCCCAAATTGTTAGTTCATTTAATAGAAAATTAGAAAATCACAGTGGCAGTTTTATACATAATACATGGTTTTTTTCTGAACTTTAAAATTACCTTCATTACTTCTGTGCTAATTTCAATAAAGTTATTTAATCGTAAGTATTATTTAGGACAAATATATCACAATCAAGCTTTTTTTTAATACACTTTTCACTAAAGATATATATTTAAATAGGCCTACTTATGTATTTGATTCTACACATAACCGAACATAATAGTGACTTTACCAAAGACCAACGACGAGAAAACATTTTATTTTTTAAATAAAGAGGTTTTTTTTCACTAATATTAAGGGGAGATTGATATAAGTAGGTGTAATAAACTCAATTGGTGTGTGTGACACCCACGCTAGTGTCCACTTAGTCAAGTTCTTGCATACGGCTCACATAGTTTTAAGAATAAAAGAGCATGTGTGACTCGGTGTATGGATTATTATTATAATTTATTATTATAATTATAATTATTATTATAATTATTATTATTATAATTATTATAATTATAATAATTATAATTATAATAATTATAATAATTATAGTTGTAGCTGTAGTTGTAGTTGTAGTAATAATAGTAATAGTAGTTGTAGTAGTAATAGTAATAGTAATAATAATAGTAATAATAATAGTAATAAAAGTAATAATAGTAGTAATAATAGTAATAATAATAATAATAGTAATAATAATAGTAGTAGTAATAATAATAATAATAGTAATAATAATAGTAATAATAATAGTAATAGTAGTAGTGATGATGGTGATGATGGTGGTGATAGTGATGATGGTGATGATGGTGGTGATAGTGATGATGGTGATGATGGTGGTGATAGTGATAGTGATAATAGTGATAGTGATAGTGATGGTAGTGATAGTGATAGTGGTGATAGTGTTAGTGATAGCGATAGCGACTGCGACTGCGACTGTGATTGTGATTGTAATAGTGATTGTAATAGTGATTGTAATTGTAATAGTAATAGTAATTGTTAGTGTTAGCGTTATTGTTATTATTATTGTTGTTATCATCATCATCATCATCATCATCATCATCATCATCATCATCATCATCATCATCATCATCATCATCATCATCATCATCATCATCATCATCATCATCATCATCATCATCATCATCATTATTAGCAGCAGCAGCACCACGTCTTACTACCCGTTCGGGTTGTACGCACTTACGCTAATGTGAAATGGTAGGGTGATTGTGAGATGAAATAGAGGACCTACAGTTTAACGTGGGATCCGAACCACGGTGGAGGCCTGATATTCCACACATTCACAAGTTATGATTAATACACATCTTGTCAGAGGTGAAGGAAGGGTTTGGTAATCAGATAAATCTGTGCCGGGACTGAGGATTGAGCCCCGGACCCTCAGCACAAAAGTCTGACACCTAGACCACTAGGTCACCATGGATGTTGATGAAGGGAGTATGTAAGGATAGCGAAGTGTGGAATAAGTTAATGAGGATGTATTAGGTATGAAGTTGTTTTTTAGCTATATTCACAGTTTCTTGCCTACCCCGTAAGGGAATGGCGTGATAAGGTATGTATGTATTTATTTAAGGGGTCAATTGAGCACCAGTTTCAATATTTGTTGAAGTAATTAATAAATGATTATGAAGAAGTGTTTGGAAGTGTATATACTATAAGAAGTAAGCCAAACTGCTAAAACTTAAATAATTGAGATATCTTAGAGAAAAAAAGTTCATTGAGCAATGAAGGTCTGGAACAAATAAAACTATTTCCAGAGTTAAGTATTCTCATAAAATCACTTTTGGTGGTCCCAGCTACATCAGCAATAGCTGAAAGGTCATTTTCAATCCTGAACATAGTAAAACCATGGCACAAAAAAGTTTAATTAATATTTGTTATTAATACTCATCCCAAATTAGTTGATAATGTTGACATTGTGAAAATTTTGAATTATTTTATTAGCACCAATTTTTTATATATTAAGTGTTTGAAAAAGTGGTTTGGCTTTTATATGTGTACTTACTACAATGACTCTTTTGTGTTCTCAAATTTACAAATTGCAATGTTCTATCTTAACTTATTATTTTGTCACACCTTCAATAGTGTATTTTAAAAGTACTAAATCCTACAACACAAGTGTATTTCTTTTTTAAATTCATGTACGTTGTTCTTCCCCTGCCCCCCAATGTGTATTTTTTCTTAACCTAGCTTAACGTGGACATAACATAATTTTGCCCCCTCCTGTGTTTTTACTCAACCTAGCTTAACCTAGGTATAACATCACTTTGGCCATCCTAAACTCCCACCCAGTTTTTTTTATTTCTTGCTCAACCTAACTTAACCTAGGTATAACCTCACTTTGGCCATCCTAAACCCCCACCCAGTTTTTTACTCAGCCTAACTTAAACTAGACATAACCTCATTTTTCCCCCTCCCTTAGATAAAAAAAACATTCTAACGCCCCTATAAACAATACACTAAAAAAATACTTATCTTCAAAAATTATTTAAATCTAACAACAAACTACACTAATAATGTCAAAATAAAATATTTATTCTATTTTAAATTCTCTGAAAACCTAATTTATCTCCGAAACTATACAAACTGATCATTTTCAACTAAACATGAACGAAAGCAAATTCTACATTTCTTTATCTAAATGTATGCCCTATTTGGTAACAGTCATGGTCACTTGAACACTTATGTTGGTTCAAAATTACTTTGAAACACTATGTTTATAAAAGAAAAAAACACCACTTGAATAATAGTCTAAATCAGGCAAACTGTGGCACGTGGAACGATTTTCAATGGCACGTTGAACTATTTGAATAAAAATAATACAAAACCTTTATTTTTAATAAAAACAATTTATGTGAATAATAATTTTAATAGCATGTTTTATGTTTCAATGATTCAATTGTTTTGTAAAGATCAACTTTAATTTGTTTTAATAGTTGTACTAGTTAACTAGTATAAAAAATATAAATGGTTTGGGTGGGCTTAAGTTGGTTGGCAGGCTGAGCGAGTTTGCAATACTACTTCGGCACAACACAACTAAACGGTTGCTGGACCCCCGGTCTAAATCTTTCCCTTAACAGTGACAAACAAAAGAGCAAAAGACAGATACAATTTATTTATGAGCTTAACTATCTGAAACAAAGTGCTTGATGGAGTGGATTACTTATGATCAGGGCCCAGATTTTTATGACATGTTATCTTTCTTTTGATTCGTCATATACAAATACAATGTTCATAGGTACATAAACATGGTCCCCTTGTTGTAGAAATGTACATGTTTTATGTCATTTTTTGTCATTTTGGAATTCAAGGTCATATTTTATTCGTTTTAATGTCATTCGTGTAAATATATTTTTAAATACTATCAATATTTTATAA
This sequence comes from Timema genevievae, assembly GCA_902155825.1. Taxonomy (NCBI): domain Eukaryota; kingdom Metazoa; phylum Arthropoda; class Insecta; order Phasmatodea; family Timematidae; genus Timema; species Timema genevievae. Next base: position 293,441 of record CABFWO010000483.1, read on the forward strand.
AAACATGCTTGAACATAAAAAATGTTTTCAACTCACAGGTTGTTGGAATAATAAGATAATGTAGGTACAGTTAAACATTCCTGGTAAGACACTGCAACTAAGCTAGAGAGGGTTGCGTTAGAAGGGGGTAGCTATTACTTCTGAAGCAGATATTTGTAAATCAATGTTATATTTAGTGGAATGCAAGGCTTTAGTTTAAAGCTTTTCATCGGATTTTAAATTTGTAAAATGTGTTTGATTCAGCCGAGTGTATTTATTAAGACTTTTTGTTCATATTTTTTGATAATTTTGTTTTTAAATATGAGGTCTTTTTTTTATGTATTTATAGGTCATTGTTAGATCATCAAATTTAGAGCCCTGACAATTACATTTATTTTTATTACTGACCTGTAAAATTAAACAATTTTGCATACAAATTAATAACTGTTTATTAAAATATTACAAAAGCCTTTAAAAGGTAAAATTTGTTTAAAATAATTGATGATGAAGTTTTATTTACTTTGTTGAAAGTGAGTTAGTTAAAAGTGGGATTGAATTTTGTCATACTGATAATCAAATAAAATATATTTCATTAAGGGGAAAATAACTATTTTAAAATATTAAGTGCAATGTTTTTAGAAGGGAAAATACGGAAAGACAAACGCCATGAAAAGAGAAACACAGTTCATCCTTTAGTGCCGCCACTCAAAAAAAAATGGTTGCCTTTAAAAAAGATCCATTACTTTCTAACCATTTGAATTGATTTTATTTAAATGAAATTTACTCGACATATTGTAAGTAGAAAGTAACAAAAATAAATAGGATAAGTGTAGAAACACATGCATTAAACCTGCTAACCTTTTCTTTTTTTATTAATAGTGATTAGATTTTTATTTAACCTATTTATTTTTTAAAATTCTTATAAAATCATTTAATAAAAAAGACTATTTCGATTTAAAATAAACAATTACCTTATATTTCCAACAGTCTTATTGAAATATGGCTTTATGAATATTAGTTAACTATACATTCATTTTTAGGCAATAGTTTTGATAATATTGAAAATAATTTTAACCTAGTTTATAAATTCTCTAATTCTACATAAAAAAAAACTTCTGATAAGTGGCAACACAACCAAGTTAAAATAAATTTAACATAAAAAACATTTCAATATGTAACAATAATGAATGGAACTAGTTCCAAAAAAAATAATAGTACAATCAAATGTTTTCCAAACATTAATGTCTTGAAGGAGATGGCTTCGCCCCCATCTCAACTTTTTGGGCGGAAGTAGATGTCCCTAATTAGCATCGAGACGGTGGAGGGAACTTGTTTCTTCTCGTGCATCATGGTATCCAGGTCATTATAAGACTCATGCTCTAGGGCCACTCGTCGGGCCGCCCGGGTCAGAATCTTTAGGAAGTCCGTGGTGGCACCACTTTCTTTCAGTTCGGCACAGAGACATCTGATGAACCAGGTGCCTTCTTCAGGGTTACGGAACGAGTAGAACCCTGCAGTCAAAATAGGTTTGTAAAAAAACGTAACCGACGTTTAAAGTTTCCAATTATTTTAGTCCGTGTTAAGCTTAAGGCAGACTCGCTAGGAAGGTTGGGTTTCACAGAAGAGATTAATGAAGATGCACGGTCAAGAGTTGGGGTTCGTGAGATAGTTGAGGGAGCAAGGATGAGACGGTATGGACAAGTGATGAGGATGGAAGGAAAGAGGAATCCAAGAAGATTAATGGATATGAAGCATGTAGGGAAAGATACCGCAAGGGAGAACAAGGAAAATATGGGAGGAAAAGATAACAGCAAGTGTGCAAGTGAGAGGAGGAGGGAGGAAGAGTGGCGGAAAGACCAGAACTAGTTGGAGGTATTTTACTAAGCGGGTCCGGCCACTGGCTGAAAACATCTGATGATGATGATGGTAGCTTTTACCTTTATATCCTAAACCAAAGAAATGTATGTATTTAAAGTTTGTTTCATTTAATTTTTTTGCACAAAACAACCCTTCTCAATAGTTGCAACAAATCAAGTTGTAAAATAAGACCGTGACATTATTCTATCTTGTTAAAGTTTGTGTTAATACAGTTATTCTAAAATTAGAATTCAATTTGATGAGTTAATCTCATTGTTATCAAAGGTAGAAAAATTTAAATACCAAGATTTAAAATTTGTACTAATTAGAGCTCTAGGTGTTTTCCAATCGAATAGTTTTAGCTGGCACTTTGGAGTAAAAAAAACCTTTAAATATCATTATAACTCCACATTAAAACAAAGGAAAAATTGTGCCAAATGGCTGTAATAAATTAAAAATTGAAAGGAGGATATAAGGGCAAGGCCTACACATTCACCAGAAAACTGTAGACCTCAAAAAGTTCACAATTAAAAACACAATAAAACACATAATTATGTAATTTTCAAGGAACACCAGTCCCCTTCCTCAGCAGAAGAGAGTAAAGAACTATAGGAACATGTAAAAGGAATAACATAAAGAACATGTTGCTATCTAAGTGACCTAACACACACTACCAATTTACTTTATCTCCCCTTTTGTGTTTTTTGGTTTCCTGTTTTAGGAAGTTGCGTTGCACGTTTCGCATTCCCTCCTGATGAGTTCCGATAGAATGAAACCTAGGCCGGGGGATTGGGCAGTTACAATCGATTTTCTTAAAGAGGCAGCCATTACCTCTTTGTGTTGTTGTTCTTTTCCTTGTAAAAGCCATATATTTTGTTCTTTCCTTTTATATGTTTCCATCCACCTTTCCTGTACCTTCTTCCAAGATTCGAAGAATCCATTCCTAATTTTTATTTACTATAATAACCTACTAATCATCATCATCATCATGATCATGAACTGTGGCCGGGTCTGTTTAGTAAAATGTATCTATATCTCCCTCTGGCCTTCCACCATTCTTCCTCCTGCACTCTCTTCCACTCTGATCCTCTCACTTGCACACTTATTATCTGCTCCTCCGTCTCTTCTCTACATACTTTATAACCATTAATCTTCTTGGAATCCTCTCCCATCCTCATTATGTGTCCATACCATCTCATCCTAGCTTCCTCTACTACCTCATGTACCCTCTGTACCATAACTCTAGACCATATATCTTCATTCCTAATCCTATCTCTTCTGGTGACAGCTAGGATGCTCCTCAAAAACTTCATTCCCATGGCCTCCACTTTCCTTGTTTCTCTTTTATCCAAAGTTCAAGTTTCCTCTGCATAAATTTACTATGAAGTATGCTTTATACATCACTTCCTTACACTTTAGAGACACTTCTCTTTACCATAGTACTACTAATATACATGGTTAATATAACATTAGTGTAAAGTAACTCACCATCCACAGAGCTAAAGGCGATAAGGATGTCAGCGAATGTCGGGATCTTGTAATTGCCAGTGCTAGAGTCTGTCTGTGTCCTACTCATTCTTCTTTCGACTAGCTTCACTCCCGAATCCAGTTCCTGCCCTCGGCATGCCTGCCAACATGACAGAACCACTTGTTTAAAGGTTTTTTTTTTTCACTAGATAGCAATAGAACCTATTTAGACTCATCAAACTAGAGCTACACCTGTTAAGATTGAGCCTATATAAATTTGTGCTTTTTATTTATTTATATATAGCGTTGCATAGTCCCTTTGCTTCAACATCCATACACCGAGTTATACATGCTCGTAACTTTTAATGTTTCTCTTTTCCACACATTCGTCTACAAAAGTGGTTCTCAATCTTTTTTTTTCAGGTACCACTTATGTGTATTACTGATCAGTAGCGTACCAATGAACTATTAAAAATGCAATTAGGATAGAGCTATGTTTCAAAATGATAAAGTAGTAAAAAATTACAAATGTTTATGAAAGCAAGGCCTATCTGTTATTTATTCTTAAAAAAAAAGTTACAAAATTCTTAAAGTCTAAAAATTCAGTTAGAAGGATTGTGGTGTATACTTGAAACAAGTGAGGAGATGTCGGGTTCAGTTGTGCTTAATTTTAAGCGCAAATTTGGGTCAAGATTCAGTTTATTACCAAATTTATTTTCTAGTGTCACCATAGCAGAAAATCCAGTTTAGCAAAGATAGGTGGTTGTAAATAGAATTAGAAACAACAATGCTTTTCTGGACAGCGATGGGAATCATTTTTAGCCTTCAGCCAAAATTCACCTAACTCTAATTTGGTAAATTCTATTTTCAAACCTTCATCACAAGCTAGTTCCATCATCACACTTTTTCGTTGTTAGTTAGGGTTCCAGGAATGTTATCCAAAATGAATGGGTTTCTTATCCAAAGTAATTCAGAAAAGTCTTCAAATAGTCACAAATAATAGGGCTCCGTGAGTACTCGGATTTCGAGCTTTGAGTCGAGCTCAAAAGTTTTGTAGGCTCGTCATTTTCGAATTTTCACTTGATGTACTTAATAATCAACTTTTAAAACACAATAGGCTATTTAATTGAGATAATATCGGCATTTCCACTTATAAATCATTCGGTTACTTACCAAATTGTTAAAAAGTGATATCAATTTTCACATTAATAACGTAATAGAGCTTTAAAACTACTTTTTGTTGGTTAATTTATTCAATATTGTCGTCCATTTTGAATTACACTTGATTGAAGTTGTTTACTTGTATTGTACTATTTAATATTGTTGGCTAAACTATTAATTTAGTCATATTATTTTTAATTTTAAAGTATGAGCATCAACTTTTATAAGCATTAAAAATTGAAATGAAGTAAATTTCTCAATAAAATAATGTCTAACAAGAGCCTGCACAATGCGCATGTGCAACTTCACATAGAGGAATGGAAATGGAACAGAAGACATGGTCATGCATGATTACACTAAGGAATAATAAATGAAATATGAAAAACTTCAAATTTCTAATTGTTTATGATTCTTATGTTTTCTTATAGGGTAAATTAAGCTATCGAAGCATATTTTGGGGAAATTTTAGCTTATTAAAATGTCAAATTTATTAACTTTTTATCAAGATTACAGTTTGAAAACCGTTGGCCTACAACATTTAGCCACATCTTACATGGCATACTCCTTCCTTTAGGTCCACACACTCTACCTTCATATATTTGCTTTGTCACTCGATCCACACTCATCCTCTCAACATGCCTAAACCAAATCCATATCAAACCATATTTTAAAGTACCTGTATAATAAAAATTTTAGGTTTTCCAGCCAAGGTTTGGCATTTTTCTGCCGTGAAGGGCATCCATAACTTCTCCACATTGTAAACCGAGTCCTTGGAATGCAAATATCCGTTATCCATCCCATGTGTTAGGACAGTGACTAAAAGGCAATCTGCGTCTGAATGGTCTTCCATAGCCACTGTAATCAACAAAACAATATCAAGATATAACGGAAGTTTCTGAATTAATTACAGGCATACATGGAATTTAACTTATAATGAGAATTTTTCTAAATTAAATCAAATTAATTATTTTTTAAGATTAATTAATTTATTTATTTATTTATTTAATTTAGGTATTTGACATGCACTTTCTCAACCAAATGATTATATCAACCAGCACACGAGAATTTCTATGAGCGAGAGCAAAAGGGCCTACCAATTTTGCCGGGAAAGGTATTTCTACATACCTTCCAGGGTTCTTTTACCACAATCAACATGGGACCGACGGCTTTACTTCCCCTCCAAAGGAAGTTGTGCTACAGATTTTTATCGCTCAAGGAAAATCTGCCGACCCCGGCCGGGATTGAACCTACGAACATCGGGACCTGAAGCGAGCACTTTACCCCAATACCACCGAGGTGACTCTAAGATTATCCAACTTTAAAAATAAGCAAAGTAAATCTAGTTAAATGATATTACAATATACTTTATCGCTTAAAGACAGCATAAGCTAGACTTTGATTTTAAGAAATGGACCTCCCAAATTTATATTGAAATAACGTGACCAACGTCGCCGGTCGTATAGTACAACACGTCACGCTTGTGATCATACTGGATTGCCGGTGACGGAACAATCAAAGGTTTGACTCATGGCTGGGTGTAGTGAAGGTGGTTTACACCTAAACGGTTTCTTACGGCACCTTCATACAAATGCGGGTACATTTCCTTTAAAATTATACTTTCCTCAACCAAACCCCACTAGCGTAATTAATGTATTTATATACTCACCGAGGACGGGGAGATCGAGGTTCGAATCTCGGTCGGGTGAACTGGGGGTGGTTTTTCCTAAATGGTTTTCCACTCTCCCTCCACGCAAATGCGGGTTCACTTCCTCTAAATTCAACCCTTCCAATTCCTAATCCATTAGCGTAATTAGTACATAAGCGTATAACCCAAACGGGTAGTAAGACGCGGTGCTAAATATTATTATTAATATTATTATATACTCACAGTCTGATATTATGCCTTTAATCTCCACAAACTCCAAATTGTTATGTATCTCCACTTGAAAACCCAAGCCGGAGAACACATGGTTAAGGTTCTCTACATCCACGTGCGACCCCAAGCGGGTCTCCTTAAGCTCAAACTCGTCATGGTTGAAGATTACTGCTTTGCCTCTTCGCTTGTGGTTCATGTTATACTCGTGAGCATCTTTGTGAACAGGCATGAAAGCTTCTGGGATGTCCGCCTCGCTGAAATAAGAAATTAGACAGATGGATCACTACTTTGTAAAATGTGATAAACGATACCAACGCCACTACCAAGAAACGTGTGTTCACCGGAACTATTTGGACTGTCGAGTTAGCTCCAGACTAGGCGTAGTGCTGCCATATTTGTTAATTTCGTGCTGATAAAAAGAAATAACATGGTGTCTACTCAACTTGACCAATGAAATTCCCGACTTTTTCCCTCAATCATTTTCTAAATTTCCCTGACTCAAAAGTAAGTACATACTTTTTTATTGATTTTTTTTTATTAATAATAATATGTTTTAATATTTAAATAAACATGTTTCCTTATTTGTATTAACATAGTCTACTAGGAATTATAAAATATATTACTCAGCTACAAATGATTGATAACTGACTCGGAGTATTTAAAATAAGTCAGCACTCTCGGTCAGTTTTATTCTGATGTGGATAAATTTTGCCCTGCTTAGATAGTTTTTTTGACTATTATATTTCTTATTTTGAGTAAAACAACACTGTCACAGATTTTTTTTTTTTTAATTTATGAAATTCCCGACTCATTCCCGTTTTTCCCTGACCACTTCCCAGGTAATTCCAGTTTTCCCGGATAGTAGACACCCTGCTGTCCCGTTAGTTAAACATTCGGATAGCCTCACGGGTGGTAAGACGTAATGTAAAAATAAAAATAGTGTCAACATTGTCTTGTACATTATTTAATATAATACTTATAAATTTGTACATAAATGTGATTAATGACGTGCAATTCGATCCCAATCTTCTAATGAGTTTGACTTTCCCTATAACTATTTATCAGCATCGTCATTTGCAGTGGCGTACTGTGAGAATACTAATAGGTATGATGTACTCTAATAGTTGCAAGGAAGACTCGGAGGCTGAAGACCCTCTTAGCTGAAGGTTTATTCACTGCGTCTTAGTAGCCATTCAGGTCAAAGGTATGCATTAATTACGGTCAATCAGGTCGTAAGCATATATAAATTATGCTAGTTGAATAGGTATGATTAAGGTATAATTTTATAGGGAATGTACTAACATTTATATGAAGAGGGAATGAGAAATCATTTATTTAAAAATAAAGCCTTCAGTACACCTGACTTGAGACTCGAACCCCATATTCCCATTACCGACATTCTAGATTACCAACTTTCCAGTCCAACACTAGAGAGACACGTTATACCATGTGACCACGGGTGAGGTTTATTTTAACCTGAGGTGTGACTAGGGTGTCTTTTTCCCTAGTACCGTACTCACTCAATTGTTGATTCTACCTTTATGAATATTAAAAACAATAAAATAAGGAGAAAGACAATATTTTTTCTAAGAGAAAATTAAGTGTTGAAAAATAACTAAACAAAGTCAGAAGTACTATTTATTTAGCAGTGGCACTTACTTTTTAATTGTAGAATCTTGGGCTTCCATTGGTTGCGGGTCTGACGTTGGGATGGCGAGTTTTGCGTCGATCTCGTCTGATATTACTCGATCCACAGAACCAAAACTGTCGACTGAACCGGGTGAGAAAGTACCCGAAGGTGTGAAAGATAAGGAATTGGCGTTGTACCCGGTATCTGGAGTTCGAGGAGATTCGCTGCCTTGCTTGCCATAAGGAGGAGACTGTTTGGGAAAATTTCAATTTATTATTCTTATTTAGCATCGCGTCTTACTACCCGTTCGGGTTATACGCTTAAGTACTAATTACGCTAATGGATTAGGAATTGGGAAGGTTGAATAAAGGAAGTGAACCCGCATTTGCGTGGAGGGAGAGTGGAAAACCATTTATCAAAAAAAAAACCAGTTCACCCGACCGAGATTCAAACCTAGATCTCCCCGTCCTCGGCAGTCAGGCTCAACACAATGCGTGACTAACGCGTTAGCCAACTACGCCACCGTGGCGGGTAATTTTTATTTAAATTTGATTAAATACACATCTAGAAAATTAAAGCAAAGAGCCTAATACATTTATTTTGCTTAAGACCATTGGAGCCAAATCCCAGTCTATTATGAATCAGTTCGTTTAAACAAACCTAGCCTATTTTACTTTAAAAACAATAGTTGCACGATATGTCTATGCATGTACAGCATAGAAAGCTTGCATTTTCCCCATGTTTATTTTTCATTTATGTGAGGGATTGAGATATTGTAGCCATAATTTATAGTAGCTTTAGTTTTAATTTACTGCAAAAGATTTTTTTTTTAAAAGAAAAATTATATTTAACGATACCAATTTTTAATGCTCAAATGAGGAAAAAATAAATTGCTCCATCCTTAAGTTATAGGTTAACCAAATAAGTTGCACCTCACGAAAAACCCACTTCAGTGACCAATCACGCTAATCTTACAGTAGGTGCCAATAATAATAGGAAGATGAAGGTTTGAATCTCGGTCAGGCGTAAAGAGGGTAGTTTTTCCAAAATGGTTTTCCACTCTCCCGCCATGCAAATGTGGGCACACTTCTTATAAATATAGCCTTCCTCATCACTGAAACTATTAGCATTATTAGTAAATAAGCCGATAACCTGAACAGGTAGAAAAACATGGTGCTAAAAAAAACTAATACGCTGCAGTTAGTATGGTAATTATATCCTCGGCCCATTACCTTGGAAACTCCATTTGTTGATATATCCTTGAGGCGAGGGCTGCCAATGGGAGATTCCTGGGACCACGAACCTTCCCGACTCCAAGGACTCGACTGTGAAGAGTTCCTTGATCGAGGACTGTCAGGGGGTTTGTCACCAATAGAATCTATCACGTCGGACGTACGCCTCACCCGAGGCTTTGTCGACAACGAGCGGAACTCTAGCGTTTCCACCACCTCTACCTCGGTCATGGTTTTAGTAAGATCCAACGGTTTGATGAACTCCACAGATATAGGAATAGGTCTACTATTTTTTTTCACTTCGCAATTATTGCTCTTTGGATCGTTTGATACAGAGTTCTGATGATTGGTCGAGGACATTGTTTGTTCTATTTCTTCTTCTTCTTCTTCCAGCCAACCATTCTGAAACAAACAAAAATTGAACTCGAGAGTCTGATGTCGACATTTCGTGACCCCCTGAAACCAAAAAAATTGTTTTCGCAATGCCGTCTGTCTGTAGGCAAAATTTTGGGCTATAGCCGAAACTATTTGACCAAATGAACTTAAACTTGGTATCCGTGGTTTTCACAAGGTCCTCCCGAGTGGTTTTTGGAACTAGATGTCCAACCTTAAATTTAAGGGTAGTTTACTTATGGGCAAAAAGAGAAAAAACCGATTTACTCAAAATTTGCTCTAACAATTTTAATTAAATTTTATATCTAAACACTATAAATGATGATCATTCTCATTTTCTCATGAAAATGATTATGAAGGTATTTTATATGGTGGAAACTTTACAATTTTCATCATTTCTCCTCAACTATTTGAGATACGAAATAACTTATCATTGTAAAGTTTTAGTACTATTAAAAATGAAAATCTTTTATTTGAAATATATTTTCATAAAACCAATAATTTCTTGGCTATAAGCAAATATCTTATACTTTTTAATTTAGGTCTTTGAAAATTAATTTTATTCTTATGCTCTTTGGTGGACAAAGATGTTTCTCTTTTCTCAATTATTCTTTAACAGTTTTTCTAGTTCCTAATGTAATACACACTCGACAGTAATTAGGTTACACTAATTAAGACCTATACAAATCATGTTTAATACATTTTTTTTAAATCGAATACCGGTATTTCTCTCATTTTAACAATATTATTATTCTCAGCAAAAGTCCCTCTTCCGAGGGGGGGGGCGTTACCCCCTCTCCACACCAATATCACCCACCATTCACCCTGGTAAAATACACTTTAGCAAATTATACTTTTTCGACCAGGCCAGGAGTCGATCCTAGAACTCTTTGACTCAGTAAACTGATGAGCTACCGTCTGAGCTAAGATGTTGTCTAAGTCTATTTTATACTAATTACCTAAAACTAATGATCGACGCAGTCTAAATACATCTAAATTCTGAAATGAGATACGTATCTTCTCAAATGTTTGTTATAAAAAAGTGTATTGATTTAATATATTTCCTCCTACCTTGACAGGTGACTCAAATGAAGAAAAAAATTTCAATTCTTGAGGCCTCCCAAGACCATTGTCAGACCACATCTTTAACAGGCTTAAGATTCTTAGTACGAAATTAAGTCAGTACAGATTATAATAAAACTACTAAATAATGCCTAGGTTTTCGCCGACGCATTAATTCAGCATTAAATGTTTTTTAAGACCAATAACTGTTGGTAAACAAAGAACTACTAGCTTCCCTTTATTCACATTGGTATGACAAGCCAGCACAATTTGTTATTACTGATCATGCGCAGAAGGTTCTGCGTGGTGACTTGCTAGCTCAGGTCCACGCGCAGCTTGCCACGCGCAGAAGTGTGAGTTGCAACCCTGCAAGTGCTCGTAGACAGGGTCATTGTCAAGAGCGTCAGTACAACAATGGAATAACTTTCAATTATTTTGATAGTGCTTTACGTCCAACAACCTCACTTTGGAGCCAGACTTAAATTACTTTGGGGATTTTGTGGGGAAGGGGGCGTTCAGTATTTTCTTACGTGAGGTTTTTCTTTATCAATAATTATGCTGATACAAAATCGGGGGGATAATTGTCAGAAATTAAACATGTTAACTAGAAATGTTCACTTATTTTATTTACTTATGAGGTGTTACACCTAATTTTACTGCAAATTAAGTATTCTAAAAATATAATATCATTAACTTTATTACTAATCCTAAGGTGTAAAAATAATCAAACGATTAACATAATCTAATTTATTAAAATTACGTAAGATAGAAAAGGAAGAAGGAAGGGGTTGCAGGATTATTTTTTTAATTTTTAGCACCGCGTTTTAATACCCGTCTGAGTTATACGCTTATGTACTGATTGCGTAAAGAGTTTTGGTGATTAGGAAGGTTATATTTTTAAGGAAGTGTAACCAGATTTGCGTGGCGGGAGAGTGGAAAACCATTCAAGCAAAATCACCCTCAGTACACCCGACAGAGATTCGAACCTCGGTCTCCCCGTCATCAGCAGTCTATTATACTGCGATAGTAGCGCGTTCGACCACGCGGCCACCGAAGCGGGTGTATTTATTAGTACCAGAATACAAAAGTTCAGTAGCTACTGGGGAAGTCCTCCTAAAGGAGTAACTGTTCAAATCAACGAGCTTAGTTCTTTAGTTTTCTTCTTTCTTCTATGCAATAGCCTTCTGCGTAGTTGGCTAACGCGCTAGTCGTGTTGAGCTCGACCGCCGAGGACGGGGAGATCGAGGTTCGAATCTCGGTCGGGTGAACTGGGGGTGGTTTTTCCTAAATGGTTTTCCACTCTCCCTCCACGCAAATGCGGGTTCACTTCCTCTAAATTCAACCCTCCCAATTCCTAATCCATTAGTGTAATTAGTACTTAAGCGTATAACCCGAACGGGTAGTAAGACGCGGTGCTAAATATAAATATAAATATAAATAGCCTTCTGCAATACAACTTTCAAAGGAAAAACCTTGTTTGACAGCTAGACATGTTACTAGATCTTCTTTTACGTTTTCATACGTCAGGTGATGTTATCTACAGTTTTCACTTTCGATATTAAATTTTAAATACCTTTATAATAGTAGAATTTTAACATTGTTGAACAAGGAAAAAATACTTTTTTAGTTTTTTAAAAAGTTTCTTCTTACCAAAATCTAACTAAATTTAAAGCTTGTATTTAAATGTCATAAATTCACAAATATTCCAGTATCTTTTTGAGAAATTTTCTGTTTTTATGCATAGACCAAAATTGTACTTTATTTTTCTGTGCGTAGTAATCCTCTTAATACATAATTTATGATGTATTCTGACATTAATTGGATTATTTTAAAATAACCATGTCAAAATGTTTAGAAATCCTGAGAAATGTTTGATATCGTGAGTCACAAATAAACGTTCTTGGTGTTGAGATAAAAAAAAAAAAAAAAGGGGGGGGGGTGTGGAATTTCGTCACATAAACTTCCACCCTCAACTTCACCTCCAAGTTATGGTTCAGTTGGTGATAAGTATTAATATGGCAAAAACAAGGACATACTGAAGATTACCCCTCCCCGAAAGTATAATTAATTTTTAAAAAAAAGTAGTTTTGTGTTTTCTCCTCAGTAACTAGAAAAATAGATGAATGGAGTATATAAAACAATGCATAACACAACCCCATTTATGTTTATAAAAAACAACTTTAAATTGTTTCACGATTAATTTTTGGAAAGGATTATTTTACTATCTCCTTCTGGAGACTTCAACAATGTGGGTGGGACATTCCTCAAAATAAACTTCTTGGAACGACCCAGAAGACAAAATACTATATTTCTGTGTTTGTTTTTTTATTTACATAGTAATCTCATGTGCGCAAAATGGTATTTGAATTTTTCTTTAAGTATAAACCAACAAAAAATACTGTAAAATCAAGGCCGTAGCCAGGGAGGCGTTTTGGGGGTTCAAACCCCCCGCGAAATTTTATGAACAAAATATATATATATATGGCTTTATTTATGGTTCAAACAATATTAAAATTAAGATACAAATACAAATTAGGGGGCTGTGTTACCATAAAAAGCACTTCAGAGAGCTTCTAGAGGTGTTAAATATTTAGAAATTTCCCTAGCCTTCGGCATTCTGGGGGTTATTTTACCATAAAAAAAACTTCACGGAGTTTCAAAAAGTGTTTAATATTTAGAAATTTTCCAAGCCTTTGACAGTTAGTGAGTTGTTTTATCATGAAAAAAACCACTTCAGATAGCTTCTAGAACTGTTAATCATTTAGAATTTTTTTTTCTAGCTTCGAGCAATTGGGGAATGTGCCCACCAAACCCCCCCTGAAATTATTGGCTGGCTACGGCCTTGTGTAAAATGTTAACCCTGTGAAGTCTACGAGTCCTTACCTTAATGAGATGAATTCCAAATTGTGGTTGAGTCCGTAATCGGTATTTGTTTTGTGTCATTGTAGATTATCTTACACAAGAAATTAATTAATACTTATTTTTTTCCAGTAAATTTAGGCTACAACTAAAATCGACAGTTTAATATTGATCAACCTGCAACGGAATCGTTGCTATCAGAAGGTCGATACCGCATCATCCGTTCTATTTTAATTTCTTTCTTAAAAAATATTTCAACGTGTGATAAGATAACAACAAACTGTAGAATTTTCTCGACGCGCACCTGAAGGCTAATAAAAAAACACTACCGACCCAAACAATTACTTCCTTCCCTCCTTAACACCGTGACGTGCAGTTAACTTAGTCTAAAAAATGAAAAACTTTAGCTCTTATCTGAACATGAGTCAACCTGTGGTCAGCGATAAAAAAAAACTGTCTACGACTTTGCCTTCATTTTACGTCAAACACAAACGGGTTGGAGGGGAAGAAACATATTGAAAACTAGTTATTGTTGTATTATTATAATAATTACTTTTTATTAACACCGCGTCCTACTCACAACCTATTAATGTTATACGCTATTATAATAATTAATATAGAATAATTAGAAGTAACTCTTTCATCCGGGGCTTTGATTAGGACCTACACGTATGAATATTTAGATACGTGTACACAAAATAAAGTACTGCTACTAGAGGGAAAATAGATAGGGCTTGTACTGTATCCGAGCTATTATTTAAATACTTTATAATTTTAGTAGCTCTTTTGATTATAGTGCGCTTCATGTGAATGTAAGAAACGTGTTTTTCTTTGTTATTAAATGTTATCAAAATGCATTGATATTAATTATGATTAATAATCGACATACCAAGAATACGGAAGTGACGATATTAAAACTTGATCTTTCCAATGCAATAAATACCGTCGTCATCACTACGCCATATCCATATATATAGGGCGACCCGGTGGTCTAGGGGTAAGGTGTCGGACTTATGTGTCGGGGGTCCGGGGTTCAATCCTTGGCCCCGGCACGGATTTATCTGATTGCCAAACTCTTTCTTCCCCTCTGACAAGACGTGTATTAATCACAACTTGTGAATGTGTAGAATGCCAGGCTTCCACCGTGGTTCGGATCCCACGTTAAAAAGTAAGAATTGATGGGGGGTGTTAAAAACAACTTTAACGCATTAATCAAAGTTGAATTGAAGTCTTACCAATAAATCATTAAAACTTCAGTAAACAAAGTGATACTTTTTTTTAACATATCAATGAAAATACTAGACAAGGCCCTCAACAATGTTTATTTTAAAACAAAAGTCGGTTAGAAAAATGGTCTCACAACAACAACAACAACAACAACAAAAATGTAACTGCATGGTTACTATTGATAAACAGCCTTGTCAATCTCCCCTAAAATATAAGACAAGTTTGGCAACGTTGGTTAGTCGAGGTTGCCAGTAGCTCCTTCTTACCCCAGAACACCACCTTTATATATAACTGAGAGGAGATTTGGCAACAGTTAACTGAGAGAAATAGAGCTAAGATAAAGCTTTTCGCCACAAGACCTGCTGTTACCTCAAAGGTGATATTGGGTGTAAACAGTTCGACCACGTGAACTAAAGCTTAGGGCGACATTATCTGTCAAGATAACGCCTGGACATAACGTCACTATACACCCCGCCATATGTTGCGGTCGGTCTTCTTTGTCTCATTGTTGACATGATCTTCACAACTACAATCTTGCACGTGGCCTAGGGGGGAGCAGGGAAAGTAACCACAGCGTGTGAAGGACTTTGGTTCCTTAGACGAGAGATTG
>CABFWO010000484.1:0-12115 GCA_902155825.1 Timema genevievae
AATAAATCTCAAGCCACGGTCACATTTTACATTATTTATCCCTTTGAAGAACATTTTCAACCGTCTGAAAATAATTGTAGAATTTACAAAATTTACGAAAGATTCTATATTTAGTATTCAGCTGTCGATATTGACAGTATCGGTCAATACCAACGGCTGCAAAATTCAACTCATAACGTATTACGTCATATAAATATATCTAGTAATTTTTTGGAACTGCCAGAAAAGTTTATTCAACCGGAGGCTTGACTTAACAGTGTCCATTTCTCCCTCTTTCTTTATACACATTCTGCCACTGAAGTCATTATAATTCTATAGACGAACGTTTGCTTGGCGATAAGGCCATACACGCAAAGCTTAATCTTACCTTTTCGACCAAAACTGCAACTTATGTAACATCAAAAACTATGTTAATTTCCTGCAATTTCAAGTTTTTCTGTAGATTTTAGTTTCATAGCTTCTATTACCACTGGTACGAAATCTTTACATCCCCATATATTACTTTAAAATACTATAAAAAGTGGCATTATATATTATATCTATGGAAAAAACTTTGAAATATCTGGGTCTACATTTGGATTAGCCTTTATGTTGTGGGCATAAAATGCTAAATTAACCCAGAAAAATATATTCGACCCTTTATGGATATATATATAGAATAGTTTCTGTTGAAATAGGACATATAAAACTCACAAGACATGTTTGCTGAAATCAAAATGATTACTATATCTAATCAATATTAAATTGTAATAGGGGAAGTTGTGTTAAAATGTAATGCAAGTGAGACTGTAAGCTTCATAGCCTCATTAGATGTCATAGTTTTTTTTATATCTAAAGTGACCAATAGAGTAAAATCGTTTTAGTAGTGGGAAAGGTGATATTATTTACCAAACTTTACCGTAATCTGAAAAGTGAAAAATGACACCTGGAAACGGGAATCGAAACCGGGACCTTTGGCTTAGTACGCGAATGCTCTAACCATTGAGCTATCCAGGATTCGTCCCGTGCCCAGGGTCATTCTTGACTCATATTTTAAGGCAGAGCCTATAATGGACGTGCTCGTGATATTAATATAATCACACACTTGTAGCTGACGATTTCCGCACGTCCATCATAAGCTCTGTCTTAAAATATGAGTGAAGAATAACACTAGGCACGGGACGAATCCTGGATAGATCATTGGCGCACTAAGCCAAAGGTCCTGGGTTCGATTCCCGTGTCCCGGTGTCATTTTTCAATTTTCAGAATATGATATCTATATGGAGTAATCCTCACTTAAAGCATAAATAATAGCTTTGGATATTTGATTCTTTACCGTAATCGTTATATTGTTTAGGTGGGGTTCTAATCTTGGGTTCGTGAGGCCAGAATCTAAAAATGAAATTTAAAAAATGTTTAGAATAATTTACGCTTAAGTTTTTACGTAAAATTTTGTTGTAAATCCAATATTGTTAACAATCTCTGGTAAAGTTAAATTATATTTTGTTTTATATTGCCTGTTTTTGGAAAAAGCCAAGTTATCCTAAGATAACAGTCTTTATAATAATTTAGATTGAGAGTCTGGTTGTAGGGAACTTTAAAAAAATATATCTTCGTAGTCAACATTGGCTACATTTTACCAGGCTATATAAACTATTAGTGTTATATCTTAAGTATTGATAAAATCTATCAAAATCACATGAATTGACATATTAATAACTGAAAGTAGATCTATTATAATTATCCAATAAGGTCCTATCTTTGACGATTCAATTATAATAGTGATATCCTAGATTCATTTAGTGTGTAGGGATGTTGTGTTCTAAATAGAACCTAGAGTTTATAAATTGTGTGTCACGTGCCATTGAAAATCATCATCATCATCATCATCAATCTTGTTATTGGTTTGCTGCAGCTCTCCTCCTGGACCAAAATTTTACGTCTTTGTGCCTTCTTCTACCAACATTGTCGGCTATCTGATTCATGAACTCCAGTCTTGAGCTACATCTTAGATTACTCCACTCCACATCTCCTTCTATTATTGTCTTCGTCAAAAAATCATGTTTCAGTACATGTCCTGTAATGTTAACTCTTCTTTGCTGTACACATTTACAAAGTTTCCTTTCTTCATTTTCACTAGAAGCATTTAAATTAATGTGGCGATACATTAAAAATATAACTATGAAATAACCCACTTTAGTGGCCGCATCGTCTAAGGCAATAATCTTGTAATCCCACTCGGGCGCACTGAGCGTGGTTTTTCCTTAACGATTTCCCATGCTCTCTCCACGCAAATGCGGATGCACTTCGTCTACATTAAACTCTCCCAACCCCTAACGCATTAGTGTAATTAGTAGATATGCGTATAACAGACGAACGGATGGTAAGACGCGGTGCAAAAAAAATATGAAATGTATGCAACCCGCATCGGTGGGAATATTATCTAAATATAATTGATATTTAGTACGTTTTGCTGCTCATGGGGAGGTTGGGGTTCGAGTCTGGACCTGGTGTACTGAGGGTATTTTTCTACTATATGTTTTCTTACTCTCCCTACACCGAAATTATGGTACATTTCCACTAAGTTCTACCTTCCTACAGCCTACACCATTAGAGAAACTAATATATATACGTGTAGCCCGAACGAGGTGAGAAAAATATACGTGTGTGCGAACCAAAAATTGGTGCCCCCTAAATTAACGCGAAAAACATGTCCTTCCGCACATTGCTTTAACCATGGGGATGGGTGGGGATTGTGATATGCCACATAAAAGCTTGTCACAGTTTCCCTCTTAAATCTTTATCTTTTCAAGGGGAAAAGGTGACCACCATCAAAGAAGACTTTGTATCCAAAAAAAATACATGCCTTGTATAAAACGTTCGGTCAAGGTTGAGTTGTGTGTGGATTCAGCTAAAACACGATGCCTTGTAATACTAATGTGCCCGGTCAGACTTAAATCAAATGTAAAAAAAATACAGACAAACTAGAAATAATACATTTGCATTAAACTAACGAACTTTTGACATGTTTTAATCTCTCTCAGACTGTACTGATAATAGAACAGAATCTGCTTGAGTGTCGTAATAATTTTCATTTATTTTATTTGAGGTATTTAACGTACACTTTCTGTACCGACTTATTATATAACCACACGATTTATAAAATAACTTAAACCTATAACAGGTAAAACATCCAGGCCCTGACCGTTATTCATCACTATGAAAGAGAAAACCCACATTTCCCCAATTATAAATGGCCAATTATAAATAAATTCGGCCATATCAGGAATCGAGCTCGGGATCATTAGCTTTGTAGAAAGACACGCTACAGACTGAGCTAGGGTTTTGGACCGTAGGCCTAACTATTTAAACGTTAGCACAAATACTTGTTGGCCCATAACGCTATGTAAAAAAAAGTAAACTTATAGCTTATTAAAGAAATGTCTTATTTTCTAGTCGATAAACAGGTTTCTTAAGATTAAAATTGCTATGTATGTTTTAAAATTATTGGATTTTTTCGTGAAGAACGACTCACACGCTTCCTATTTAACGAGTTATTTCAAATAAATTCCACAACAATATATGCGGCTGTCTACCACTATCTCGCTTTGTAGACTCATGTCTAGTAAATTGATTGAGTAGTTGGTTTTGAAATTTTATTTGAGTCCCCCGAGCTAATGTTGTCGCGCATAAAATGTAAAACTGAAGTTATTTCAAGTCGCGCCGAACGGACAGCGACGATCTTGTGATTGGTTTATAGCTCGTCACGTGATAACGTTTCTGCTCTGTTCTTGTTTTCCGATGAATGTGTGAGTCCACAATAATGTTATTTTTCTAGACGATTCGTGCCAAGCCGTTTCGCCTGTATCGGACGTGACCAATAATAATAATAATATATTTGGATGTGAATGCCCTGCACATGCGCCGACATCTTTACAACGTGAAGCTATTCCTTTCGATTATGGTTTTCGGAGCTCTAGACAACAAATCTTCAAAAATTATTTTAAAATTAAAGCTTACACACACCTAAGATGTGGCCAAAAATTTCAAATGTCTAAATATATATAAAGGAGAAGTCACAATCTAAGAATACAATTTTTTCAAACTAATTTAACGAGTGTCTCAAGACCTTTTATAATACACCTTAGATTATGGTTAAGAGTTATTTGTTTTATTTAAATTAATTTAAAAAATAAATTTCTGGTGTCCTTATGAGATTTGAGACATGTGTTTTTTTTTTGTGCTGGATAAATGTGTGTAATGTAACTTTCCACCTTTTCCACCTGTGCCCTTCATTTGAATAATTCACTAAGTAAAATGAATTGTGAAAATTAAATNTATATAAAGGTTATTTGGTATCATTCTCCAGGGTTGACCCGATGTTACGAGCCCTACGGGTGTTTCAGTACCCTCTACCCTTGGACCGACGTGAACAGACCAATCAGCAACCTTCCTGAGGAGCCTTACAAGATAAACACCAACTTCTGTCTGTACACCAGGAGGAACCCGCATACATGTCAGGTGATGGAATACTTTGAGGCTTTACCGGCGTCAAGTGCCTGTCTTGACATAACTGTCTGACGTGCCTGTCTTTGTCTGTCTGTATCTGTCTGACTTGCCCGTCTGTGTATGTCTGACTTGCCTGTCTGTGTCTGTCTGACTTGCCTGTATGTATCTGTTTGACTTGCCTGTCTGTATCTGTCTGACGTGCCTGGCTTTGTCTGTCTGACTTGCCTGTCTGTGTCTGTCTGACTTGTCTGTCTGTATCTGTTTGACTTGCCTGCCTGTATCTGTCTGACGTGCCTGGCTTTGTCTGTCTGACTTGCCTGTCTGTGTCTGTCTGACTTGTCTGTCTGTATCTGAATTGTCTGTCTGTATCTGCCTGACGTGCCTGTCTGTATCTGTCTGACGTGCCTGTCTGTATCTGTCTGAAGTGCCTGTTTGTGTCTGTCTGAGGAGCCTGTCTTTGTCAGTCTGACTTGCCTGTCTGTATTTGTCTGACTTTCCTGTCTGTGTCCGTCTGACGAGCGCATCTGTTATGCCTCTGTAAAATATCTGTTATGACATGCTTGTCCGTCACTGTTTCGATGGACATATGGTCTAATACGCTACTCTCGCAAAGGACTAGCCCTCGAGCGGGTGCACCTAATAACATAACACTTTGCACCACCTCCAATTTTCGTGTTTATATTCGAGTTAGACGTAGATTCTGATTTTATTTATTTTAATTTTATTTACAACATATCTAAATAATAATAATAAAAAAATTGATTTTGTATATAAAAAATATACAAATGTATAAAGTACAAGTACTAGACACAATACACAGTAATGATAAATTTTGTCTTTTAATTATCTTTGCACACTAAGCATACTTCATAACGGAATTTTTTTGCAACAAAAGTTTTTACATTTTTGACAAAAAAACAGTTGTGTTTTTATGTTTTTGGCTCTCCCACACTGGACGCATCACCCCCTTTTCTTTCTTGGATTTTCTGCAACACTTATAGGTTCAGGCTGCTCTTCAGATTCTTGCAATTGTTCATATTTTTCCAAGAAGATTTTTATGTCAATCGGGAGGTGAGGAATTTTTTATATTTCCATAAAATGAGGTTTCATGAGACTAAGTGCTAAATTTTTCAAAAATATACGTCTTTCAGATGTCTAATTTACAGGATTTGATTGCTAAAGAACTTTGGCATTTATTCCTGCAATATTTAATATTGCACAAAATATTGCCATTGTCCATCTTTTTGTAATTCTGAAAACTGTATAAGAAGCACACATCTGGTCCACAATATCTACCCCCCTTTTGTCCTGTTGTAGTCAAGAATGATTTCAGGTGTTTTGGTCTCTTCATCAATTATACCCTGGTCGTGCATACTTGACATTATAATAATACTTTTTTTTTTTCGGTATGTAGCTCAATAAAGTCATATTTTTTTGAAATCCAAAAACCACGGACTGCACATTTCTATTTTATTTGGTAATAAATCAGCCAGAATTTCACGTTTATTTTGATTTCATTGTACCAATACATGTTAATGTGTTTTCATATAATGATTTCACTAGGGGTATACTCGTATACCATTTATCGATAGTGACGTTTCGATTCGAGTTTTTAATGGATGAGACTAATCTCATAATTATGTCATTAAAGATGTTCGATCTCTGGTAGGGTCCTTCTGGCTGTTTCACACAGTAAACTTCAAAATCTATTGTGAAATAAGTTTTAGCATCTCACATGGCGTAAATTTTTTATTCCGTACTTTGCTGGCTTTTTAGGAATATATTTTATAAAAGAACACCGGCCTCTAAATGGCTCTAATTTCTCATCAATTATTACAAATTCTCCAGATGAATATTCCCGGAGGCAGTTCATTCGAAACTTAACCAAGACAAACCTTATTGGAGCTAACTTGTCTGTTTGATCTTTATCTAATCTCGTACTTTTATCATCGAACCTGAGGCATCTCAAAAGAAATTAAAAATCGCTTGTAACTCATTAGTGGACGAACAATTTCCATACCTGTGCCATCAGAAGTACATATTTCTACAACTCACGTATGAGACTTTTTTTTTAACCACACAAGTTTAGAAACACTAACAAAGCCAACATCTCAGAAGTACAGGTTTGATTCCCATCTCTATCACGGGAATATTGGGCTTCTTGTTGTTTTTTCAATTAAAATATTAGTATACTTCATGAATTAGTTCTTTGTCTAGGAGTTTTTCAAAACAGGAAGTTTCTGATGTCAATTTATTGGAATCTTTTACACACGGGAATATTTTTATAATATTTTCAGGTTTGCTTTTTGCAAATTTACTGCGCACTGGATGTCTTTTCCAAACTATTTTTATATTTCCCTGTAAAACATGTTTCATTACTATTGTCATCGCTTTGCTCTCCCGAATCACCATCTTGATACTCTTGTTCACTTTCACTTTCGTGGTCACTTTTTGTAATTTCTTCGGATTTTATTTCATCGTCTGAAAATAAGTCAATGTCATCGGGCAAGGAGTCTTCTAAACTTTCTCGTATTTGTTCCTTAGAAAAATAGTGTTTTCGATCACTAAAATAAAATAAAAAAATAGTTGGGAAAACCTTTACCGTTTTAGATCAAAAGACTCAAGCTAAATATAAAAATACAAACAAAATAATACTTACATGACCGAGCGCGCGGCGCACAGTGTGCACCTCTCCGACAGTTTCTTGGAAAATGATCAAAGGAGCCGCTCTCTCACTAATTAAAATAATTACGACCTCACTTTCCGAAAACAAGAAGTAAACTGAAAGGATATACGAAATATAATGAATCTTACTAAAGGCGGCAGAATGCAAAATAAAAAATAGTTCGTCTGGCGCACGCTTTGCGCCAGTGTTCCTGCTCAAGGGCTAGAATGTCAATGACGGGGATATCGAGGTTCGAATCTCAGTCGGGTGTACTGAGGGTGGTTTTTCCAAAATGGTTTTCCACTCTCCCTCCACGAAAAATTGGGTACACTTCCTCTAAATATAATCTTCCTAATTCCTACAAATCATAAGCGTAATTAGTACATAGGCGCATAACCCGAACGGGTAGTAAGACGCGATTCTAAAATAAAAACCCAACTTTTTGTCAGAGCCTACAATAGTTGTAAACTTTCAAGAACTCAATTTTTAAAGCAAACGCTTCTTAATGCCTACAGATTAGACTATACCATGATTGTATTATTATTATTATTATTATTATTATTATTATTATTAGCACCCGTCTTACTACCCGTTCGGGTCATACGCACTTACACTAATGTGTAATGTTAGGGTGATTGTGAGATGAAATGAAAGACCTACAGTTTAACGTGGGATCCGAACCACGGTGGAGGCCTGGAATTCCACACATTCACAAGTTGTGATTAATACACGTCTTGTCAGAGGGGAAGGAAGGGTTTGGCAATCAGAAATATCCCAAGTAAGGACACAGCTTTAGGAGGGTGAGATAAATGCACCATAATTAGTCTGGAGAAAGGAGGGAAAATAACTTAAACCACGTGGTATTCAGGTGGCATTTGGAACTTGCCAGAGTCAATCACCGGCTGAGTTTTGTCTGTTTTGTTACCAGTAATAAAGGGAAGGAAGCTATCTAATACGAAGGGCTTGTCTTGTTTGTAGGTCCTAGAGACGAATAACCCGATGTCCGTCTACCGATCTAATCTAGCAAGGAGTGATCTCACCTACTTCATAGCGCATGGATACTTGGAGGGGGGCCACAAACCATGGATTGGGGTGAGTGTCTCAAAATTTTGTGTACAGTTCCATATTTATATGAACACCACCTTCAACAGATATAAAAGCTATGTCCTCGTTCACTTATTCATACATCAAGTCATGTTATTTGCGCCTATCAATTTTAATAGATATTAATACCTATAAAAAACTCCATGGTGCGATCACGCTATATCGACCTAACGGTCAATGCATGTAGGCGAAGTGAGTGCCAACATTTGCGGATAGATGATGTCATTTAGTCAGCACTCCGGCCATTTATCTCAGTTTTCTAGACCAGAGCCAATATTTCTTCATCAAGTAGCACCTCATTTGTCCTCACAAGTATGAGTTGAACCCGTTTCAGACCCACGGCTTCACTGAAAAAATATCTGGAAGCGACAAGGATATAACCCGGGACTTCTGGGTCTGTAGCCAGGAACCCTTACTACTAAAATATCTATAAAGTTGAGCTAGTAAAATGGTAAATTTTTATCAATTTTATCTACAAAAATGGTATTTTCTAAAGAGCCCTTTCTATGAAAATTGTACTGTACTAGGATATATTATGACGCCGTTATAACTTCAATACAAGAACGATTAACCAGGTCCGTATCCGTGGTGTCCTCGAAAGTGCAAGGTGTCTCTAAATCATTCACCTCATTATAAGTCTTAGTAAATTTGTAATTTAGGATCTATCAGGCTTACTGAAGTGGTAGTCTACTTTGTTAAATAAAATGTATTGCGTTATGTTATTAAATAACAATTTCAAGAAAGCTTTCAAAATAACGAGTTTACTAAGGATTGTATAGGGGAGAATAATTTATTAGCACTTTGTACTATTAATAATGTTTTTTAAAAATTCTTCCTCAAGCTTAGGATACTAGCATAGTGGAATATTATCTATTTCTTAACACCTATAGCCACCTTTTTTTAAACTTTAAACTACAGAGGGGTTGGCTGTTAAAAAAATATTGATTGCCATCTCCTGCCGGGGGATTTTACTACAATCCCTTGTAGGTGGAACCCTTCCCTTTCTTCTTTCCCCTCCACACACAAATCTCAGGACGAACCTTTGATTAATCACGTGCGAGTCACAAGTTGGCGAATTTCAAAGATTTAGAACTGGTGATGCCACATGACGAGCTAACCATGAGCTCTCTCGGGTGGTGTGATTGTAAAAGTCAATCAACTTTAAAAAAAACTATATATTACCATAATTTTAGACGCCATCATCTATAAGAATTAAAACAGTAGTGATAATATCAGGTTTGACACTTTCGATCAGTCGGTAGCATGTTTGCTTTGTGAATTAGTCTCCCTGGGTTCGATTCCCCATATGACAAAAATATTTATCATTGGTGAAATGGGAGCTACCCCTTTCAAAGTGATGAACTAACGTTCGAGGGGTTTGGTGTTGTGTCTGTTCTAGATTTAAGTTAATTTATTTAGTAGTGTGTTAAAATAATCAGTCGGTTCCAAAACTGCGCGTTAAATAGCTTTTCAAATAAATGGTTCGACGCAATCGAACAAGCTTTGTCATATTGTTTATAAATACTTGGAATAAAATGTTCGAAAATAGGTTTTCATTAAACTACTCTTAAATAAATTTTACACATAAAAACACAAACACATCATCTTGTTCATCACAATAAACTCTCTTTATATACCTATCAATTTTAAACCAAATTTCTAAAACATTTTTAACAAATTTCAAATTTTCAAAAATATGTTATTTGTAAACCACCCTATTTATATTTAATTAAAAAAAATAAAAACCTTCTCTTATTTGTAAAAAAAATAAATATAATGTCCGAATAACAGATATAAGCAATATACTTAATAATGTTAGACAGCGCCAGTACACCTGGTTAAGCGTCTATGGGTTCCGGATTAGATTCCCGGCTAGTACCTAGGATATTTTTCACGAAAGGGGAATTACCCCAACGTTCAAGAGGGTTTGGTTAGTTAGGATTAAATTAATTGTGATCGTTTCCACTTATTCCACACTCACATATTATCACCATCATCTCATCTGATCGGGACGTGGAAAAAGCCTCCACGGGAAGGATGTACGATTAGTACATTCGGGCGTCCCCTGGGCAACGGTACATTAGTACTGGCAAATCTTTCCACAAACTGGGATACGAGTGGTATGGCTCAGACGCGCAATATTATTGCCTGGAAGGTATGTTAAAATACCTTTCCCGGCAAAATTGGTAGACCCTTTCGCTCTCGCTCATGGAAAATTCTCGTATGCTGATATAATCAGTCGGTTCAAAAAGTGTAAGTCAAATACTTTAAATAGATAAAATTATCATATTAGGAAAATAACGCACTAACTCTAGTAAGTGATATCTCTTGTCAACCAAAGCGAAGCGGGGTAGAATAACTTGAGGGTATTATTGGTTTGTTTTATTTGTTTCAGCGCTTGACCGGCGAGTTGCTGAAGAACCGCGATGCCAACGTGGTGGTGGTGGACTGGAGCGGTGGTTCCAACCCACCTTACACGCAGGCCGTGGCTAACATCAGGGTGGTGGGGGTGATTACAGCCCACCTCATCAATCAGCTGTTGGTGAGTCTGTAGTAATATACTGGTAGGAAGAAAATTAAAGAATATACACATACACACATGTTTGTCTGCATTCAACATTGATAACATTTAATTTGTTCTTGTTTCTTTAACGCCGCGTCTTACTACCCGTTTGGATTATACACTTATATACTAACTAAGCTGATGGTTTAAGGGATTAGGGAGGTCATATTTAGATGAAGTGTACCCGCATTTGCACGGAAACCCATTTTGGGAAAAAACTACACTCGGTACACCCGACCGAGATTCTAACATTAATCTCCCCGTCATCGGCAGTCTAGTCTACTGCGAGAGTAGCGCGTTAGACCATGAGGCCAGACTGGACGAGCGAGCGTGCGCTTGAAGATAAAACTAATTTATTTTTCAAGCGCGTGCGCTCGAGCCGGAACAGTCTAGTTTACAGGCGCTAGGTAATATTATTGTATGTCGGTTCTTTGAGTGCTAGGAAAACTTCTCAATTTGACATGATATTTTACTTTTTTATAACTATCGATAGGCTTAGCACACTTGCTACTAATGACCTAGTTTAATTGGTAAGATCATAAACCATATATTATATATAGTTTAGTAGCAAGTGTGCTAAACCTATCGATAGTTATTAAAAAGTCAAATATCATGTAAATTTGAGAAGTTTTCTTAGCATATAGATATATAGATATAGACCATGAAGCCACCGAAGTGGGTTATGTTATGGGTATCTATGAGAAGAGGGAGTTGCAAATCACATAATTTAATGTGTATAATTATATAAGACAATTTGTTCTGGTAACTAACTTGTCAAAACAAGTCTACTTTTTAAATAACACTTTAGAAATACATTGTTAGTAGATGCACTATGATCCTGACAGCGAGAAATTACTATCTACTTAAAGTCATGTTATCTGAAACTGCCACTTCTGATGTATATTATTAATACCTGTAAAATGACGCAGATAAGCCAATTAAATTACATTATTATTACCGCATCTTACTACCCGTTCGGGTTACGCACTTACGCTAATGTGCAATGATAGGGTGATTGTGAGATGAAATGGAGGACCTACAGTTTAACGTGGAATCCGAACCACGGTGGAGGCCTGGCATTCGTCACATTCCCAAGTTGTGATTAATACACATCTTGACAGAGGTGAAGGAAGGGTTTGGAAATCAGATAAATCTGTGCCGATTAAATTATATCACTGCTTCTTAATATCCGTTCGGGCTATACGCTTAAGTAATAATTAGGCCTACGCTAATGTATTAGGAACGGGGAAGGTTGAACTTAGAGGAAGTGAACCCGCATTTGCGTGTAGGGAGAG
>CABFWO010000484.1:12131-51718 GCA_902155825.1 Timema genevievae
AGGGAGAGAGCAGAACCATTTAGTAAAAACCACCCCCAGCTCACCCGACTGAGATTCGAACCTTGATTCCCCCGTCCTCGACAGTTTAGCTCACACGAAACTAGCCCATTAGCTAACTACGCCACCGAGGCAGGTGATAAACTAGTAAAATTCTATCAATGTTGGCCGTAGAGAAATATGTTTGTATTTTATAAAAGACCCTTCTTGTACTTATTTATTTAAGGTATTTAACGTGCACTTTCTGAATCGACTGATAATATCAGCACAAGAGAATTTCTATGAGAAAGAGTGAAAGACCCCCCACCAAATTTGCCGGAACAGGTATTTTCACATAGCTTCCAGGGTTCTTTTACATGCTAAAATCGACATTGGACCGACGGCTTTACTTGCTCTCCGAAGGAAGTTGTGCTACGGATTTTTATCGATCATGAAAAATTCGTCGATCTCTGCTGGGTATGAGCCCACGAACATCGGGTGCCGAGGCAAGCAAAAAAAAAATTGGACTTTACTGTGAATAGCCTGGATGTGAAGCATGCAATTATGAAAATAGCCTTTCTCAGAATGGCAATGACCAGTGATTGCTAACACGCACTTTTAAAAACACTGATTTAATTTCTTACTGAATCAAGTACCTAACCTACAAACCTAGCCCTTTGCTTGAGTAAAGAAACTGAAAAAAAACATGATTATTTTTTCTGTACGGTTGTAATCTTGGGAACCGTCCTTAAATTACGTAAGGGTTTTTGTGTTTCAGTATTTTATTAAGTTTTCTTACAAGGGGGGAAATGGGGGGGTCAAAATCCGTCCTACGTAAGGTTTTTTATCCATGTTTATTGTAATCCAAAATCTAAAAAAAAAATGAAAAAAAAATATTTATTATACAATTTCACTTAGGCCTATATTTCATTTACTTACTGCAATAAATTATTCTAGAATTTCAAATCACTCGCTTTGTTACCAATCATTTTGTCTAAAAATAACTAAATGATTAAAATATATAATTTTACATGTCGTAAAAAATTACATAAAATAGAGAAGGGGGATGGACAATCTTACGATACCTTAGATAGGGGGAGGTCGAAAATGATTAAAACTGCCTTACTTAATTTAAGGACGTCTCTTTATCACCCATCTAATCTAGTCACATTTTATTATGCTAATGATGTAGGGACTGTGAAGAAAGAATTTAGAGTAAATACACCTTAATTTGTGTGGTTGGTGATTGGGAAACAATTTATGTAAATTTCACCTCACTATACCCAGCCAGGATTGAAGCCCCGATCTCTTTGTCCACATGCCCACTGGGGCGCATATTATTAAACGAAACTGTTTGAGGTTTAATCATGTCATTAATAATTGTATTCCACTCTAGAATATGGGAGTACGGCCGGAACGTATTCATTTCATCGGGCACAGTTTGGGCGCCCACCTTGGAGGTTACGTGGGACACAATTTGCAGAGGATGTTTCACTCCAAATTGGGGCGGATCACCGGTGAGTGAAGGGATTGAAATAATTATACAGTTACAACTTCTTTATACGGAATAATCATGGGAGGTATACCACCCCCAAATCAGGGAAATGTTCGAATTATAGAAGAAACACTTATCAGTATGTGGTATCAAAGGTGCGTAATTTTCACGTTTCATTTTATCAAAAAATTAATTTCAAATCTTATAGATTGACAACGCATATTCTTATGAAATTCTAGAAATTAAATTAATTTATAATAAACTCAATTTTTTATTTTCTTTTAAAAAAAACTAGGGTTTCTATGTTTTCTATGACTTCTCTACCTTAATTAGTTTAATTTTAAATTTTCATACAATTACACTAAAACGTTAAAAAAGTTAATCAATAATGTATATGAGATTTTGTCAACAATTTTATCCAAATTAATGTATTTTTTGGTAAACATAGTATAATTCATATTATGTATCAAATACCTGTATTGAGTTCTAACTAGAGTTTTAAAGTAGGATGTAAATCAAAATAAGCTAGCTTATTAATCTTATTTAATTTTTATTTATAATTTATAATATTTGAATTTAAAATGGCTGATCTAAAATAAGTGCAGTACACTGGTTATAAATTATAAATGTAAAACGTAGTTTTCTTTATAAAAATTACATTCAAATACACAGGTTCATTCCAAAATTATTGCTAAAATTTTGAAATAGTCCAAGAAACAAAATCTTGTCTCATAACTAAATTTATTTTAATCAATCCATACGGCAAGCTATCTGTTCTACATGTGTGACGTTTGAAAATTAATGGTTTTCAATATTGACAGCTTAATGATATAAATAGTGAGTTTTTGTCAAAGTTGGCTATCTTACATTTATTTACTAAATCTTCTAAAAAGTTCTTGCTATCGCGATCCGAGTATAGTTGTTGTTGATGACCTACATTTGAACGCACCAGGATATTGCCCGAAGAACTCTTCCACACACGAACGTCCGTGACATTCGCGAAGGCTGTCAAGATGTTATTTATCTCTTTGTCGTAATATTTGGCACGTTCCCGAAGTCTCACTGACGTAGCTTGGATTAAGACCGTGATAACCTGTTGAACTGAAACGAACAGTAACAATTAATCAACTATGATATTATCACTTAGTGGTTTTCAACTTTATTACGGTCACGTAACCCCTAATTCGTAAACAATTAGCTCAAGTACTCCAAAAGTATTTTTTTTAACAAAATGAATTCTTGCCTTTAATAACTGTACTAATGTTTTACTTTAACTACTTGCTTAAGGATGCTTGCTTGCTGCCTTTCTGTGACGTATTGGCAAGTCAAGATAGAATTTCTCATGTTATGGTGGGATGGTAGTTTTTATGGCAAAACAATTTTTTGGACCAAAGAAATAAAATATTGCTCCAGAACATAATAATAATAATATTTAGCACCGCGTCTTACTACCCGTTCGGGTTATACGCTTAAGTACTAATTACGCTAATGGATTAGGAATTGGGAAGGTTGAATTTAGAGGAAGTGAACCCGCATTTGCGTGGAGGGAGAGTGGAAAACCATTTAGGAAAAACCACCCCCAGTTCANGTGGAGGGAGAGTGTAAAACTATTTAGGAAAAACCACCCCCAGTTCACCCGACCGAGATTCGAACCTCGATCTCCCCGTCCTCGGCAGCTGAGCTCAACACGACTAGCGCGTTAGCCAACTACGCCACAGAGGCGGGTTGCTCCAGAGCAAACATATAATTTAATTTTCTACAAATAATGACCTCAACATTTCTTGAATATCTGTCAAGGGTGTCCTGGAATTTAATGACAACTTTATCTTTTCATTTAAAAAGTTTCTCATCTAATGCCGCTATGCTCATGATGGATATTCAACAACACGCGAAGAAAATTAGACTCTATGTTTGTACTGGAGCAGTATTTTATTTATTTTAGTAAACAAATGTTTTGCCATAAAAATTGCAAAAACATTTACCTTTGCTCGCATCCCCTTCCATCCCACCCTAAGTGTTTACGTTTTATTAAGCAAATTTTAGATAAATCGCACTAAAACAAAAAACATAAATTCTTAAATAAGTCTTGAAATAGCCCTAAATTGTTACAAAATCATTGTTTTAATCTTGAAGTGGATTTTTTTTCAAAAGATTTTCTAATATATATAACTCAGGTAGTTTAATTGATTTACGAAAATGGCCTTCCTGCCAGAATGTAGATTAAATAGATGGTACGGAACTCGCCACGGAATTTCTCCCTCTAATATTTAAAAATGGAGATAATTATTCAAAACTCGTAATATATGTGAAAAGAAATAATATAAACTAACGAACCCAAGCATAAATTGCACTATACTTACGTAAAACATGTTTTGAGTCCCAGTTTTAAATTTAATAATTTTGTTTTTAAAGAATTAATGTCCTCATTTGTATGTTTGGACCAATAAAAAAGATCGATATTGGGTCCACAATAGTCAACACTTCGTATTAAAATTTAGATTTCCGGTTAAAATGTTAACCTTTTATTAGGTATTGCACATCTTCAGGTCATCGTATTGCAATAAATTCCTTATTTATAAATTTTGACCAGTCAAAAGTGTAAATATTGACTATTGAGTCTAAAATGAAGGAGATAGATCATTATTGTACAACCACTTCTCCTAAGAGGTTAAAGGAAAAATAAAAAACTTTTGAGAGACTTACTTATATTTAATTACTCTATGGCATTAGAGAATTATTGCGTTAAAATATAAGTAGTATCTCAGTACAACTAAAGCTAACAAAATTGTATTAATACATTTGCCAATATCTCCGAAACTATTGGTTTTATAAAAATATATTTCAAATAAAAGTCTTTTATTTTTAATAGTGCTACAATTTTGCAATGATAAGTTATTTAGTACCTCAAATAGTTGTGGAGATATGAACATTTCTGCTTCTGTAAAGTACCCTTAAAGACATTTTCATGGGAAAATGATGATAGAAGTTTTGTTTATAATCTTAATCAACGCCTAGATACGAATTTTAATCAAAATCGTTAGAGCCGATTTTGAGAAAATAGATTTTTTCTCTTTTCACCCTTAATTAAACTACTCTTAATTTTAGGGTTAAACAGACATACAGACAAACAGCATTGCAAGAACCACTTTTTATGTTTCGCGGGGTCATGAAACGTCGACATCCATTAACAACTGGGATTAGATTTTTTTTTTTTACGGTCGCAATACTTGACCTTTAGTGTTCGAAAAGTTAAAAATATATATATATATTTGCGTTTAGCATGAAAATTATTAATTTTATAAAAATATGTTTCAAATAAAATATTTGTATTATAAATAGAATTATATATTTGCAATGATGAGTAATTTCATATCTCAAATAGTTTCGGAGATGTGATAAAAAACTAGAATTTACGCATCATACCGGAACCCTTAAAGTAACTTTGCCGAAAAAATGAGAGTAGCCATTTTGTTTATAATATTGATAAATGCTTAGATATGAAATTTAATTAAAATTGTTAGAGCTGATTTTGAGAAAAGTGATTTGATTATTTTTACCCCTCAGTAAGCTACCCTTAATTTTAGGGTTATATATCCAATTCCAAAAACCCATCGGGGAAACCCTATGAAAACCTTAGATACCAAGTTTTATCCCGATCGGTAAATAAGTTTAGGCTCTAATCTGGGGTACAGACAGACAGAAATTCAAAAACAACTTTTTCGGATTTGGGGGGTCATGAAACATCTAAATTTATCAAAATCTCAAGTTCGATTTTTTTTTTGACGATCACAATACTTAGGAACTCTGCATGGAAGAGAGCGAGAAAGTAAAAATTCTGTGAAAGAATTTTCTCATCCAGAATATAAAATAAGAGAAGGGTGATTTTGAAATACAAGTCACTGCTGTCTAGGCACAAATATTTCAAACTGAGATCCGCTCGGTGCGCGATTGGTCTAAGTCGTCACTCTTACAATAGACCGGTCTACAGATGATAAAGACATCGAGGATCGAATCCTGGTCAAGTAGATAAAGTTTTAATTTCCTAAATAAAAAACTAAACATGTATGAAGCTTGGAAATTGAATCAAAATCTTAATATTTTAAATATTCTAAATCTTGAATCCAAATAGATTCTATATATCTATCCAAATGAGTTTAGCTCGAAATTCAAATCTAAGAGTCAAAATTTTAAATAATTTAGCTTTTTAAAGACATTAGCAAGAGATCAATAATTTGCCTTGACCACAAAAACTTATGAATTTCTTAATAAATAATATCCATACCTTACTTAAACGTGGTCTACTGGCCTCAATTTTTTTTATTGAAGTCAATTCAAATATAATTTTTTCTTGTACATATATATATATGTATTCTTTTACATAAATATCTTTTAGAAAAACTATCTAACCCAATAAAGTTGTCTGAAATTTTTACTATATAAAATATGAATCCACCACAAAATGAAATGAGTATAATATTTCCAAAGCTATGTTACCAGTATTTAAATAGTTCAGTTACTCAAACGTATCGAAATAGAGTTGTGGACTTTAGACATTGAAGAGTTCAGAACAACATCTAAAAAATAATAATAGCTAAATATTAAAGATCTGCTACCAATAAACAGATAGTTATAATTGTTTACCATCTAGGAAATTAAATAATACACTTTTTTAAATATATATAGAACACAATATAAAACTATTCAGGAAAATATAGAGCCATTATATTTTATATAATAAACATGACTAGTTCCTGCTTTTCTTGGTATTATTATTATTATTATTATTATTAAGAAGTTTAAATTATAAAGAGATATATCTAATACCTGTCCCATGATTGTTAATTTTTGGTGTTTCCCTAATTCTTTAAGATACTGGTATTTTTAATATATAAATACGCACTAAATATATTTAAAATTGGTTATAAGGCAACTATAGTATGACATTGAGAGAATGTTATGGCTTTGATAATTGGGTTTGAATATATCTTTACTAGGTTATGTAACGTGGACTTTATAAACCCAATATAATATCAGTAAACAAATTGCAAACTAACTAAATCTTAGACAGCAAACGTGGCATTGAATAGTCCAGTGTCAAATCAACTCATATTATATCTAATGGCCCGCCTAGGTGGCGTAGTTGCCTAACGTGCTAGTCGTGTTGAGTTCGACTGCCAAGGACGGGGAGATCGAGGTTAGAATCTCGGTCGGGTGAACTGGGGGTGGTTTTTCCTAAATGGTTTTCCACTCTCCCTCCACGCAAATGTGGGTTCACTTCCTCTAATTTGACCTTCCCGATTCCTAATCCATTAGAGTAATTAGTACTTAAGCGTATAACCCAAACGGGTAGTAAGACGCGATGCTAATAATAATAATAATAATAATAATAATAATAAATAATGAAATAGTGATCAGTGGTGTGACGTTGGGTGTTTCCACGGTAAGCAGAGTCAGTTTAAAGTGTACCTGTAAAATTTTCTTACTACTCAGTAGAACATTCATTGGTCGTGTATCAACGAAATTATGGGGATTTATGTGGATAATATGATGTACAGTATATGTGATTGGTCAACTGGGTGGACCAAGTAAGGGAGAACACATCACAGGTAAAGTTTTAACAAGTTATTATACGCTTCGGTGGCCGCATGATCTGAGACGGTACTCTCGCTGGTACACCAGGCTGCCAATGAGGGGGAGATTGAGGTTTGGATCTGAGTCGTTGATAGTACTGAGGTTATTTTTATCCAAAATGGTCTTTCACTTTCCTCCAAGCAAATTCTGGTACACTTCATCGATATATAACCTTCCTAATCCCTTTAATCATCGACATAGTTAGTACATAAGAGTATAACCCGAACTGATAGTATGAAAAAAAAAGAATAGAATAATAAGAAATAGAAACATGGGTTGCTAGGCTTGTAAAATATTATATTTAGTGTTTGTGAAACACTAAATATTATATTTAGTGTTTGTGAAACACTGGTTTAGACCATGTTACCACCGAGGAGGGTCACTCATTGTTTACTAAGAGATCCTCTCATTGTGTTGAAGGTATGGACCCAGCCGAGCCACATTTTGGAGACACCCTGCCCGTGGTAAGGCTCGACTATACTGACGCCGAGTTTGTAGACATCATACACACCGACACCTCCAGGTTCATCACAGGAGGTAAGACCACACCTCTATCCACATACAACACCTCTACCCACAGACCAACCTCTACCCACATACAACACCTCTACCCACAGAAAACACCTCTAACCACAGACAACATCTCTACCCACCGACAACACCTCTACCCACAGACAACGCCTATACCCACAGACAACACCTATACCCACAGCGTTAAGGTGGGGTGCTAGTGAGCGTGAGTTTAGGGCAGTATTTTTTAAGTTTTGATAGCATAAACATTTTTCGGCCAAAATAAATCTAATATTTCTTCTATAGAAACCTAGAGTTTAGGTTTCTGCTGCACATCCTAATCTCAACAGTTCTTGAATATCTGTCAAAGGTGTCCTGGAATTTAATGACAACTTTTTCTCTTTATTTAAAAAGTTTGTCACCAAATGCCGCTATGCTCATGAAAGACATTCAAGAACTGTTGAGATTAGGATGTGCAGAAAACTAAACTCTAGGTTTCTATAGAAGAAATATTAGATTTATTTTGGCCAAAAAAATTTTATGCTATAAAAACTGCAAAATCAATACACTAAACTCGCGCTCACTAGCACCCCATCTTAAGCTAATAAAACTATCTATACAGAATGTAATGAGGATGGAAAAAGAGAGGATGCCAAAGAAAATGCTGCAAATGAATTATCTAGGGAATATACCACAAGGGAGGTCAAAAAAGAGATGAGAGGAGCAGATAACAAAAAGAGTATAATTAAGAAAATTGGAAGAATAGAAGCAATTAAAGGAGGAAGAATGGTGGAAGGATAGAGGAAGATGGAGGCATTTTACTAAACTGACCTAGCCACAGGCTGTAAACAGTTGATAATGATACAAGATTGCCATAATGTCTGGATAAATGAAGGTCATGTAGCCGGGGAGAAATATCTGACTGTGTTAGGTAACCAGTTAATTCCTGAACTTGATCCTCATAAGGAAGGAAATACATAATAGTTCCATCAGGATCGACATGGGACCGACAGCTTTACTTACCCTTCAAAGGAAGTTGTGCAGTTAATTTTAATCGTTCAAGAAAAATGCGTTGACCACGGCTGCTGGGCTTTGAACCCACAAACAAACAGGTCCTGAGATGAGGCAACCCCAAGACCACAGAGGTTGACTTTTAAAATTTCTTCATACCATAATACAAATATAAAAGTATTTTAACAGTAACAGGTGTAATTGGAGGAAAATTATCTGGGCCCTTTCCTCTTCTCCTCCAAGATCACAAAATTGTTTAATAAAAGCACAAAAATCAACTTATCACGTATATAATCTAGATCAGCCATTTTCAACCTTTTTCAACTCACGGCACACTGAACAAAGTGCTAAAATTATCAACGCAAACCACTATTTTTTTAAGGAGAGATTTTATTATTTAAAACCCCGTTATAATAGTTTTTCATTTATTTGAGGTACTTAACGTGCACTTTCTGAACTGACTGATTATATTAGCACACGACTAAATTAAATCTAGAACAGACACAACATCCAGCCCCCAGCCGTTAATATATCAATGTGAAAGGGGGAAACCCACATTTTACCCATGATATATTTTTCGGCTATGCCAGGAATCGAATACGGGACCCTGAGATCTGTAGACAAACACAATACTGAATGAGCTAAGGTGTAGGATTCCAAAAGGCTAAATAATAATAGTTATTCTAATAATTGTGCTAGTTTTAAAAATAATGTTGATCATATATTTAAATTTTATATGGCTTCTTTTTTATTTTCTCTCAAACTCCCATGACATAATTCTGGCCTTTCATAGCACAGCAATATATTGCGGGACACCGGTTGACAAACGTTGATCTAGATTATAGAACATTGAAGCTTCGTCGAATGTATAGGATAGTATTTAAGACCCGTCTACGAATTGATATACAAACGGTATACCACAATATATATTATATTAAACTGTACTTAATATTCACAAAAATATTAAAAAGTACAGCACACATATAATATTAAATTAAGGGAATAATGATAACTTATACACGGGAATCAAACCTGGGTCCTTTGGCTTTGAGCGCCATTGTTCTACCACTGGACTATCTTGGTATTATCTCGTATAGAGGAGTATCCTCGATTATTATAAATAGTTCTGGAGCACTGGCAAGAGAAACCAAAGGTCTTAGGGTTCGGTTCCCGTGTCTAATTAGTCATTTTCCCCTTAGTTGAATTTGATTCAGCTATCAGAACAGATCCTGTAGACAGTCATCACATGTCAGTTTGTAACACATGTGCATTACAAGTCTTTACACACTATATGTGATCCTTCCTTCAAATCCTCCGCTCCCCCTGAGATAGATTTTTGGAGTGCTCCACTAACTGATAATAATAATGTTCTGTTCTTCAGGCTTGGGGATGAGAGAACCTATCGGTCACGTCGACTTCTACCCCAATGGTGGAGTGGAGCAACCAGGATGTGATGAGGGGATGAAGGATTACATCTCCATGGAGAGGGGAAGTATTTTCGGAGGTGAGGATTGATCCTGAGGAGCGCTTCGCGTCACGGGGTGACCTTTTCTC
The DNA here is from genome assembly GCA_902155825.1 of Timema genevievae. Taxonomy (NCBI): domain Eukaryota; kingdom Metazoa; phylum Arthropoda; class Insecta; order Phasmatodea; family Timematidae; genus Timema; species Timema genevievae. The sequence continues at coordinate 22,309 of CABFWO010000484.1, forward strand.
ATAGACTACACGTACCAAAGTTTAGACAGTTACAAATTTTAGTAAAACATAATTGTTAGACATCAGAGGATTACAAATTAAGTTTGTAACAAAGACGTATTTTATTTATGAGACTCCCCATCCTCCACCCTTCCCCACTAAATGACTACAGACAGCCGTATTCAAATTGCCGCAGATAGGCCATATCTATGGGCACACGGGCTAGATGACAATAATATTTAGTTTGATTGGCCGTTCGTGGCTGGAGTTAGAATTCCAACCGGGTGTAATTGGAATGTTTAACCTTATTGGTACTTAACCTCCCACCAGGAAAATGTAAGATTATTTTCTTTTAAAATCGGCGTACCAAATGGAACTAGGTGTGGTTGAATTTAAATTAAATTTAGAGCCAAAATCTGTGTTGTAATGTTAAAAAGGAAATGCATATTGTAATTGTAAAAGTAAAGTCCAAGTTATGTGGAAAAACGGCCCGGATTTAAAGTTTGTAAGATACCGGGCCTGTAAACACTGAATAAATAAAATAAAATAAAATAATCTTTTAAAATCCGCTTCGGTGGCCAAATGATCTAAGGTGTCGCTCTCTAAATAGGCTGGACTACCGACGACGGAGATATTAAAGTTCGTGTCCCGATCGGGTGTATTGCTTATGGGTTTCCCTAAATGGTTTTTCACACTTCCTCTACGCGAATGCGGGGAAAATTCTTCGAAGTTAGAATTTCCTCACCCCTAAAACACTAGCTTATTTAATATATAAGGAGCAAATAACCCGAATGGGTAGTAAGACGCGGTGCTAAATAAAAAATATATAAGGGTCTAACCCTAAAGGGTAGTAAGACTAAAATGTTTAAAAACAATCATTTACATTATATCTTTCTCATACTTACCCATTAGCGTAATTAAAAATGTACTACTCGGGTGGCTTGTAAGGCATGGTAAAAAACCACCAAAAGTATGTCTTCCGATTGTTTCCAGGCCTGAGACGTTTCTTGAGCTGCAACCATCTGCGGAGCTACGAATACTTCACCCACTCGATCAACGCGGACTCCGGCACGGCCTTCATGGCCGCCGAATGTCCCAGCTGGAAGGAGTTCCAGAACGGGAGCTGCTTCAGTTGCTCCAACGACGTGCAGACCCTCACCGGAGGCGGCTATGGCATAAAGAGGAGGTCCGTGGAGGTGCCCGCGGTCAGGGACCAGCCGCCGCTTTGCACCAAGATGGGTTTCCACGCTGACGCCTATCTCAAGGTCTCCTTCGAAGGGAGGACGATCCATGCCCAGCCCATGAGGAAGCACGTCCAGCTGTTCCTCATGACCGGTGCTGAGAAACCCTTTTGGAGTGAGTATCTAACGTTTTGTTCTGAGGCATCCTGCTCGCGATGTATTTTTTTATATTTGTTTTAGCACCTACACGGGTTATACTTTTGTACTAATTACGCTAATGGTTTTGAGTATTAATAAGGATCAAGAAGGTAACATTTAGGGGAAGTATACTCACATTTACGTGGAGGTAGAGTGTAAAAACCTTTGGAAAACAACCCTTAGTACACCCAAGTGAAATTCGAACCTTGATTTCCCTGTCGGCGAATTGATTATTTATTGCTACCTGTGTTCTTATTATACATTAAAAATAAATGTATAGAATGTCATTTCACTATAGAGCTGGAGGAACAAATATTTGAACGCCAGTAAGTGTGCGTGGTTTGTAAAATATTTGTTTGGAGCAAAACTCTGGTAATTAAACTTCGTTTGCAGAGATGGCTGACAGTCTTACTTCAATTGGCTTCACTATTGATCTATTATATTACTGTCCGATTTTCATCTGATTTGATAAAAATATACCATCTTATGAATGATATTTTATAGTTATTGATAATATATATATATATATATATATAGTGTGTTTGTTTACTGAGCTAAAGATTCCGGGTTCGATTCCTGCCGTGGCAAAACTTTTATCATAGGTGAAATGGGGGGGTTCCCCCTTTCACAGTGAAGACTTAACGACCGAAGGCTAATCTTTACGTCTGTCCTAGATTCAAGGTAGTTTGTAAGTCATGTTCTGATATATATTAATATATATATACTGATATATAATCAGTAGTTTCGGCTGTCATATGAGGTTGTTCTATGGGAATTAGACTATTGCTGCACCACAGTGGTAACAAACAAGGTAAGCTTCCGTCCAGGATAAATGAAATGTGCTGTAGGGCTTATATATTCACTCATATATCTTTGTTCAATACTTCCAAATTTCAGGTCTAGATATGACAACCCTTTGTATCATAATGTCGGTTGTTTCAGAGCACCATTATCGCGTGCAGTTCCAGGTGTCGTGCTCAGAGGAAAGTCTGAACCACAACGGAGAAGTCGGTATCCCCAGGATTATCCTCCACGGGGATCGAGGGACCACCGAGAGCATGCCGTTAGCCAAGAGGTGACAATACTAGAGCACAATTCTGGCAGGAAAATATAAACATATCTTTACTTTCTCGCGATCCATTGGAGAGAAAATAATATTGTAATTGTCAAAATAATTATATTCAAAATTTTTATCAATTTAGAAATTTCATGGCCCTCTGAATCTGAAATAGTTTGTTTTTTAATGCCGTCTGTCTGTTACTTGGATTACAAGAAAGCCAAAACCATTTTACTGCCGTGTTTTCTTAAGCTTCTCCCAATATATTTTTTGGAATTAGCTTAGATCTCTAAAGTAGTTACTTGAGGATAAAAGGGAAAAATGTCAAATTTGGTTAAAATTCGTGTCTGCCAATGAACTTTACAAACAAAATAGTGCACATCATTTCACCATAAAAAATAACTTTGTTCGTACCGATTTAAATAAGCCGAAATTCTAATTTGGTCCATTTATCCGCAATTATCTGCGGTACTAAATAAACTATCATTGAAAAGTTGTAGGAATTTTAAATATATAAATCCTTTCATTTGAAAGAATATTCTATAAGATACATATTTTCAGAGTTATAGACAGATAGTTAAACATAGTCATAGAAAATGGGGGTGTTTAAAAGGCACAGACATATGATCTGACGCGTGATCTGGCATATAACATGCATATTCAGGTTAAACCAATGTAAACATACGAGTCAGTGCCCACTGAAGTGACATGACATAGTGGTGACTTGACACACACTATGTCAGTGTCAGGCAATTTCTGCATGCTCCACTTTTTATTATATGTTACATACAAGTTATTTCATTTAATTAGTCGAACATTTGTTTCAAGTTATTTAAAGATGTTCTTCAGACGACACACACGTTCTAAAGTTTATATCTTGTTTTATAACCAATTTTTCTTAGTAATAAATGAAATGTTCCTTTACTCATTCTGTGAAACAACTGAAATGTTTCTGAATACTAATTTAACTCTTTAAAAACATTGAACACTCCACTTTTTTTTAATTTGCGTGCTAAAAAAAGATGAACTCAAAAGCGTCGTTTACCGGAATCATAAATACTGTATCTAAGAATATTGACTCAATTCAATAAGGCTAAAGCATCTTTATGGTCAGAAGCAGACATTATGACTGAATGAATTGCTACTAGATCATTAGGATATGCTTTGAGTCACGCGTGAGTATCGTCAATTGTCTTTCACTGCTATATTTCTGGTATGTTACTGCCAGATCATATGTGACGTCACATTAGTGGGAGCTCCTACTAACATAAGGCCTATCTATTAATTCATGTTTGCTCTTCGGTTCAGTCTATTGCGAGAGTGACAACACAGACCAATTCAACAGCCGAAGTGAGCCTTGCTACGATCTGTAAGTGTAACTAAAACGTTGTCTTCTCATGTTCCCAGGCAGCAGTACTTCGGTCCGGGCTCCATGCACAGGATGACGGTAGCTGGCGGGAACGTGGGTGTCATCAAGAACGTGACGATGGAATGGCAGTACAACATGTCCTTCATCAACATCCTGTCCTGGAGGATCATCACCTCACCCAGGATCTACCTAGCTTGGGTCTCCGTGGAGAGTCTTGAGATTGGTGACAGGTGGGTGTAACACCTTGACGCGCCAAGCTAAGAGTAGGATTCTGGTTGGAAGAGACTTATCTGTCAGCCAGATGAGTTAATAGGCCCACTTCACACGTGAAATCATGACATGAACTTTAGCTGTATCCCCCTTTAAACCCCAAAGTGGAGGAATTCAACGTGGAGAAATTCGACCACGCCCAAATTATACATTAATACATAAGTTAGTTTTATTGGAAGCTTTTCATAAATTTTAGATGTACTTTGTAATTAATGAATCAAATAAGACATGTTTCTGCTATATCAAATTTTAGTGACTTTCAATCAAAGTTGGGGGTCGAAAGTGAGCTTCCTATATACATCAGGTTTTTTTTTGTGCGCCGCGTGTTACTGTCCACCCGAGTTAACTAAATACTTACTTTATTGGGACAGGAACAAGGAAGGAATAATTTAGAGAAAAAAATGTCACATGTACGGGGTAGGAAAACTGGAAACCAATTTAGAAAAATAAATCACTATTGGTACATCAGGCTCAAATTCTAACCCCAAACTTCTCGTCGATATAGCTTATCACAAGAATGACAGGGTGCACACAAATACATGTTAACGTTTCTACAAAGTACATAGTTTAATTAAGGAGTAATGTGTCAAATATTCTTGATAAGTTGATTACATCTATTTACTCTAAGCCCCATTCTTCTTCCTCTACCAATTACCTTGATTACAAGCTCACAATAACTTCTGGGCGGTATACAATGTCACAGACATCCTTCACCGCCACCATTGAGAAAGTACTTTACTTTATTTCGGGGAAGGTGATAGTACTACTGGCATTTGATGCCTCAGTGTTCGAGAGTCTAGAGCAGGGGGGTCCAAAGTTTTTCATCACAATGGCCAAATCTTACTATCAGGTTGAACCACGGGCCGAAGATTATGTTTAATAATCCCATCAACTTAATATAAGCCATCAAATAACACTTAATAAATAATTATTTTCAATACTTATATATAATTTGTATTTTTGGTTAGTAAAATCTTTCAAACTTACTGCAAATATTTGTTTAGTATCCTAAAAGTCTATTATGAAACAAGCACGCACACAAACTTTTATAAAATAACTTAGTATTATAAATATACATTAATACATATTTTTATCATTCAAATAAATGCTTAATAAAATGCAGTCATGACCCTTTTAACAAAAATACTTTTATTGAAATCATTAGTTATTTCACATCTGCCATCGAGGGTTTTCCTTTAATTTCCTTCTGGATATTGTAAAGACCACATTTTCAGTGAGCGTGGGCCACCAGTTGGACATGCCTCATCTAAACTAGTGTATTAACCACGATAGAAAAGCTGCCAATGACCAATAACCAATGCCGATTGTATTCTTCCAGTTTGACCGTGTGTCCTCCAGAGGGTAAGCCTGTCATATCCGGTATCTCCAAGAAGATGGTCCATTGCACCAAGGAAATAGTAGAGTGTTCCGAAAAGGATTGAAATTAGCAATGGAGGCATCGAAACGTGACCAAAAATATAAATTCACAGACTTACATTCAAACAAAACTAACATAATGGAGATTTTACTAACGTTGCAGGAATAGGTCGACAAGGGGTGTAGGTTGCTCTATATAGGAACCAAAGGTGCCTTATTTGAGTGCCGAAGATGTCTCCTTGGAGTCGTCCATTGATCCTTTAGTTTTATTAAAACAGTTTCTGATAAAATTGCCTTGCACCTATGTTATGTGCACCACTGCCGGCAGTGTAATTTAACATAAAAAAAGGGGTCGACTTCATTTCTGAGAGTGTCATAAATTCCCTCGTTTATCCCCAAACCTAAAAAATTCCTACACCCCTGGTTTTTACAATATGTATCAGAGTATTTATCCCATATCTTATTTTGTAAGTCCATGGCTTCTTTGGTGCTGACTGACAGCTCACAGCTGACAGCTGACGGCTTTGAAAAGCTAACAGACCAAATTATGTATCCCTGCGCCGAACCATATGATCTGCAAAAAACATGTGTTTAGCAGCTGTCACTTCTAACAGACAAAATTTAGGTATATACCTAAATGTACCTACTGTCATTAATAAAACATAGACATAAATGAACGTTAAATGTAAATATTGTAAATATAATAGTTATATAAAACATTTACGGGCTGCTCATTTTAGAGTTTAGAAAAATTACCAAATGTTTTATATCTGCCTCGCCTTAAAACATGCAAGTGATTGTTATGTAGTAAATAGAACGTATTTTGTTCATACAAAACCTGTGATAATACTTTACGATTAATTTCTAAACTTGTTCTGGATAATATTACACATGTACATGCATTACATGTTAAAGACTGATAAAGTAACATGCCATCTTTGGGCTCACAATACTAGGAGTGGATTGCAGTTTATTTAACCGAGTTAGATACTATTTCTTATCTTTAACAAAGTGGCGTTTAAAGAATTTAGATTATAATTGAGTAGATTTCCATACGGATCTCTATAAACTTTGACCAATGAGCATTTTTGTGATTTAGGTTGGGAATTATAATCAATTAGCAAACTCAAAAATGTTTGCGTGATTGTTATGAAACAGATTATCTATTTATTTATCAATATCGTAAATAAATAAAAATACATATAAATACTTTTAATGCCACGCCTAAACATGCCTATTGATATAATCAAACAACCTCGATGGTTAAAAAGTATCAAATATTGCCAACATTAAATCTAAGCTAACGGTTTAGTTTATTTTACATATCCCATTACATGAATGTCTATAAATTATTGATGTTAAAGATTCAATTCACGTCTTAGCAAAATGAAAATATATTTTATAGTAAACACTTTGTTAATTTGTTGAAGACATTCTCAGTTGGTTAAATAGTTTTTTAGACGTAAGACAGAATCAATGCAAACTATTTAAATGATTTTTTTTATGTAATTTATAATTTATTGTTAAGTGTCACTGTGATTGAATTTTGTAAATAGGAACTCTGATTCAAAGTATTTATAAATACTTTTTAAGTTTTATTAAACTATTTATTTTTGTAATATTTGTCTTTGTATTTTATAATAAAAAAATTGAATTTTATAATAAACAATATTATATTATGATAATTACTGTGATGTGTTTATTTATTTAATATTCTTGAGCCATACGGAACAATTACCCTGATACAGACAAGTGACAACATATATTTCTCAAGTAAACTTCAAACTGGTTAGAGGGCATACAACTGTTAAACCCTATGCTTCTATATAGGTCCAATATTACTACCCAATCGGGCTATCCAAGTATTTATGATATTGGAGTATGTTAAAGGTACGAATTAGAAGATATATCACGGAGAGAGATTGTGAAGCGATCTAAGAAAAAAAGTCAAATAAATTTAATACCCCTGGTTGGGATTGAATCCCAACCCTTCTTGTCACCGGCAAATCAGTCTATTGTGAGAGGTACGCCTTAAGTTGAAACAGGGTGGTACAAGCCACTGTCCAAGAGATTTTTTTTTCTCTTGAGACGCCTATTTCCAAAGGTCTATTTTCTTAGCCCCGCGTCTTATTACCCGTTTGGATTACAACTTGTAAGCTTATGTACAAATTAGACTAGTAGTTTTAGGAATTAGGAAGGATATATTTAGATGAAGTGTACCTGCATTTGCATGGAGTGAGAGTGGAAAACAGTTTTGGGAAAAATCGTAGTACACCCGACTTTGGATCTTCCCGTTTTCATAAGTCTAAGTCTACTTCGATAGTAGCAAGTTAGACCATGTAGCCATCGAAGTGGGTCAAAGGGCTATTCAATAAATTTAAAAAAATACATAGCACTGCTGTTTATTATTGAAAAAATGCGGAATTTCATTAACTATATTGCTCTAAGTCTTAATACCTCTAGAGTATACGTCTGTACTGGTTCTAAGGATTAAAAAAAATTAAAAGTGTTAACTATTAATTACCATTATTATTACTTTTTATGTTACCTGCGGCCCAATATGCTTTCTGCACTGTGCAGACTGACCAGAGAGTCATTAAATGTTGGGCCACTATCGAATAAACCAGCGTTTTACAACAGGTGGGCCGCAGGAATTTGGGGGAAGGTTTAAAAGAACCTGACACACACACAAAAAAAAACTAAAAATATATATTTTGAAATCCATGATAAACATAATTTTTAAAAATAAAGCAATTATTAGAATATTAGCTAGTGAGTTTTGGATACAATCTCTTTTTTTTTATGATAAAATCTCTCCTTATAAACCGATGGGGTATTTTGACAATTATTTTATCGCCTTGTTCAATGTTCTGTGATCTGAAAAGACTGAAAAATCGCTGGGATGGACTAAACGAGCGCGGATACAGTTAATTCTAATCTAAAACTATCCCCACAAACAGGGGCGGAGAATTATGATTCACCCAACCCCTGCATCTAAAACTTGGGGTATCAGGGGGTCATCCACCCAACCACCGGAGGCAAGAAAAGGTTCGAACTATATATACCTCTATAAGCTATTTCGAAGGTTTTTTTAATAGTAATTTTGGACTTGGGTTTAACATTTTTTAAACTAGTCACTAATATTAAAATTAAAAAAAAAATCCTAGCCTTTGCTCAAAGAATTTTTTTTAAACATCCACTAAAAACAATGCTTAATAGATTACAACTTTTTCAAAAAAACTTTTAACTAATTAGGTACTTTTAACTTCATACTTTAACTTCATTCCAAACCACTCGATAGTTTTCATCAGCGTACTGTTTTTTGACAAATACCTCTTTAGTCAACGTGTAAATTACTTCTGGGAAACAACTGAAGATAAGAAGAACAAGGAAGATGACGACAGAAAAGGCAAATAATATCATTATTGGACTAAGCTGTGGCTTTTTAAAAGACGATTGTACGAACACCGACTATCGAACATACACATGCGTATTATCAAAGGGAACGATTTTTACGCTGCCATTGATGTTACAAAATAGTTAGTTACTTTTTAGATTTTGTATGTAGTTCATTAAAAAAACATTGCTGTTCATCAATTTTATTCTATGTCCCCATTTAATTTAAAAGTAGCTGTGGAAAAATGCACGAGCAGGCCTGTAGGGAGTCTGTTCTCCGTCACTGCCCACAGACCAAGTTTATCACTAAATTGTATATATCTGAACATATATTTAGCACCGCGTCTTACTAACCGTTCGGGTTATACGCTTAAGTACTAATTACTCTAATGGATTAGGAATTGGGAGGGTTGAATTTAGAGGAAGTGAACCCGCATTTGCGTGGAGGGAGAGTGGAAAACCATTTAGGAAAAACCACACCAAGTTCACCCGACCGAGATTCGAACCTCGATCTCCCCGTCCTCGGCGGTCGAGCTCAACACGACCAGCGCGTTAGTAAACTACGCCACCGAGGCGGGTTGTATATACCTGGTTTCGATTCCTGGCATGATATGAAAATTTATCATCTTAGGAATAGAAACTTCTTACTTTTCACTGGATATGGAACTGGATGTTGTGTACGTTCTATAGTTATGTTTGTTTACGAATCATATGTTGATATAACAAGTTGATTAAGAAAGTGCAAGTTAAATACCCATAATAAATGAATAACGAGAGACCAACTCAGAACACGAACACTGGACTTGCCACCTGGCTGCAGTCCAACTTGAATGTCAGTGGGAAGCAGTAAACAAACACATAAATAAAACATTCTTTTAGGTGTAGTCCTATACCTGTAATAATTGTTAAATATTTTGTAAACAGCTGGTAGTAGAAAAAAAATCAAGGGGAGCACTTACCGGAGCAAGAAATCTAGCGTTAGTTCAGAAGATGTTTGTTAATTAAAAATATGGTTCACATCAAAATTGAGTGTCAATGTACCAAAATTCTCCTTTAGGATTGAGTACCTCAAATTTAAAGCTTTATAACTTTTAAAAGAATCATCAAAATTTGAATTTTTCTAATTTTTGACGACGTTTTATTGGAGAAGTACTAACGGTTCTGAGAAACAAGTAAATTGTTCACCGCTTTGCATTAAAATAAAAATGCTTGTAAAATGAACAATGTTGGTTAACGGGTTGTCTCTTTTTAATATTCACTAGTGTTATCATGTCTACCTCAATGGTCTTGAGGTAAAGTGTTCGCCTCAGGACCTGATGTTCGTGGGTTCAAACTAAGCCGAGGTCAACGGATTTTCCTTGAGCGATGAAAATCTGTAGCACAATTTCCGTCGAAAGGGAATTAAGGCCACCGGTCCCGTGACAATTGTGTTATTTAAAGGAACTCTGGAAGGTATGTGAAAATACTTTTCTCGGCAGAATTAGTTGGCCTTTTCGCGCTTGTTCATATAAATTCAGTGTGGAAGGCAACGGGTAACTATCACATTTTCTAGACTCCCCTAGTACATGGAAATTCTACCAGATGTTGCAGGCAGCACAAAAAGTTGAGTACGTGTCCAACACCCGATATAAAATTAAACCAGCCTTCAGTTTGTTGACTCAACAATAAGAAATAATATTATTTATAAACATTATTTGCAAAGGATAAAACAAACGTTTAAAGTTCTGTCTAAATACTCCATCTACGTAATGGACGTAGTCTGTTAGAGGAGAATGACTTCAAAGTAAAGGGTTACTCTGTCCACTGAGTCCCGATCCGTTAAGTCCGTAACCCGCTGCACTTTACAAGTTGGATCAACTTTACACGTCTTTCATAATGAGACCCAGATTAACGGATATCCAATCGCAGGTAGACAAATAGATTAATATTGATATGCAAGTAAAAAAAATCAATGATAGTAAAGGAAGTGATTGCCATTTTCTAAACTTTTTTTTTTTCATTTATATACCTTTAATATCAATTCCTAGACTGCTTTAATATATTAAGTCTATCATTATTTTAGCTTTAATCACTAAACAAATAAAATAATAACTATGAAAATGAGCAATTCGTGTATATAATTTGCTGAAATTTGGTTTATTTCAATTAGTTTGATCGGACAAAGTCTTAGGCCTAGTTTTTCCCATTGGCTGACACAATGTCACGTGATTAAGAATACCGAGTGTTTGCACAAAATAAAAACATCAAGCGTACTTCCGAACGTTAAGGATACGGAGCTTACGGAATATGTAGACAAGGCTTAAGTTTTCGTCAAGGCCCAGAACTTGACCTGTCATTTATCTTCCACCTTTTGCTGTACTTTGTGGTCTGGGTAGTTAAATCACTCACCGCTAGATCGCAGACACTGGACGGTCTGAAGAGAAAGTAATTTTAGCTCGCACCACTGTCAACTATCTAAAGGAGAAAGTACAAAGAAAGAAAGTGTTATACTGTTTCATCGTACAGTACAACCTCAACCTTTGGTTTGAACTAATCAGTACAGGGATGGCTCCTTTCATTTTACATCATAAATTAATCACTTGGCGTATAGCCCGAACGGGTAGTTAGGCATGATGCTAAAAATAATAAATGTTAAACACTTAAGTAAGAACATTAATTAAATCCTCGCCGTCAATAGTACCGTCAAACGCAACTAATTGTTATCAGTTTCCTTATCTATTTTCAACGGTGATTTCCTTCCCATAAGTCTTGAATAAATGTTCACACATACAAATACTCTCTGAAATATAATATTTTAATAATTACGATTTAATACAAGAATTGTTATGAACTTAATTTAATAGGTATTTATGAAGAGGATATATTAGAGGAATTGTCCCCACATTAGCGAGGATGGAGGAAAGAAAAGCTAAAGTGATTAATTATGTTTGGAAAATAACCCTTAACGCACCCGGCTGGGATTGTAACTGAGAGTCTAGACCACCCCTTCCATGACAATCTTAATTTGTGTGAGTCTAACGCCCTTTTCCGTACGGCCACTGTCATGGGTCACCTCATAAAAAAAATTAAAAAATTATTTTAAACTACTTAATAGCTATAAAGTAATACCATGCGCAATTTAATATATGTCAGGGTCTTTGAAATAAATGTAACTTTTTGATAATTATGTTACTATAGTTATATTCTTAGCAACGCGTCTTACTATCCATTCATTTTACAATCTTATGTACTAGCTACACTGATGGGTTAGGGATGAGGAGGGTTGAATCTATAGGAAGTGTATCCACACTTGCGTGGAGAGAGAGAGAGAGGGGGGGGGGAATCATTTCGGAAGAACCACCCTCAGTACACCCGACCAGGATCTAACCACGATCTACCCATCATCGGAAATCCAATCTATTACGAGAGAAGCACCTTAGACCATGCGGGTGGTTTTATAAATATTAATAGTAATTTAAAAAATATATTTATATATGGGAATCAAGCTCCCATTCATCGGGTCATTGTGCTCCTGTGTTAAATTAGCGTGTCCAGATATGATTTTTCTTTTGAATCGAAAATAAAATGTATTGACAAGACTATGACATAAATAAAGGATCCGCAACTGATCGAATGAGATCGACCGGTCGATCTCGTGGCAATTTTCAGTCAATGGCGTGATAAAACTATTTTTTTTTATCTCTGTGTCCTCTAAACTCACAAATATATAAAGTACGGTAATTTTAAATAATATGTGAGTGATCAAAATATTCTTGAATGATTATAATCGCTAATGTTATATAATAAAATTAAAAATAGTTTAATATGAAAATATTGTATATTTTATTTATTGTAATTTTTCCCCCCCTTGGATGATGGGAACATAAGTAGCTGAGAAAGTCCTGACAAAAAAAAAGTAGAGTGTAGAAGCGATGGGTGATGGTGGGACCAAGGAGAAATTATTAAGGCGATTGAGGCCCAAAAATGTTGCCGACCCCTGACGTAAAATACATACTATTCCACAATGATTCTAAAACATGGAGATGCCTTATCTTCTGCTTATAATTTAACTTTTCACTTGAATATGCAGTTAGGTCCTTGAAAGAGAGCATTGAGGGTTTGACAATAAATGACGTGACTCAATTGTTGACATATGTAGATTTTCTGGCTGACAATGAAGCGATAATTAAAAAGAAAACAGAACTTTTGTTTGATAACAGAATATAAATAACTCTAAGAGCACATAAATATGGATAAGTAATTAATGTATGTAGAAACACCGCATTCCAAAATATTAACTAATATAGTTCGGTGGCATCTCTTTTGAAGATGTTGACAGATCAAATCATATTCTTGGGATCTGTGCGAACAAATAGGAATGAGATTCAATAGGTAAAAAACAGAATTCATCAAATTAATGTTTGCTATTAATTAGTTTGTAAACTGTTGGCTTGTCTTATGTCTCAAAATATTAATATGAGAATGGGATTATTTGGAAATGTCTCAGGATAAGGTATAATGGCGAGCCTACTTTCTGGCAGCCATGAACTTTCGAACTATTTAAGACTAGATAATTAGCTCGCTGTAGTATTATAAAAAATAAATGTCTATTTTTATTCATTACCAAATTTACAAAGTGACACAACACCCGGCCACAGTAGAGAACCCTAAACCCGCTGATCCCTTCTCTTGGCAACAAGAGAAAGGGATTGAGGCAGTTGGGACTCCTGTGTCAAGACGGAAAAAGGCGGCTGTTTGGCAGCCCCCTGGTCACCGTCGGGCTTAGAGTAGAGTTCCCAGCGATGAACATCCACTTAGTAATAAGATTTAGTTAATTTTGTATAGGGTAGGGGGGTAACATAGGAAATTACGATAAGGTAGTATTTAGGTGCTTAGCCTGTTTGTAATAATATTTTAAATAAGAAAAAGATACATTTAAAAAATAGGATAAATCAAAAGTAGCATAGAGCGGCTCGGATTTAAAAATTGTTAAGATACCAAGCCAAACAAACCAGGGGGAAAAAAAGGTACAAAGTATCGTCATATTTTTCATATAAATGTAAATACACCAAGTATAATAATGGTAATTTGCTAAAATATTTGGTTCTTCTTAAGTTAAAAGAATATTTTGGACAGTCACGTAGTGTTTGTATATAATTTTATTTAATTTTTAGTATTTATAATATATTTAAGGTAAATATATAACTATGTTATGCTTATAAGCTTTTGATTAGTCGAAAACATTCATTATAAAATGTCTAATAACTTAGACCTACAATTTTTCAAACTAGATTATGCCACCTAGCATACATCGAAGTAGTGCGGATGTCCTAAAAACAGGGGCGGTAATATCTTAAATGGGAGAGAGAGAGGGAGTATTGTAATTATCAGTATGTTGATGTGACATGACTAATCATGAAATGTGTTACAAAGAAACGGCACCTTTATATTTAAACAATGGCTGTACAATATGCTGTTACAGATAGTTTAAGCTTAGTTCTACAGGCACCGGTGGTCATACAGTTAGCTGTCAAATTTACAACTCACCGTATTGTTGATGATAGGAAGGTCAGGTTTCTAATTCCATTCAGGTGTCTTGAAGCGTTTTTCCCCTTAATATTTTCCCACCCGCCGAGTGATTATAGGAGTATATTTCCTCTAAATTATATCTATATCCAGTGGAAACACTTAAAACTAACATAAGTATAATTAACCCTGGTGACTGTTGGGCTAGTTCCCCTTTCGGGAAAAATACTCAAGGTACCAGCCGGAAATTGAACCCGGGATCTCTAGGTCAGTAGCCAGCAGCTCTGATCACTATCCCACGAAGCTATTTGTTTCACTTACTAAGACTACAATTTACTGAGCTATCACAACTTTCTAAACAAGAACAATAAAACAATAATCTATAAATCAAAGGGGTTCTTGGCTTTGCATTAAAACGGTATAGTATTAATAAACACCCACTTCCGTGGTCCTACGCGTTACTATAGTGTTGGACTAGAATGCCGAAGATGGAGAGATCGGGGTTTGATCCCGGTCGGGTGCGCTGAGGGTGGTTTTTCATCAATTGTTTTCCACTCTGCTTCCATGCAAATTCGGGTGTACTTCCTCTTAATTAAACCTTCTTTATCCCTAAGCCATTAGTATAATTAGTATATAGGCGTATAACCCGAACGAGTAGTAAGAAGCGGTGTTAAAATAATAATAAATATTAATAGATATGTGTTTTTTAATTATATACCTTACTTTTACTTATCACCGGTCTTAGTACACGTGTGTTTTATTCGCAAAAATTAGTTACAATAATGAGATAGAGATGAAGAAGGTAAAATGTTAGAGGTAATGTACACGTATTTGCGTGATGGAATATTGGGAAACTATTTAGGGACATTCACCCTCAATACAGCCATTCAGAATTGGAATCCTACGGTAGTCCAGTCTAGTACGAGAGTGATGAGTTTTAGACCAGGGGTCTCCAAACATTTTGCTACGCGGGCCACATAATATATTTTGCACATTTTCGCGGACCAAAGTAACGCCCACCTGTTATTCAAGTAGCATTGCTATTGCCCTGAATGCCTTGACATGCGCGAATAGATCACAAATTAAATTTGTTTCAACATGCAAATTTAGATTCAAGTCATATCGCCGGTCACGCCCGTAAAAAAATGCCACTTTCCAAAGCTGGTCAATGTTTGATAAAAGTTATTGAGGTTGATTCTTCTCTGTGAGAAATGAATCAATTTATATGTAGGGCCTAATAAATTATATTTATAATAATTAATCAATATGATTACTTATTTTTTAAATTAGGTAATATCTTTCGGGACTTTTATTTTATAACCCTCTGCCGAGAGACTTAGAACTACCTATCATCATAAGCCGTTCTGTTGTAGGTATAATGAATGACGCCTGAGACTGTAAATGAGGGTTTGCAATTCCGACAGCATTCTGGCTTGGTGTCATGGGGGGAAGCACAAGTGTAGACAGGAACTGGACAAGTCAAATATATTGAATGGTTGAAAAATAACAAAGAGAAACAATTAATTTGTTTTTAGATACAATTTTGCGACGGGCCAGATATCATCTCGTAGCGGGCCGAATGTGGCCCGGGGATCGTAGTTTGTAGACCCCAGCGTTAGACCATGTAACCACTGATGCGGATTAATTCTTAGAGTTGTGTGTTTAAAAAATAATTTTTTGGATTGCTAAACTTTAAACTTGTATCAAATCCTTAATCTCGCATCGATGATCGCACAGCCTAATGAGTTACTCTCGCATTATACTGGATTGTCGTTGGTTGGAATAACAGTGTTCAAACCTCGTACGAGTTTGTTGGGAGTATTTTTTTTCCTTTTTGTTTTTCCACTCTAACTCCACGCAAATGTGGACATATTTGTTTTAAATACTACCTACATCATCGCTAACACATTTACTTAATTAATATGTTATATGTATGCGTATAAACCTAACGCTTAGTGAGACGTGGGGCCAAAATAATAATCTTGTATTATATCTTGAAGTTGGGGCACTTTTAATACCCATAACTTCTCAAAATAAAATAACAAACACTCACTTAGTAGTTTCTTTAAAAGAATAAGCTCGTATATAAGAAACCTAGCTATACAATTCTTGTCGGATCAAATTTACTATCCAAGTCAATGACAGGCGTCACAAAGCGCGAGACCGCAATACGTAACCTCTCAAGCGTCATGGTCGCCCATTATTTCACAAACAAAAGAAACATCCCACATCACCACAACAAAATAAAAAAGAAGCCAAAACACTTTCCTGTGCTTTCTTCCTTACTTCCACCATTACACAGCAACAATGTAGAACAGCAGTAATAACGTCAAGTATATTGTTATATCTTGTCTCGACTTTTATGAGGTGCACTTTCTTTCCCGCCAATTCGACAACTTAATGAGCGTACGTTAGAAGTCATTCGAAGATCAGTAGTGGAGAGGAAACGCGAAACACGTTACGTTTTCTGGTTGTTGTCTCTATTTTTGTTTAGGTAGATGATTGATGCGAAGGCCATTAAGTTATTTGTTGACTTTGAAAGTAAAAGTATCCACAACTCCTACGTTATAAGTTCAAATTAATGGTTTTGATTTCCAGTGAGTGACTAATGGATTTATCATTTGATTTTATAACTGTAATTGGTTCTTTGGAAAGTTACGAATTTTGGTTTAAACTATAGACTAACGCTTTAATACAGTGGGATGGTTTTTATGATGATTACTTAACGTGTACTTTCTATGCTCACTATATCAGCATTGGACTTATAGACAAACCTAACTATAGAATGGACACAAAACTCAGTGCTTCGACCATTAATTTCATAACTGTGAAAGGGAGAGCCTCAATTTTAACCTCTTATGGATTTGTTGGGAGTCGAACCTAGGTCCTCAGTGGGTAAACCGATTTAACTAAGATTTCAGACCAACTAAACAGTGTTTCGGTTACTGTCGCCTTAAAAGTCTCTTTAAAAGGAAAAGGGCATATTCTTTTCGTCGGTTTACGACTAACATAACGGTAACTTATAAGTTTTTTATTTATTTTAGGCATGTGAAAAAATATTTTTAGTAAATGTTAACTTAGAATCTGCATTTGTAATAACACTTTTTGTTTGTTTTGCAAATTGTTTGGATTAAATTTGATTTATCAGATCCTAGCCTTTTAATTACTATACTATCCTGATAAATTAATTTATCCCTATTTATAGTATATTGCAGCGTATTAATTTTTAAATAAATATCAGAAACAAAAAAACTCCTATGTTATGTCTATTGATATTTTCAATAATTTATTATGCATTTTATAATATGAATAATTATATTTTAAACAAGGTATATATATATATATACCTTGTTTAAAATATAATTATATATATATATATATTAACCTCACTCCTGAAGTTCCAATCAAAATAAAGACAGTTACTTAAAATGATTAAAACCCGCCTCGGTGGCGTAGTTAGCAAACGCGCTAGTCGTGTTGATCTCGACTGCCGAGGACGGGGAGATCGAGGTTTGAATCTTGGTCGGGTGAACTGGGGGTGGTTTTTCCTAAATGGTTTTCCACTCTCCCTCCACGCAAATACGGGTTCACTTTGCCTACATTCAACCTTCCCAATTCCTAACCCATTAGTGTAATTAGTACTTAGGCCTAAGCGTATAACCCGAAAGGGTAATAAGACGCGCAGCTAAATAAAAAAAATAAAAAGATTAAACCAAACTCTTTGGTTACCTTCCCTCGACTAATGACTGGATTAATGATGGTCACAAACATACCAGTTTGCTTGAATCAGCTCGAATGGCTTGATTCTTGGCGGTTATAATAATAGAGAGATTAGTTAATTCGGTCGTGCGCATGCGCATTAGCGCTTTAACTGTAATAATTCTAGCGCTCACACCGTGCTCCCAAACTACTTAAAAGACCCTATTTCCCGCGCTCGTACACGACACAGTTGCCAACATCACACCAGAAAAACGCTAGCCACAGTAGAAAAACGTTATTGCTTAGGGTAAGAATTATCACATAGGTTTAGATAGAATCATTACTTATTTAAAACTAAAATAGCGTATAATTGTAATAAAAATAATGGGTGTTCGCATGAGCATGTGCTCATTTTTGAAGTGATATGATTGCAAACTGCGTCTGCTCTTGAGTGGGTGTAAATCAACATTGCAAATTCTTTCTCAAACTTCGCCTACCCTTCTTAGTGAATACGGAACCAGGCCACAGACAAGGTATACACCAGATATACAGCCTCCAAGTTAAAAATATTTGCACACATTGGGAGAACTTGAGTCCCTCAACACGAGGATCGCTATGCTCAGTCCCAAGTGACAACATCGCTATCAAGCAAACCTTTTTATAAACAAACAATGAACTGTTAGACAAAGTTGTGTTATGTCTCCATGGTTGTTGAATGTATTCATGGACAAGTGTATGGACAATGAGAGTATGAGAGTGCTGTTATATGCAGATGATACCGCTGAGAATGAAAGTGACTTGCAGTAGTATAAGTGGATAACTGTTAGAACAAGTAAATGGTTTTGTGTATCTGAGCAGAATGTTCTGTAGAAATGGAGGATAGATGATGAAATTGACAGATGGGTGAATGCATCTCAGAAAGTAGTTGGATGTATGGGGACTATTGCAAAGAATGAAATAGCATCAAAAGAGGTAAGGATGGCAGTATATAAAAATGAGTTAACGCCAACATTGTTTGATGTGTGTAAAGCGTGGGTTTGTCAGGAAAAACACAAGAGCCAGGTGAATACGGTTGGAATTAGATATCTAGGCAATGTACGTGGAAAAACTCATATGTACAGAGACAGTAATGAATGGGTGCTGAAAGAGTGCGGTTTCGAAGGGAATACAATAGGTCAATGAGAAAGAAGCGTCTTACGTTGGTTTGGGACATGTTGATAAGATGAGTGTGGCTAGAAAGATGAAGCAAATATGTGAAGGTAGTGTGTATGTGGATTAAAAAGAAAAGGTAAGACGTAGCTAAATGTGGTAAATGAATGTGTGAAAAAGAAAAACATTAATGGTTTTAAGAATAAAAGAGCATCCATGACTCAGTGAATGGATGTTGTTGAATCGAAGGGAGTATATGCAAGGATAGAGAAGTGGGGAGAAAGTTAGTGAGGATGGATTAAGTTCGGAGTTGTTGTTCATTGAGCTGTATGCACAGTTTCTTGCAAGGGAAGAGCGTCATTAGAAATGTATGTATGTATGTATGTATGTATGTATGTATGTATGTATGTATGTATGTATGTATGTATGTATGTATGTATGTATGATATATATATTTAGAGGTGCTTTTATTAGAGAACTGACAACAATTGCCTTCTAATGTCAATAAACCGGCTTTCACAAAGCTAGGTACAGGTAGTAGCCCCATTCCCCTTATAATAAACCAACCCCCCCACCTCCATCCTCTAAATGAGCCTACTCAGTCTGCATACTAGAAATAAAATTTAAAATACAAGGATTCTTTCTTGGTGCAATCGAGTGTTTGCAAATTATCTTGTTTGTAAATAATATTCAAATACCGTCAACTAGTTACTTGTCTCAAAAGGACTGTTCATTTAAAGGGTGTCAGGGGTTGATCTGGGGGAGGGGATTGCTGTCACCTGAACTATTGTATTCTGAACACCACAACGAGCAATTATTTGAAAGTGAGTTGTTCCACATGGAAGTGCTGTTATCACTGAGGACTGCAACTAGCACTCCCCAGTACCCAGGGACTCAACTTGGCTCAAGGAGTGCAGTGAGTCTCTCGTAAAGCTGTGTGTCTGGTGAATACTTTGAGAACTGGTCAAATCTTTCCAAGTCGCGCTGCCACGTCTGTTCTCACAATTTAGTAAACCCAGGCTCTAAAGTGCTACTGATCTTCTGATTCTACTACTCTCTTTGACATACTGTTTTCGTAACAACTTGCCACTTTCGATCTAGGTGTAAAATATTATAAATCAAACAAAACATTTTGCTTTTTGAAGAAAATATCAAGAATTGTGTTTGATAAAAAAAAAATTTCTTCACGGATGTATCTCATAATAGTAATAATAATACAACCCAAAGATTGGGCATTATGTTTTTCCCATCCACCTGTAGCGGCGCGTGCACTCACTCAGCCCTTCATATGGCTAGTATCACCCACCCGCACCATCTGGGAGAGTGGTCATGTGTTACGTAAGTCGTGAAATGTGGTGGTTTCCCGGTGCTTTCCGCACTTAATTTCTATAAAGAATCTTGCACATGCCACAATCGACTTGGGACCGACGGTTTTACTTCCACTCTGAAGGAAGTTGTGCTACATGTTTTTTTTTTTATATTTTGGTAAAAATCCGTCAACCTCAGTCAGATTTAAACACAAAAACCTCTGGTCGTAAGACAAGCCCTTTACCCCAAGTCCTCTGAGGTCGTCAATGTATACTTATTTTAAACACTAAAATGATGTATTTTAAAGTCCCCTTATAAAATGTATAATATCACATTGATGTGCGTTGTAACTTTATTTTAAATCAGTTTAAAATTATTATTTTTTATATAGATGTAAAAAATGAAGCTTATATGCTGAAGTGTGGCCTTACTCGTGTCCTTTGGAGACCATCAATAGACAATGGTGGAGTGGTTTTGTGATAATACCAAGACCAAGGGCAGCCTAAGGCCGGGCAGACCGGGTGACTGCTTGGGGCGTCGGCTTGAGGGAGGCACCAAACAGACTACCAACTTAACCTAAAGTAACCTGAGTGTGATAAGATTATTTTAGGTTTGAGGACTATCTTTATATCACGCCCAGGCTACGTAAGGTTTGAAGCTGTTAGGCTTGGGTATTATTTTCATATTTTCTTACTATCCCCCGGTTACATAGAGGGGCGGCAAAAAAGTGCTAATGTTTATCTCGGGCCGTCCCTGACCAAGACCAGTAGGATGCTAAAACAACCATGTGTCGCCAATCCCTTGGCATACTTGGCCCCAAATCCGTTGTGACCTCCAATTCAGATTGAGCATGTACTGTACCTCACTTCAACCCCATAACCCCCTCTCCTTATGCCATCTTTTACACTGCCGACGACTTGGTGACGTATTTCTTGAACCAAAGCCACCGGTGACTAAGACACCAATTTCCAGAAATGTTCATCTACCCTACCCGTTATGACTTGTCTCTCTCCTAATTGGGCTGTGAACTGTAAAACCCCCCCTCGTAAAGAAGTTCACTGAACGGGGGAACTCAGCTAATGAGCCAATCAGAAGCCAGATCACGAGAGAGATGTACGCATGACCCATTGTGACTATTATTCAGTGTCAGAGAAGGGGAAAGGCTACCTCTACTGCTGCCCTGGTGTACTTTCTACTTGATGACGCACGACTTACAAACTAACTTAACCTAGTACATAAATACATATTGATCCCCGGAGCCTAGATATTTAATAATTTGTCAGTAGAACTAGAATAGCTGTGAAGATCAGGAAGTTAAAAATAATTAAAAGATATGTATTAAGATAAAATTCTCGTTGACTGAGAAAATCCCGTGTCATAAGCTAGGCCTATAGAACCGGTGGCGTAACCCGCTCTGCCGAGTCCTCGCAGTATGATAACGAAGCTTTCCACACAGGAGTGCTCCTAAGGCAACGAGGTAGGTTGGCAAAGGCTTCGCTGAGCAATAAAATAGACTCCTGTGAATTAATGGGTTGGTGGCTTACTTCTGTTCATCTCCACCAGCTGTTTTAGTTGTTAGTATTTTCGTAATTAGTAGGCCCGCGGTTTTTTCTCCCAATCGTCATACTATCTGTCTGAACTATCCGAATATTTATACTAACCCAGTATATCCAGCTAAGATTTGAACCCCGACCTCCCCTTCACTTGCAAACCAGACAAAACTAGACTGAAGCCTTTGTTATTTTACCTACCGGTGCAGATTTTCACATTATTTCTTCCTTCAAATATACCTTTATTTTCTTTACGAATGAACATTTTGGAGAAACTGTTACAAAATACAAACATATTTGTTTGCTTCTAATGAGTGAAAAATGACAACCTAGACAACCTAGGGAATTTAATTCACTATCAAGACCTATCTTATGGATAACCATCCCGTATAAGTTTGTGATTCACAATAATTGATTTAATTTTTTTTTCGACTGACATTAACATTTTACCATATTCTTTGTGTGGGTGTGCGAGTAGGTATTTTTCACTTCGAGTCGAGTTTAAATAAAAATAAAAGCCCGAATGATGAAAGAATATATATTTATCCTTTGTATATACAAACGCATCCAATTAATAAATGACCACCTCTGTTGTTTAGTGGTCAGAATTTCTGGCTACCTATTTAAAGATCCTGGTTTCGATCCCCAACGCTTACAGATTTTTCTGCGAACTAGTGGGTCTATAACAGGGTCAAGTCAGCCTCGTGAGGACAAATGAGGAGCAAATTGAACGGAAAAGTAGCGGCTCCAGTCTAGAAAACCGAGATTAATGGCTAGAGGTTTCGTTGTACTGGTCACTTGACAATCTCTATCTGCAAAAATTGGCACTTTCTTCGCCAGCAGATGGCGGCCGCTTGGTTGGTACAGCTCGATTGTGGGCTAGGTTAAATAAGTTGGTAGCTTGTATATCTATACAATTTGACACACATTGATGGGCGCACGAACTAAACGTCAAGTTGGTATAGTCCGATGGTGCAGGATGACTAATAGTTCTAAGTTCAAATACGGGGGGATGTAATGAGCCATTTTTAAAAGTGGTTTTCCAGTCTCCCTCTATGCAAATGCGAAGATATTTTCTCCAAATTCTACCTTCAACGTCCCTACCTCATTAGTATAGTTAAATATGTAGAACCTGTACGAGTAGTAAAAGACTGTGCCAAAAAACACAAGCGTTTGTGTTTATATAAATCATTATTATTCTCAATAAAAAAACAACATCTAACCAGCTTCAAACAGAATGGTTTGTCCAACGTCCTGTTTTGCTTCGTAATAGTGAAGAAGACATTTTTACGCTTAAGAGTGTAATCTTATTCCGTATTCGGTTTATACATTCTGAAAGTGTGCCGATACGACGCATGCCTTTATTTTAACAACCTCTCTATTCTGAACATGTGCCGCGCTTTCAATGACGTCATAGGTTGTGTCACTGAACATGCGTGCCTTATGGACACCTATATGCCGCCATTGCTTTTAAATAGGACAAATTAGCACGTGCAGTAGCCTAAACCATCTTTTCAGAACAATGAAAAAAAGTAAAAACAAAAATCTGGTAGCACCATTGAAGAGTAACTACTCTACGTTTTCAGATAATTCATTC
Organism: Timema genevievae; assembly: GCA_902155825.1. Classification (NCBI taxonomy): domain Eukaryota; kingdom Metazoa; phylum Arthropoda; class Insecta; order Phasmatodea; family Timematidae; genus Timema; species Timema genevievae. The sequence goes on from CABFWO010000484.1 coordinate 45,944, forward strand.
AGTCTAACTACCTCGCAAATAATTACAAATAGTAGCCTGTTATCGAAATAATGATTTTTTTTAAATGTGTAGTAAAAGCAAAGATAATTTTATAGAAATATAGGCTAGTAAATTAATAAACACATTACCCTCACAAAGCCCGTAGTAAGTTATTGTTCTCAAAAAATATTTTGACCTATGTAACTATGCATTCAGAAATAAGTTTCGATTATACCCAATTTCGTTGTTTTGGGGTAATATTTTTATAATCCTCTCACCATAATAGTTAGTAGAAGAGATAGTATAAGCAAGGCCGTAGCCAGGGGAGGGTTTTGGGGGCTCAAACCCCCTCCGAAATTCTATGGACAAAATATATATGGCTTTATTTTATGGTTAAAAAAATATTAAAATTAAGATACAAATACAAATTAGGGGGCTGTGTTACCCTAAAAAGCACTTCAGAGAGCTTCTAAAGGTATTTAATATTTAGAGAATGTCCTAGCCTTAGGCAGTTAAGGGGTAATGTTGCCATAAAAAACACTTCAGATAGCTTCTAGAACTGTTTATCCTTTAGAATTTTTTTCTGGCTTCTGGCAATTGGGCAATGTGCCCACCATACCCCCCCTGAAATTATTGGCTTGCTACGGCCTTGAGTATAAGCAAACCAGGTATTTTAAAAAGGGGGAAAATGTTTGTGAACAAATTTTGGTAGAAATCAGTTTATTAGTTTTGAATTAATAAAGGGGAAACTTATGAACATGCAGTACCCAAGGATGAATTTTGTGTGATTCTTATTGGTTAAAATAAACACCATAAAACAAAGTTTGTTGATTTTATCAAGAGCAAACTAGGTAAGCTACTTAAATTGTGGTGCGTATGGATGATGATAGGTGTGTACACAAGTTTTAGTTGTGAAACCTGAAGAAACATGGCGTCACGGTAGGCTAAGGCATCAATGATTGGACTATGTGAAACTGGATTTGAATGAGGTAGGATGACAATTTAGGGATTGAATGGAGAATGTTTCTCAATATATGGCTGAATGGTGGGCTTACGTTCTGGAGGCCATGAACTTTCGAATTTTCCTAATACCAGATAGTTACCTAGCTATTAATTACTGTGATGTTAATAATATCACCAATACCTAGGTTCTAGAGTGAATTACACAAGATAGAAAGTCATCATCTGATCCTCTAATCACTTCCTTTTCTCAGGATTCAAATTCAGTTGGTGATGGAGTGGTAATTTATCAGAGTACATTAGCAAGTTGGTATGGTTGTATTATAAAAACGTTGTATCACAAGTTTTTGAATCATTGAACGAATGATTGATGACGTAGCTGAACGTGAAAATATACGACTGCAGCCGACACACAATAGCTTTCACTCGATACGACCACTTGCGTTACATGGTGCATTATATTACACCCCTTTCGTGAATTTGCCCAGTCCATGAATCAGGCGAATATCTGCACATTACGTAAACTGGCCTCTCCACCTGACCATTTCATGAACTGGGTAAAAGATATTCTAGTTCATGAACTGTACACCACTTAGACTACCCAGTTCATGAACTGGCTATTTTATGAACTAGGCTGTTCCGATCGTTACCCGATTCATGAACTGGTTGAGTTTTATCCCAGTCCGTGAAATGGACAAGCGAAGAACAGGTTTGGTATTTAAGCTAATTTAACTTTTAATCGTTTTAAAATGGATGGTTAGGTTTAGCTAGGTTGGGTTGGTTCTTGAAATGGGCAAGAGTTAATGCAATTTTCACCCAGTTCATGAAACGGTCAAGTGAAGACGTCAGTTCACGGAATGATCAGAAATTGACCCAATTCATGAAACGGGCAGTTTCTCTATTGGGGTGTAACATATGTTAGAATAATTCATTAAAAAAAAATTGTGTGACCACGCAAGCGAGCTTTACCTACCAAGCGGCCGCCACCTTTAGCGATCATAATGCCAACATTTGTGGTTAGTGGATGGATGTCATGTGGTCAGCACAGTGAGCCTTACAGCCATTAATCTCAGTTTTCTAAGCCGGATCTGCTATTTATTTGTTCAAGTATCTCCTCATTTGTCCTCACTAAGCTGATTTTGACCCCGTTACAGACTTAGTGCCTAACATATAATATTTGGATGCGCCGAGGCTCGAACCAGGGACCTTTGAATCTTTATTCAGAAACTCTTACCCCTTGACCACAGAGGTAGTCAAACTAGTTCATATGACTTAATAATAATATATCTTTAGTTTTTTATTTTATGTATTGAAACTGTGTATAATAATTTATTTTAGATGTAAGATGTGTTGGGTTTTTGGGGTATGGGATAAGGTACACAGACCTGTATGAATCTCCATTGTCTATTACAGAAAATGGATTATACCGCTCAATATTTTCCCTCACTTCTGAAGGCACGAATACAAATGTATTCTGTCAGTAGGTACTGGAAATCCAACAATAAATCTTTTATAATTTATTTTATCTAGTATTTCCTTTCACTATTTGAATTCGTGACAATAAATTATCAAGTTTTAATCGAAATTGATCAGTAAATTATTGCAACCGAACAGAAGTAGTAAGAATAATTGTATCTCCAAATGTCTTGGACTAGAAACTTAAAACTACTCATTTATAGTTTATGATAAAAGAATAAAAACATAACACAAAGTGAAATTGGGTTTACCAGGTTTTAATTAAAAATACACGCATGATTATTTTTTTACTGCACTTCCTTAATGTTTTAAAACACTAGTTTGAATATTTTTGTTTGATCCAACACCTTATTTCAGTTGGTAGACCGTTTGCCTGATTTCTATTCCCGATGTGTCCTAGAAGTAAACCTTTGTGAAATTGGGGTTTTCTCTTTCACTTTGGCGAATTAATGACCACCCGCATTGGGGGTTACACCGACTAAAGCTTCAATCTCATCTGGTATGGTTTTATGTTGATGGAAAGGTCAGAGTTCAAAGTTCATACCGGGTGTGTTGAGGGAATAGTTTTCCCGAAATGGTATTCCCAACCTCCCACCAACAAGATGCGGCTACGTTTCCTTTAAATTACACCTTTCTCATCTCTGACGGATTGGTGTAATTAATCTTATAGCCCGGATGGGTATACCTCATCCACCGTAGTAGTCGTGGTAGTTGACATCTAGGAAAGTGTGAATGTGAGGAATGCCAGGCCTCCACCGTGGTTCGGATTCCACGTTAAACTGTAGGTCCTCCATTTCATCTCACAATCACAATCACCCTACCATTGCACATTAGCGTAAGTGCGTATAACCCGAACGGGTAGTAAGACGCGGTGCTAATAATAATAATAATAATCTAGGAAAGCTGGAAGAAATAACCAATCCATTCGCCAAACCAAGCTATGATCTGAAATACCTTATTATCTTGAGCTGCTGTCACTTTTGTCAGTCAAAAATAAACCTTTCACAACAGACAAATGTTTTAAATTATTTTTTTAAAAGCTTGTTTACATTGTTGAAATACGAACATAAGAAAGTTATCATTTGCATGTTTCTTATTTGCGGAAGCAGCGCCTGTGGCTCACTTAAAAATGTTTTACGAACGATATCTTCTAAAAGACTGCCTTCTCTTCATAAATTAATACAATAAAATCCTCATTGGGCAAGACAAATAGTCATAATACGGCTGCTGAAAAGAGCAGGTGTGCACACTAACTCAAATAGACAACACAAACATATTAATTTATACTAAAATTGTTTAAAAATTCTTAATATGAGATAATAACCAAGTGATCCACTCTAAAGGAGTGAGACTCAGATGGAATTTAAATGATTCGCTTGGCGTATAAAATGGAGTAAACATATTGTATAACTCCATCCGCACTGTCACGAAGCAGAAAATGATGGTCACCTATACAATTATTTAGAGCCAGAGCCAGGCAAATCGGTCCGTATCTCTTGTTGTTTGTTGCCACAGTCGCGAAGTAAATAAAAGTTATTTTAATTTTAATAGTACTATAATTTTGTAATGATAAGTTATTTAGTATTTTAAATAGTTGCGGAGATAAGGAAATTTCCGCTTCTGTAAAGTACCCTAAAAGTAATTTTCATAGGAAAATGAAAATAGCCATTTTGTTTATAATCTTAATCAACGCCTACATACGAATTTTAATCAAAATCGTTAGAGCCGATTTGTAGAAAATCGATTTTTTTCTCTTTTCGCCCTTTATTAAACTACTCTTTATTTTAGGGTTAGACAGACACACAGACAGACGGCATTGCAAAAACAATTTCTAGGGTTCGGGTGGTCATGAAACGTCGACATCCATCAACATTTTGGGTTCGATTTTTTTTATGCTCGCAATATTTGACCTTAAGGGTTCTAAAAGATAAAAAACATCGTAGTTTTATTAATATTCCTTGTTATTTCAATAAGCTACGAAAAAGCCAATTATAATATACAGTAATCCTTAGGAGAGTATTATCATAAGCGTTTATTAACACTTTTGATTGATAATATAGTTTTACTAAGAAAATAACTACTATTTCAACATAGTTTAACATTAGTGACTTTAAACCAATGTTTGTAATAAAATAATCTGACAGTGGTCAGTTATCACCACTCCTACAGTATATTGACTTAAGTAAAACGCGAAGCACTAAAAAGTATGGTTAGTGAATATATAATTTGGATCAGGGGTCGGCAACCTTTCAGTAGTGTTGTGCCGAAGTAATATTGCAAAGTCGCTCAGCGTGCTAACCAACCTAAGCCCAACCAAATAGTTTACATTTTTATACTAGTTAACTAGTACAACTATTAGAACAAATTTAAGTTGATCTTGTAAAATGTAAATGTAACAACACGTTTCTAAATCGAATGAGTTAAATAACTACTGTTTCTTGAATATTTAATATGCTAATATAAATCAGATAATTCAGAATAAATACAAAAGTTATAAATGTTTTTTTTTTTCAAAATATAATTTCTGAAGACTTTATTTTGAAATAAAACAATTGGATCATTGAAACATAAAACACGTTATTAAAATGATTACTCACATCCTTGGTTTTAATTAAAAATACAGATTTTATATTATTTTTTATTCAACTCGCTCAGCGTGCCATTGAAAATCGTTCCATATGCCATTCTTTGCACGCGTGTGGTAGGTCACCGACCCCTAATATAGGGATGTTTTTCAATAATGATATGGTTAAACAAATTAGTAAAAAATCCTGCTCAAAATACCTGACTGGGATTAGAACCTTGGCCTACCCACTATCGTAAAATCAGCCAATGTTAGAACTGACAACTTTATCCACGTTCTCAGCATGTCGGGTTGTTTTTATTGGGTGAGATTTCTATTTTCTATACGTGAGCATATGAGCCTCTTTTGCGCCCACGCATCATTTAAACAACATAATAAAGAAATAAATAATTTGTTGATACTCTGCATGCAACTCTTTTCTAGAAAGTGTCCAGCTAATGAGACGTGCATGTGTGATAGACCGCACACATGGGCAATGTGTACATAGGTCTCCTTATTTCAAGAACAAGTCAACTATTAACGTGTAAATGATACCCGTAGCGACTATCGGCTAAACAAGTGACTATCATGGAAACTTGTACTTAATCTGGTTATACCGTACGTCCTAGTTTTCTAGTATCGCAACACCTAGGTCCTAGTTTTCTAGTATTGTAACACGTAGGTCCTAGTTTTCTAGTATTGTAACACGTAGGTCCTAGTTTTCTAGTATTGTAACACGTAGGTCCTAGTTTTCTAGTATTGTAACACGTAGGTCCTAGTTTTCTAGTATTGTAACA
>CABFWO010000484.1:53899-96561 GCA_902155825.1 Timema genevievae
TTTTTAGTAAATCAAACAAGAGGGAGAAACATCATATCAAAAGCACACTTAGACATTTTATAAAAAGCGCAAAGGGTAAAAAAAAAACTACATAGCTTGGCAACATGGCACACACGTATTGTAAACAGCCTCCTTCCTCTACAATAATTACAATATAATAATAAGACTACAGGTAACAACCCTCTTACTCTTTAGAATAGTGGTTATGTTGGGTTGGAGTAGGTTAGGTATGCTTAGGTTGATAACTGGCTAATTCACGAAACTTGCGATACCTATAAATAAATATAAATTTCCTGCGCTGTTGCCGTAGTTAGATAAGAAACTACACATAATGATGCGCTTTTGATGCACCTGCCTTGTGAGCTTCTGATATACTCTTAAGCAGGTATACACATTTGACCTGTGCGCTTTCAGTACGCAGCCATTATCCATATTATACTCTCCACAACTTTTGTCCCCCAAAACTGTCCATGTTTTCACATCACAAATTAAAGTCATTATCATCATCATCAACTGTTTCCAGCCTGTGACCGGATGAGTTTAGTAAAATGCCTCCAACTTCCTCTATCCTTCCACCACTCTTCCTCCATTAATTGCTTCCATTCTTCTCTTCTCTTTTGCATCCTTTCTGTTATCTGCTCCTCACATCTTTCTTCGCCTCCCTTGAGGTCTTTTTTCCTACATACTTCGTTTCCATCATTCTCTTAAAGTATCCTCTCTTTTTCCATCCTCATTACATGTCCATACCATCTCAGTCTTGCTTCCTCTACTATCTCATGTTCTCCCACTCTCTCCCAGATAACTTCATTCCTAATCTTGTTTCTCCTCATGACATCTAACAAGTTCTTCACAAACTTTGTTCCCATGGCCTCCACTTTCCTAGTTTCTCTTACATTGAATGTTCATGTTTCTGCTGCATATGTGACTATGGATACAAAGTGCACCTTGTACAGTACTTGGTTACACTTCAAGAGAACTTCTAGATTTACCCGCCTCGGTGGCGTAGTTAGCTAACGCGCCAGTCGTGTTGAGATAGACCACCGAGGACGGGGAGATCAAGGTTCGAATCTCGATCGGGTGAACTGGGGGTTATTTTTCCTAAATAGTTTTCCACTCTCCCTCCATGCAAATGCGTGTTCACTTCCTCTAAATTCAACCTTCCCTATTCCTAATCCATTAGTGTAATTAGTACTTAAGCATATAACCCGAACGGGTAGTAAGACGTGGTGCTAAAATTATAAGTTATTATAACTTCTAGATAGCATGTCTCTCACACACCTAAAGAACAAAATCCAAATTTCAGTATCAATTTCTCTGCTTGAACCCTTCAAGGGCAGTGGTGAGTAGCTAGAGGATCAAGACTCAGACATGACCTTACACCCAGTCCTTATAGAGCAAATCTAAAAAAATTTGCTGTAGAAATATGAAAGGTTTCATTATCTTTATTTTAAGAGAAATGAATTTTAAAGGTTACTCTGAAAGGTAGACAATTTGTACTTTTTTACTCTTGTTTTGTTTTGCCACCTTGCCTTAATAGCCTTCATATTAGTGGGCTAGGAATGAGGAAGAAACAATCTATAATAGTGTCCTGGACTAGATTCAGAAAAAAACAGCCATCATTTTATCCAATCTTATTGTCCCTGGGTGAGATGACAGGGGTCAAAACTAGGAACCATTTCCCGGTTATTACCGCGCAGAAAAAAAAAAGAGCACTCTAATCTGGTAAGTACACAATTCAACGAAAGTGTTATCCTGAATAAGCTATGTTATATATTTTTACATAATCTACAGACATATTACCTAATAATTACGCCTTCCAACAATCAACGGAAATTTATTCGTTTAAGATATTTTCTTAGTCTAAAATTCCCAGTTTTGGTTTTGCCTACAGCGTTTTACAACCTGTTAGGGTTATTTACATAATATTTACTGTTCAATAGTCACCGGAACAACTGACAGCTAGCACAATATTTATATTGCGAACGTTGGTTGAAATTTATTTATGTTGAACTATGAGGAAATAATTATAATTTTCCTAATTATATTATATTATCAATCAAAAGTGTTAGTAAATACTTCTAATAGTACTTCGCTAAATATTACTGTATAACTGGCATTTTCGTAACTTAATGAAAGAACAAAATATATTCATACAACTATACATATAATATATTATATATATATAGTTGTATTAATTTACTATTTTTTTTGTTTCTTGGTTGTGGCAACGATCTATATTAAAGTACATGAAATAATAAATTATTAGTACTATATTCACAATTGTATCCTCCTATAACTGGCTACCAAAATAAATAAATGTAGTTTTATAACTTAGAAAAAGCGCCATACAAATTATTATTATTAGTTTTAAAATAAAACTTTTTTTTTTAAATAAATGTGCATATACCCAACCGAAAACTGTTTTTATAACTTCATCAACCGTCCTCATTTCATCTGGTTGTGACGATCATATTTTACACGCCCCTTTTGATCAATTAATAGAAATAATAAAATCTAGTCCTACGTAATAATATTCAAAATTTATTTAATTTAAATTATATTTCGCAGTAAATATCTACGTGGTGCAACATCCTCTATCTGCCACCCAGGCAAAATCTTCTCAAAGGTCAAGGGGGGGGAGAGACGATGGACGAATGCTTCACGTTGCGGTATTCGAACATTCTAGAAGCATAGTTCTCGTAAACAACCCTGTTGCCGTATGAAAAATGAAGATGAGGACACTCGCGTAGTAATCAACTAGCAGTTAGGACCTATGTTAATTAAGAGAAAACCTTTTATTCTTTTATTAATCACCAAAACGGAATCAGGACCGTAAGATTGAATCAATTTCGATCCAATTACATTTTAATCGTCCCAGTTCCCTAAGAAGTAAAATAGCAGCGGGTGTGATATCGGCTGGTATATTCTCTCTGTCCATCATAGCAATAATGATAAATAAATAATCTGTTAAATTTACAAAAGTGATTTTAACTATAGCCTGACAACGAATCACATCAATCTAATGAGTATAATAAAACACATGAAGTGTGAATCACAAACAGTATCACTACAGGGCTCGCCATATTGATTTACAAAAATAGTGCAGCCTTTTAGAAGCTCTCGTTTGTGAAGCGTTTTTAAGTAAACCACAAACGCCACTTCACACGGTAATACCAACAGTTGTTGAATATCTGTCAGAAACTTTTTAAATTATGATAAAAAGTAAAAAAGTTTACATTAAATTCCAGGACATTCCTTGATAGATATTCAACAACTGGTGATATCACAACAGGTATTCAACAAATGTTGATATCATTGTGTGAAGAAAATTTAACTATATGTTTTTACTGGGTGATGATTTGATTTATTTTAACAAAAAAAGTTTTATATAAAAACTACAAATATATTGCCCTTAACTTAAATCCCATAAACTCCTAACCTAACCTAACCTAACCTAACCTAACCTAACCTAATCTAACCTAACCTAACCTATTTAATAAGATAAAATAAAAATCTCAACACACGGTTTGGTCTTTCTATAATAATTACGACAATTGTGTAAAGGTGAGGAAGGTATTATTAGTTGAAATTTATTCTAATTTGCGTGGAGACCAAGGATAAAACCATTTAGTAAAAAAATCTTCTCAGTACACCTGGCCGGGATTTGAACCAGGTCCTCTCTGTCACAAGCCAACCAAACTAAATTATTTTTACATTTAGCCTGGGTGCTCATGGGTGCAAATATTAAATAGCTAATAAAACTTTCGTTAAATTTACTAATTTAAAGTATCTGCAAAAAATATTTATATCTACGGACAAACACTCGCATCGGTGACACAAGCTCATGTAGTCTGATTCCGTCATTTTTTTAATTTTTTTTTATCGTATGGCGTATATGACTAGGAGGAACCTTACATCCAGGTTCTGTCGCCTGTATGTAGACTACTTGCCACTCTGGTGGCACAGAACGTTGTTCAGGGTGCATAGGAGGTTGTCTACACGTCGTACCCGTAATGAGATGATGTGATGATAGCTATTATGATGTTGTGGAGCCGAGGTGAGTCTTAAATCTAACGTGGGGTGCTAGTAAGCGCGAGTTTAGTGCATTAATTTTGCAGTTTTTATAGCATAAACATTTTTTGGCCAAAAAAACCCAAATATTTCTTCTATAGAAACATAGAGTTTAGTTTTCTGCACATGATAATCTCAATAGTTTTTGAATATCTATCATGAGCATAGCGGCATTTGGTAACAAACTTTTTAAATTAAGAGAAAAAGTTGTCATTAAATTCCAGGACATATCTGACAGATATTAAAGAACTGTTGAGATTAGCATGTGCAGAAAACTAAACTATATGTTTCTATAGAAGAAATATTTGATTTATTTTGGCCAAAAAATGTTTATGCTATAAAAACTTCAAAAATACTGCTCTAAACTCACGTTCACTAGCACCCCATCTTAAGCCTAACTTACCAAATCCTGGTGACCGTTGAAATCATTCCCCTAAGGGCAAAAGTACCCAAGGTACCAGCTGGGGATTGAACCCAGGACCCCTAGACTCATAGCCAGGTGCACTGACCACTAGACCACTGGGCCAATTATTTTTTCATTGACGGGGAGTTTCAGACTCAAATTCCGATAGAGTTTAATTATACTATTTCTACCTAAATTATCTGTCTGTCCCTTGTACATCAGTGCCGATATATTTTCTTTAAATTCTACCTTCCTCCCTATCAGTGTAATTAAATGCATTTGGGCTCGCAATGGTAGAAAAACACGGAACAGAAAAACAACAACACACTCCCCTTGTGCAATTCCTAGCCCGACCTTCCCAACTGTTGCGTCCTCTCCCCCCCTCTCTCTTTCCGACTCCTGGTGGACCACGTGACTACGATGACGTGTGTTTGGCAGGTAGTCTTGGCTGGAGAGGTCTGTTCCAGCTGTAGTCGGCGTCTGATCACCCAGCGGTGAAGGTACGGAAAGTGAGAGTGAAATAATTAAAATACACCCAGTCACCCACCTACGAGTGTCTACAGAAGTGCCTTCCTTCAGAGGTACAGAGGATCCGTTATCTACCATCGCACGCGTGGTTTTATATTTTGGAATACTTTCGAGAGTAATCTGAATTACTGTCATTCATTCACTCGTTGGATCAAATTCTCCTTCGCTCGACTCTGGCAGTTCCAATACCTCGTGGGATGACAAGATTTGGAGAGCTCTTAAAATAACTCAGGTAAGTTTAATTACATTAATTAGAGAGTAATGTAGATACAGTAGCTAATTATATAGCTCCGCCAAACTAGCATTCACAGCAAAAACAAATACAATATCCGTCAACTGGGGTCACTTTGCCCACTATTCACGGAGAGTTCATAGATTATATTTATTATTGTTTAATTTTATTTTGTAAATCATCCTGCTTGAGGAAAATCATAGAGTGGGTGGGCAAATTCTCCTACCATAGAGGGGTTACTTTGCCCACCACCGTTTAACTACATGTATTAAGTAAAGAATTTAATCTTTGGGCAATTAAACCCTAACAGTGTGTTAAAATGAGCCAGTTTATTTTTTCTTTTGTCTTATTAATATATGTATCTACGAAATTCTGTTGCTACATACATTTAAGGTGTTTTGGCTGGTGCAACAACAAAAATACAAGAAAACTAAAAATTGCTTATTCAGACACTGGGCCGATAAAACAGCTGTTCTCACAGATAATCAATCAGTACATCATCAATAACTCCTGCGTGTCTTGCGAACACCTCAAAGGGTTTCACAAAGGTATTCAGGCGAACCTGGTGGTCTCTAAATTAACTATGATTTGAGATTTTTTTTTTTCAAAAGTGGGCAAAGTCACCCCACTGGGCAAAGTCGATGGGTACCAACAAAGTAAATGCTTTATAACAAATGAAGGTGGAAATGTAAATTATTTTATATTGCGAAAGAAACCCATAGTTGGATCGCTTTCATAAGAATACCGCGACCTTCAAAGTGCCATGATAAATAAGATACACTACACTGACGAATGTACAAATATTTATCTTACATTTGTCAAAATTGACATCTGTCTCAAATTAGATTTTTAGGACACCAGGCTTGGTGTATACATTCATTAACACGGTTTTAGAAGCTTTTTGATATATCAGAAAAGGTAGTGTCTAAAATTAATTGCTAGAATTAATAACCATCACAATTTTTAATAAATAACGATAAAATACGTGTGTAATAATTTATACCTGTTTAACATGGTGGCAACAGACAGAGGAAACCTGGGGGGAAATTAAGATAATTCTTTGATATCAGGGAAAACAGGGAAGCGTCAAGGAATTTAAATAATTGACTGAATATACACCTAAACCTGAGAAATTTTGTTTATCGGTGTTAGCAAAATGCATCTCCTATATATATAATAATCTTAACATGAGATGGTTTACAGCGTTTGTTTCATACAACATTTATACAGGGCCACATATAATACCTAATTAAATACTAGAAAAAGAACAAGAACATATAGGAATATTGGTGTTTGGTAGCTTAGGATTTCTCTAAAATATGTTATCTATGTAATAATCGAAAATATCCCCATTCACAAAGAAAAATTGTTTGAAAGGTTAGGTCTAGAATTTTTATTTTTATTTTATCTGGAAAAGTCAAATAATTTTATTAATAAGGTTTTGTATCAAACCTATTTAGACTAAATAAAACCAGTCCCCTCATACCATTATATAAGAGATTGTCCTGTTAATATATATCAAAAAAGGCTGTATGGAGCGCAAATTATAAACCAAATCTAATCCGACTTCATTGTAACTAATATTATTTCTAGAGCAGTGTTTCTCAAACTGTGGTTAGCGTACCTCTAGGAGCACACGGAAGATTTCATTGTATACGCAACTAGAGATGAAAATCGTCTGCATTGGCAGCTTGTGGTGGAGGGGTTAAATTGTAGAGGTGGCACCTAGAACCTAAAATACTTCAAAATATAGTGTGTTAAGAGACGAGTGGGTTATAATAAGGGGGGAAGGGGCAATGGGATTAGGGTAGATAGCAAGCACGGAAGATAGGGGGAAAGACACATGTCGCGACAACCTTAACATTATTTTAATTAACTTAATGATGATAAAAAATTGAATTATGATTTATGAACATAACGGGTCTACAAAGGCCCGCATTCATTTGTTTCTTTACTACTTTTTTTTAGAACCACGTCTTATTACCCGTTCGGGCTATACGCCTATATACTAATTATGATAATGTGTTTGGAATGCGGAAGGTTGAATTTAGAGGAATTTCACCCTTTTTGCGAGGAATTAGAGTGGAAAACCATTTGGAAAACCTCCCTCAGTGCACCCGACCAAGATCAAACACAGATCTCTCTGTCATCGGCAGTCTAGTCTATGCCCGTTTACACTGACGTGTCAGTTTTGGAACGCCGCACCAGCGTGTCACGCTCCTAGCGCGTGCTGCAGAAGAAAGAAACGCTCCTAGCCGGCATATCGGAATTGTAGGTCTGGAGTGTACAATCCAAAAGTGTCCATCTAAATGTAAAATTCAAAGGTTTGGAGTGGTACGTGGAATTTCCACCGAGTTAGAAGTATTTCATGACGCACCAAAGTATCTTTAGCTACCCGCGAAAAGATCTACGTGTACCTACTCAGTTCATAATTATATTATGTTTATAAGAAAAAAAGCTGAGAGCTCGTGCAATAGCTTGTGCTGCGCTCTTTGTGTTTTACAACGCAGAAGACACTGAAACCACAAGAAAAACTTGGGTGAAACAGGGGCGTCAAGACAGAGATGGATATGAACATATGCCGCTTTTGAGAAAGATCCGAGAAAATGATCCTGAAGGTTTCAAAAACTATTTATGGATGGATAATTCTACATTTTATTACATTTTAAAATTAGTTAGTCCTCTATATATCAAGACAAGATACAGTAATGAAGAAGTGCATAAGTGCAGAAGAACGTTTAGCAGCTACTCTTCATTTTTTGGCAACTGGACGGTCTCTTCAAGATTTAAAATTTTCTACTTGTATTTCTGCACCGAATCTCTCTCTGTTACATCATACCTGAAACATGTTTGGCGATTTAGCGTGTGAAATGTCAAATAAGATATGAGAGTGGCTATGTAAATGTGATGAAAGTTCAGACCTACAGTTCAGACCTGCAGTTCAAACATGTGAATCAAGAACGCGCTCCACGTATGTCCTTGAACTGAGCATCTAGATCGAAAAAAAAAAGGTCAGTGTAAATGAGTCTAATTGAGAGAGTAGCGCGTTAGACCTTGCGGCCACCGAAGCAAGTTAGGTTTTATTAATCATCAAATATGTTTTGATGGTAGTAGGTCTGATAGCTTTCCATACTACCGCTAAAGAGTTTTAAATTTTGGAACGATCGTTTATACATTACGGGATGGAATAGATTTTTTTTTCGTGAAAAGCTGGAAGGTCATGGTCAAGTCATGGTCCCAAAAGAGGTATGCAACTGGCGAAAGCTTAGGAAACACTACTCTGGAGGAAAGCTCTTTTTTTGTTGAAATTTTTTCCAAAATTCAGACCCTTATTCAATTCCGAAAACTACTTAACTTTTTTTTTATTCACGCGTAAAGTCATAGACTCTGTTGTGGATTTTTTTTATTGATGTAAGATACATTCGGTAATATTTTTTAAATTTAATTGGGTTATTTAATGGGCACTTTCTGAACCGACTGATTAAAACAGCACACGACTTATAAACTTAGATTTATAACAGACCCAACACCCAGCCCCCAGCTGTTAATTCATCACTATGAAAGGGTAAGCCCATATTTCACCAATGATAAATTTTTCGGTCATGCCAGGAGTTGAACTCTGAACGCTTAGCTCAGTAAACGCTACCGACTGATCTAAGGTATCAGATTTTCTGTGAGCTTAAAGCCAATGTAACAATCTACCATATCTTTATTTTGATATCCTCTGAACGGTTTCAACCCTAACATTCCATCTATGAGGAGGCATTATGTACACCAAACACAAGCTAATTATAGTTCATTTATAACGTTCAATAAATTCCCGTCGTAAATGGATTGAGAGGTCGATTAAGGGACGCTAGTTCGATTCAAAATTATGTTGACGAAGATAATTTACTATTATCACTGGCGTAGATAACATTATGACGAAGGTGAGACTGAAATGTTAGCTACAATCGACTTACCAATTGTATCTTGTATTAGATCTAACCGATGGTTAAGTTAATCACTGATTATTGTTCACACGACATAAATGTGTAATGGCACACTAAACAAGATAAGATCTTCTCCTTCCATTTTAAAACTTATATAGAAACTAAATTTCTCTTAAATAATTTGAGCGCACACATTACACAAAACAAAGTATTCAGAGTTAAAATTAAAAGTAAATAACAATCATTTTTAGAAAGGTCCAACGTGCCCCAACGGGAAAACCACAATATTTCTTATGAAGACACTATCATTTAAAAAAAATTAGCTCTATTGTTTAATTCACGTGTAAATAAATTGTGTTCTTTGTACGTGAAAAAGTTTTTCCGAAGAACTATGTGAATAAACGTTTTTAAGTCAGACAGTTGGGTAGTTACATGCCCGATTATCTTTAGAAGAAACCTTTTGTCTTGTACTAACATTCCTCTCTCCCT
Source organism: Timema genevievae (assembly GCA_902155825.1). Classification (NCBI taxonomy): domain Eukaryota; kingdom Metazoa; phylum Arthropoda; class Insecta; order Phasmatodea; family Timematidae; genus Timema; species Timema genevievae. The sequence goes on from CABFWO010000484.1 coordinate 63,555, forward strand.
TTTTCACCAAAACTTCCCAAAGCGCTTTTCATCCCACACTCCTTGACAAGTCAAAATCGCAACGTTGCCTAGTATAAAAAATAATCAAAACGGTCCACAAAATATTTTATATAAATTTAATAAACTATAATTTAGAAGGTTAATATATTTAGTCCAGTATTGTTTACACTATATAATAGTTTGTTTATAGGCATAATATTACGAATAATACCGATATATTAAAATGTTAGCCCCGCATGTAAAAACAAATATAATTTGGCAACTCTGTCGAGAATAGCTTCTTCTCGAGGTTAATAATGGTACCTCTGGAGTAGGGATGGAGAGGGGTGGGAATCTGAAAGCAGTAATGACAACTAGAAAAAAAAATCTTTGCATCAAAAAGTGTGGTGAGTCCACAGACAAATAATATACCCAGACACTCAACCTCTAGGTTAAAATGGTTGCGCTCCTTTTGGCAGCTTGAGTCCTTCACCACTAGGATCGCTGCGGTTAGTCCTATCATCACCCAGCAGTGACACTAGCGAAGCCCAGTGTTGAAGGACTCAAGCTGGAAATAGGAGCGCAGAAAAACCATCGTAAGGTTGAAAGTCTGTTTCTTACCTGTCTGTGGGCGAGTCTCAATAGGGGAAGGAACATAAATAATATTTTATTCGGGCCAGAATCATTTATGTAAGTTTTATCATATTGTGAGTTGTTTTAAACTTACACTATATTATAAACATTTGATTTTTTTTAACTATACAATAGAAGGAAAGCCTTTCCCGATGAGGTCTTGTTGGTTCGAATACCTATGAGGTCAGATTTATTTAGTATTCATAAGTACGAAAGCAAATGAGATACGAATGATTCGTGGTTGTTCATCCATGTGTGATTTACTATAGTGAAATTCCAAATCCCTCTTTTCACTAAAGTGGGTGCGTTTACTCTGAAACTAACTTACCAATTCTTAGCCCCAGAGACTAGACCGTTAAATGAACACCTGTATTTAAACATCCCAATCAAAGTAGCACGTCATTTGTTGCAAAATGAGTGTAGGTTGCGTTTAGACCGGATAGTCATTAGTACCAAATTAGAAGCCATACATAAACTAATACAAACAAGCCTAGCCATGCTAACCTTGAACACATTGGAATGTTTGTAAATACAGTGTTTATGAAATCGTAAGAAAATGCCGAGGGGAAATAGCTGCGGAAGTGTCAATAATATATTTCTAATTTTACTAACAAATCGTCAGAAGCCTCTCAATACTCCTCAATGAATATTGATAGACAGGTCCATATTGGATCTCCGATAACTGCCGAAAGGCATGTCACTATTGGATCTCTGATTAATTTCAAACGGTAGTTTACCATTTGATTCCCGATAAATGGCAAAAAGTGGATTTCAAATGTACCTTCTATGGGTGTAAAAGGGCTGGTACCATTAGATATTCTTCGGATGACAAGAGACAAGTCCCCATTGAATACTCAATGGATGTTCAAAGTAGGATCACCATTATATTCCCGATGAATGCCAAAAGTCAGACTGCCATTAGATATCCATTAATATTAAAAGTCAGATCATCATTGGATATCTGATGATTGTCAAATTCAGATTTCCATTGGATACCTAATGATTTTCAAAAGTCATATTTCCATGGATACCCGATGATTGTCAAAAATCATATCACTTTTGGATACCCAATGAATGTGATTATTATAGGATAAAAGGACTTCCATAACGCCCTTCCCACCAAACTCCTGCTCAAGCACTGGCAAATAAATGGTAGCAAAATTATTTAACAAAGGAAAGGGGGGTGGGGCAGTGCAGGCTTGCACTTTGTAGAAAGGACAGAGAACCTGAAGAAACTTATATATGATTAGAAACTCGTCTCAAATACACTGCACGAGATAATATTTAGCCCTCCCATGCAAGTTAACTTTTTTTATTTATTTTTCGTAGTTAGATGTATTTCTTGGAGCAATGAAAATAACCAAAAATGCTAATATTAAAACTTACTGGTAGTATGTAATGTTAACGTATTTCTACGCAAATGTCTCTACAAACAATTTAATCTATATTGGGCAAGTTTTGATCAAATAGCACCCATAATGGTGAATAAGCAGGCAAAGACGTCAAAGGTGTCAGTGAATTGAAAGGTAGAAATTAGACCGGCGGGCACGGTGACCTAGGTGCCAGGTCAGGGTTCAAATTCCTGACGGATATAATGAAAATGTTTTTATACCATTCTTCCTCCACGCAAATTGGAGGCTCATGTCGCCTAAATTATTCCATTCTCACCTCTACCTCATTCTAGTTAATGGGCACATAGTCGGGTGGGTAATAAGATAAGGGAGGAGGTGAAGAGAGGGGGAGGTAATGAAACACGACTACAATTCGAGCCATTCTAATCCTGCCAAGGGCACTGTTGTCGAGCAAACTCTGACAGGTCTCACAGAGCGTTGAAAGTGTTACAAGTTTGACTCACCTGTGGCTAACCAGATGGTAAGGAGGCATGGGGGGATATCGCATACGCGAGAATGTGGGCTTCTATCATAATCGTGGAGGGAGTAGGCTCACGCACCACGTCCTTCATTTGTCACACGTAATAACTTTCACAACCGTCTGTACTTGGGTGTCGTGGGGACAGACACAAATATGCAACTTGCAGTATTCCACGTTAAGTGGTGGAGGGAGAAAGATGGATGTCGCCACAAGTTTAGGGGACTTTTATCAATCGAATGTGTAATTTTATCAATCTTCTAATTAAAAAATAAATATATATATAGGGTGTTTCGAGGTTAAACGGCTAAATTTTGAGAAGTAGTGGTGGATCTAAAAACTAACTCAAAATGTATTTTAGATACTTGCTCCTTTTTTCTTCCTTTTTGCGCAAACAGAAAAAAAAAGAAAAAGAAAATATGTAGGTATTAAATAAATATTTTATTTATTTATTTTGTTCAAATTGACGTCCTCCAGCCCGGAGACAAGCATTGTACCTATCAATGACAAAACGAGTGGCTGACCGACATTCACGACTGTTATTTCTTCACACGCTTTCTTTATCCTTTGTCGTAACGATTGAAGGTCATTAACAGGCACTCCATACACTTTTTGCTTGAAAGTTCCCCATAAAAAAATAATCCAGTGGCGTTAATTCAGGTGAACACAGAGGCCAAGTCACAGGTCCAGCACGACCGATCCATCTTCCAGGGAAATTAATATTAAGCCATTGCCGAGGAAATCTGCAGACAGGCGTGTTTTTTATTTAGTTTCTTGCTGTTTGCGCGAAAAGGAAGTGAAAACGAGCAACTCTCCTAAATACATTTTGAGCTAGTTTTTTGATCCACTACCACTTCCCAAAGTTTAGCCGTTTGACTCGGAAACACCCCTTATACATATATATATATAGCCTACACACGATTGAAATACTACATCTGACAAATGTTTACTTTATTAGTACTTTTAACACCAATGTTATTAACGGCTTAATCTAGGGATTTGAAATGAGTGAAGAATGGCACTGAGTATGTGATTAATCCTGGATAACTCGGTGATAGAATATTGATGGAATAAGCAAAGGTTCCCTGGTTAATTTCCCTTGTCTGGGTGTCATATTTAACAATTTACGAATATGACATCTGCGGTGGTGTAACTAGGCCATAATGTGCCCGTGGCAAAACTTTTAAGGTGCCCCCCCCCCTCCAATAAAAGAAAGCCTCCCTTACCCTCCCAAAAAAATCTTATGTGTAATATTGTAGATCATAATAAATTACATTAGCATTTATCATTGGATTACTTTTATAAATTTCATAATACAGATCTACATTTGTCTAATAAAATTGCCACTGAAACGTGGAAACTACAATATAATGTAAAAAAATTGATCTAAATTTAATAAACTATTAATAAATATAAAAAAAACTATAAACAATAGATACTTAGAGAGGCTAAACAAACATCGACATTTAAAATTCTTTTCTTCTTGTTTTGATCTCTGTGAAATTGTGTATAATTTCCCCCAAGATTCTTTGGAGATTTACTTATATCTTGGTAAATATTGATTTTACATAAAAATATATAAAGAGATTTTCTGTAGAGCATGAAATTATGCAAAATAAAGTGAATATTAAGTAATTTTTAATTGAATAATAAGATTTTTACAAAACATAAACAACACTTTCGTCTCTTACCAAATTAATTTTGAGGGCGGGCTTCTGTGGTGGGCCCCATTTTGGTCGTAGGCCTGTGGCATGTTGCCAACTACGCCACCCTATAGTTACACCACTGGATAGCTGATGTGGTTAGCCATACTAAAATATCATTTAGTTTTCCCAAGGTTTGTACAAGAGTATGTTTTATCCTCGAGGGAGGCAAACCCACATTTGTCTGGAGAGACGATGGAAAAACCACAGTGATATATCTCATGTGGAGGCCTCGCCTAGGTGCACCCGGCTGAGATTCGAACCATAACCTCCACCCTAGTGGCATTTCAGTCTATTGAGAGCCCGAAACCTTAAAACTGCATTACTACTGGCACGGATATTGCTTCAAACTAGTAAAAATATATTAAAATAGAGCAAAGACTTTTAATTTAAAGAAAATAAACATTATAGCTCTTTAGAAATGTTTTTGTTACCCATTTTGTATGAATAAAAAATGGACTAGTAATTTTTAACGTAGTCTCTCAGTAGACCCAGTCAGGATTTGAACCCCAACATCTCCATCACAGGAAAACCAGAATACACGAGCTTGTCAATAAGACCGGATGCTCACCGGTGCGGTTAACAACTTTTTTTAACATGGAATATCTATTAGCACCAGTGATAGCGCGGTATATGGCATAAAGGTCGCAGTACATGAGCTTGCTGGTTATAGTCAGGCCGAGATTTAACTCTTGGCCGGAATCCCTGATTATAGTTTTCCACGTGTGATTTGCTTCTATGGTTTTCTCATCCCATATCCACGCTTATGTAGGCACATTTCATTTGATGCCTGCCCCTTAGATAAAGTCGTTAATTATCTTTGGGTTGAACATACTAATATAACAAAAAATAACATGATAATAATAAACTGTCCCAACTTTATGAAATACGCTATCTTTAGACACTAAACATTCTCCTATTTCTAAATTCATACACTAAATTATTTTAAATTTTAAATATTTGTGATCGACACTTTATCTCATTTGGTTTCACTTCTATTGGATGAAATAAGGATTTCGAATTAGATTCTCGGTACGAGCGAAACATTTATCATTGATGAAATTGGTGCTTAGATTTTCATAGGGTGGGTTAGGGAAGTTTGTTAAGTCATATGAGTGTTAAATATTCCTATTGATTTTAAAAAACCCAAAATTAAGCCTATAATCTTGTTGGGATAGTAATTATAATAGTTCATATAGTAGAAACGACAGATGGTCTTGAAATAATTAATTAATATTCCTTTACTCCACGTTAGTGTAAGTGCTCTGACTACTAATTGATCTTCCTCTTCCCCACATCCTCTAGCTTACACAACACTACACACTGCTAGCTCCAACAATCCTAACAGATACAGCGTGGAGAGGGATATGTGAGGTCTGACATATGTTGTAGTGGAACCCCTTTCACTTCTTGCTGCATTCAGCGCAACCAAATCCACTTTTCCCCTCTGCATAGCACGACTGTTCCTGTTGCCATCGTAAAAATACAAACGTGTCTACACAATTGTGCTGCACTTGCATCTTGGTATATATTTACTGCGGATATTTAAATGTTACTCTTTTAATCAAGTGATTATATCATAACAAGATTTTTAAACTCATCTTAACTTAGAGAAGCAATAAAATATTCCAGTCTCCAGGCCATTTTCTCATCACCCATCACAGTGAAAGGGGAAATTCCAATTTCACCAATGATGATTTTTCGGACATGCAGCGTTCAAGACCCGTAGTTTAGTAGATAGCTGTTCTACCAACTTAATTTCAACTTGCAGAATTTATTCATAATATTCTAAATGGATAAACAAAGTTGAGAAAATGTATTTACAGTGAATTTAAATTAAATCAATTTACTAATCAATATCCATACTATACTCCTGATGTGTAAACAAATGTATTAAATTGGATAGTATATTAGTTAATAATAGGATTTTGGTAAGATGTACTGTAGTTATTACAAGAAATATGTTTTTATAGATTAATTTGGATCAAATAAATAGCCTTAATAACTTAACTGTTAGTATTATGTAGATGTTTTAATAACTTTAGATGATAGAAGGCAAATTATGTTAAGAATTGCTGGCCCCAGAAAGAGGCAAGAATACTAATTATTAACAGGAAGAAATACGTTTTTGACAAGTTCTTGAAAGTCCGTGTATTCGTGGAAGTGTAAGAAACACGTAAAAACGGCAGTGTTTTTCAAATTTTTATGAAAAAAACTTTTTAATTTCCAAAATATTTAGAATATTGCTTCAATAGAAACGTAGAGATTAATTTTCTTCACATGGTGATATTAGCAGTTGTTGAATATCCGTCATGAGCATAATAGGATTGGATAATAAACTTTTTAAATGAAGAGAAAAAGTTGTCATTAAATTCCAGGACACAGGACAGACAGACAGACTGACAAAATTATAAGAGCCACTTTTTTTTTAGTTTAGGAACACATCAAACGTCAATCAATATTCACCATAGACTCGAGGTCAAAAAATGTTTACGATTGCAATATTTTATGTGTATTATAAATAAAAAACCTCACTCCACCAAGAATAACAAATCATTTAAAATATAAAAATTTGAGTTACAAACCAAACGAAGAGTTTTTTTTTTTACTTTCATGCTATTATACTCTAAAACTGTAGCCAACAAAATCGTAGTCTTCATTCATCCGGATCAAATCGAGACAAAATAAACGTCTTCATCTATTCAACCACAAAGAAAATTCCCGGAACAACTGAATATTCTTTGTCTTTACGAACACGTTCTACTTGGGTGGCACAAAAAAACCACAACAGCCATTAAGAATGACAAGCTCGTACACCGTAGTTTAATTTTTTTTTATTATTATTTGAAGAACCTGAGCAAGACTTTAAATCTGTCTTGAAAATGTGTTTGAAATTTACAACGGCCACCGAAGAATGACCTTGTCAACGATGGATATCGCGGAATCGTGCCAAACATGGGTTATTTTCTTTGCGCGAGTGTTTAGAATACTAGTTCACTTGCCATGAAAGTAGCACACACACATTCAATTCGTGGATAGGATAGCTAGAGAATTTTAATATATAAAACAATTTTCGCGTTAATCCCAAGATGTTATAAATCGGTGACCTAGTAACTGACGGACTAGACGGAAGTGGGTAGACTCTTCTTAAAATATATTCACGTAAGGTACAACCCAATTCTCATAGAAAGAGCTTTTTTTTTTTAAATACAAACGTGGTTTTTGGCGGCCAACAACGATATAATTTTATTACATTAATATTGTTATTTTTGGGGTAGTAATAATATCTATCAAAAGACAGTTCGGTGGCCTCATAGTCTAACGCGCCACCCTCGCAATCGAATAGTCTGCCTATGATGGGGATATCAAGGTTCGAATCTCTGTCATTTGTACTGAGGTTCCCCTACCCCCCCAAAATGGTTTTCCACTCTCCCTCCACGTAAATATAACCTTCCAATTCCCTAAAACCATTATCGTAAATAGTACATAAGCGTATAACCCTATCGAGTAGTAAGACGTGGTGCTAAAAAAAAAGCTACAATTGCAGATCACATCACTAGACAGATGAATACGATGAGGTAGAGCTAATACCTTTTCACGTTATCAGATAAGGTTCTTTATATGAAAATTTGACTGTAACATAGATGGCCTTAAGATAAAACTAATCCGTAAAGTAACGTCAAAACATAATCTGAGGAAAGTGAAAATCATATTTCACGTGTTACTTCCTTCCGGGCTATTTGTATGTTTTATATTAATGGGGGAGGGAGTGATAAGAAAGGTAGAATTTAGAGGAAGTGTAACAGGATTTTCACTAAGAGTGTGAATGTGAAATCATCAGGTGATTTCGGCTGGGATTTGAACACTAACCTCTACGCTAACAGTGACTAAGTGCATTGCATCACGAGTCTATCACCTTAGACAGCGAGGCTCCAATTAGAGGAGTAACAAACGTACCCCTTATTAAAAGATATTGGCCCATGTCTGGTCTTTGCTCTAAATAAATTATTCAGTGTTGTAAAGAATCTTAACTCAAACTTTAATGCCTCTCTCAACTAAATTAAGGGCCTCGGGTTCATATTTTGGCATATCTGCAAGATTTTGTCATTTTTGGAACTGCCCCCCCCCCTCCCATTAACTTAGGGGGGCCGGCCCAGCCAGTGAGAACTTTCCACGCAGACGTTCCACTAAATCGCACTATATAGTTCTGCGATGGGTTATTTCAAAATATGGTTCACGCCAAAATAAAGTCGAAATATTTCAACGAATCTCTTTTTCCTTAACCCTATAGTTTGAGTTTTATTGGCATACAAAATGTGTAAAAATGTGATTTTAGCTCATTTTCAACGACTTTTTAAGTATATTTGTTGAGCTGTGGGACTAGGTTTGAATAATATTTAGGCTTTCCTCTAACAAATAAATTAATTTTTTGATAGGCTCACAACAGAAAATTTTAAGATATTTGAGAATTAGCAGCAAGCTTTCCTCTTTACCTTGAAATAGAAGTTTCATAGTTTTCTTTCCACTCTTTCTTATTAACATGACAAATGCGGCTGTAGGTGAAATACTAAAGGAAGTATAAGATTAGAAAGAATGGAGAAGCAGTTCCATAAAACGACACAGACCGTTGTATTTTAAGTCGTGTGGCGTGAGAGCGATTGATACTTTCTCGATGACCGAGGTGACCGCCTTAACGGCTGGGAGACTGGGGGATGTGTCTTTTCTAGAATTAAGTTTGTTTGTAAGTCATGTGCTGATATAATCAGTTGGCTCAGTAAACGTCCGTTAAATTTCTTGAATAGATATCAAGTTGTGCTCTTCATCTGATTGTGGAATATGTTGATCGATTGGGTTGGCTCAGTGACAGCTAGTACGGCAGGTAGTTGGTTCGAATCTCGCTAGAGGGTGCCGAATCGTGTATTTTAGCATTGCGATAGTTAAATTCTCTTTCCAAGTGGTATTTATTTAATTTTATTTAAATTAATCTTACTCGCTCTTTACATTTGAATTAGTTTCAGATAGCCCTAACAGTCACTAAGAGGCGTAGGACCAAAAATAAAGTTTATTTATTTATCTACCTTGATATATTATAAACATGCATTATTTAAGCTAAGTGAATCATTTAGTTTAGTAAGCTACAATCCTTCCGTAAGTCTTTCGTGAGATGAAGAAATTAGAAAATACTTTTACTGTTTCAGTAAATACCGTCAAGCAAGCGACTAGTTTGGTAAGTGGCCAATATTGCATACTGTTACATCAACTGGCTTTCTACTGCAGCAAAACAGAACTAGCTTTTGGATACGGCTTAAAAATTAAATACATGATGTATTTAGATAATTTTTTAAACCATCATGTTGATCTTGGTGGTCTTGGGGTAAAGTGATCGCCTCAGTACCCGATGATCGTGGGTTCAAAATCAGCCAGAGTCAACAGATTTGTCTTTAGCAATAAATATTCGTAGCACAACTTACTTCGGAGGTGTAGTGAAGACTTCGGTCCCACGTCAATTGTGGCATGTAAAAGAACCCTGGGAGATATTTGAAAATATCTTTCCCGTCAAAATTGATAGGTCCTTTCGCTTTCGCTCATAGAAATTCTCATGTGCTGAAATAATCAGTCGTTCAGAAAGTACACGTTAAATACCCATAAAAAATATAAAAAATTTAAATCATTATATAACCGGCAAATTCCTTTAACAAACTATGGAAGAATAAACACTTTATTTTTATGGAGAGAGAATAACCCGAAAGTAGGACCAACTCTCAAATCATTACGGCTGTTTTAAAAATATTTCCCGTTTTTGAAAAATCTATCATCAAAAAACTATCCATAAAGGAGTTTTCACCCCCAACACAAATACACGGTGTTAATGTCATGTCAAACATTGCTAAGATACCCATATGAAATCAAATCTTTCGTCCATATTTTTAATATTCCAAATTCTTGAAAAAACAATCATCAGTTAACTACCCATAAATGAGTTTTCACCCCCAAAAAAAGTACGCACTGTTATTTGCAACATTCCCAAGATACCCATTTGGAACCAAAATATTAGTCATTAGTAAAATATTTCAAGTTTTTGAAAAATCAGTCACGAGTAAATTACCCTTCAACGAAGTTTTACCCAAAAACAAGTTATATAATGCTATTTTTCATGTCAAAAAAAACCTAGATATTCGTTTTAAGCAAAATTATTAAAGCCATTTTCCAAAAATTTGGAATTAAAAGAAAACTACTCATCAGTAAACTACCCTTAATTGAAGAGCTAGGTTTTGGATCCGTGGCCAGGGACAGACAGACATGGGGACAGACAGAATTGTAAATTACACTTTTTTGGGCTTGTGTTCACATAAAGCGTAAAATTTCGTCAAAATCTCGAGATCAATTGTGTTCACGGTCACAATAGTTTCTTTTGATATGAGAAATTAAAAATCATTCTTACTAAGTAATATCACGTGCTTCCGTGGTCGGTATGGTCTAATTTCCTGCTGCTCTAGACTACCGTTGACGGGGTGATCGATCTAATAAAACCAGGTCGGTTGTATTGAGAGGTTTTTGCTGCCATGCAAATGCGGGTACATTTAATCCAAATTCCACCACCCTCAACTCTTACTGTTTTATTGTAAATATGTGCCTATCCCGAATAGACAGTAAGACGCACTCCACATAAAAAATATAGTAAAGGCAGATTGCTCAATACGATGAGCCCATTTCTGAATTCTAAAACCTTTATTCAATGCTAGTATTCACCAAACGTGACCAGCTTTTCAATCTAATTCACACTGCATGCCATCTATCTTTTTTGTTGGGAGTGAGACTGTATATTATTCTACCATCACGTGTTGTTTTTGTGTTTTCTCGAGGTTAGCGTGTTTGAAAGGAAGCTAGCAGCTAAATATGCTAATGTTGTAACACGTCATATCTTAGGAGTATAATTATCATAATCGATGCTAGCCCAATAACAACATGAAAACCTTCTTCGGTTGCAGCATGGTCTAATTATTATTATTATTATTATTATTACCGCGTCTTACTACCCGTACAGGTTATATACGCACTTACGCTAGTGTGTAATGGTAGGGTGATTGTGAGATGGAATGGAGGTCCTACAGTTTAACGTGGGATCCGAACCACGGTGGAGGCCTGGCATTCCTCACATTCACAAGTTGTGATTGATACACGTCTTGTCAGAGGTGAAGGAAGGGTTTGGCAATCAGATAAATCTGTGTTGGGACCAAGGATTGAAACCCGGACCCTCAACACAGAAGTTTGACACCCTACCCCTATACCAGCAGGTCACCATCATGGTCAAATGCAGTGGTTTATTACCTGGGGTAAACATACCCCCGGGGTAAGTGAAGACATTTTAGGGGTTACGTCAATTAAAAAAAAATCACACATATGTAATTATATTTATTTTTTAAAACTTGTAATTTAATCAAGTATTTTGACCAACTTTGATGGCTGCATGGTCTAACGCGCTACTCTCGCAGTAGACTAGACTGTCGATGAAGGTAAGATCGAGGTTCTAGTCTCGGTCGGGTGTATCGAGGATGATTTTTTCAAAACTGTTTTCTTCTCTCCCTCCACAGAAATGTGGGTACAAATCCTTGAAATATAACCTTCTTAATCCCTAAAACCATTAGAGTACGGTAATTCGTACATAAGCGTGTATCCCGGACGGGTAGTAAGATGTGGTGTTAAAAAATGTTTTTTATGTAATTTAATTAATTTAATTTAGATGTAGATTATATAATATGTATCACTTGCGTTATACACCAACAGTTTTGTGTGTACAAAGTTGTGCAGAAATTATATGTGGGGGCACGCAAAAAAAAGGTTGAATATCGCTGGTATAAGGCGTCACTCTCGTAATATATTGGCCGGCCGAGGACGGGGAGATCGGAGTTCGAATTCCGGTTGGGAGTACTGAGGTTTTTTCATAAAGGTTTTTCTACTTTACCTCCACGCAAATGTGGGTACACTTCCTTTAAACATAACCTCCCCAATCCCTAAAACCATTAGCGTAATCAGTACATAAACGTATAACCCGAGCATGTAGTAAGACGCGGTGTTGTAAAAAATTTAGTTTTTTAATTATTTTTTTTGCAAGGACTTCTAGTACCCGTTAGAGTTAATGCATACATTAATAATTAAGTTAATTGAGTAGGAATGAAGAAGGCGGAATTTTAGATTAAATTTACCCAGATTTGCCTAGGAGGAGATTGGAGAATCATCCTTTCAGTACTCCAATCCAGGACTAAATACTGGAACCTGTCAACGATCACAAGACTAACGCCTTTGTCTGCATACTCACCAGTTGGAGCTATTTTTGTTATAGTAGGCTTATTAGTAACGTTTATATTATAGTTGGTCTAAGCGTACGTATGCATTTAACCTTTGATAGAGGGAACTCCTTTGGACATTAGATTATTTCTACTTGTAGTATATAGCTCGTTTTGCTCGTTGGGGGCTCCACCCCCAAACCCCCAGTGAGTTTTCTTTGCAAGTGGATGTAAACTAATGTAATTCCAGAGTTGTTTTGAACGTAACAACTTAAAGTTACCGGTATTGTATTATATTTTTCACACATTATTTTAGTTTCTCCATAATTATAGGGCAGCTAGAGTCATCAAATTTGGCACGCTTATGAAAATTGGATCTGCCAATATGCCTGCCAAATTGTATGATTATAGCTCTCCCATAAGTGTGTGTCATAAAATTGAATAATGTATGGAAAATATGAAAAATTTACCTAAAATCAAAAAATCTAGCTCTATCTAAGGTATAACCAATGGAGATACGACAAAAAGTAATAGGACCAAACTTGTGGATCTCGCCAAATCCGTAGCTGGTGCAATCAGTTTTTTGATAGGTCTTAACCATTTAGCTACAAAAGGCCTCCAAAGAAAGGTCCGCACCGACTTTAAAGTTGCTCTGCCATTTTGAATTTTTTCGGGGCTTAAATATTAAATTTTTTAACTTTTTGGAATTTTCCAGTCGGTCACAGTCTAGAAGCTATAATTTTGCCAAATTTCAAGTTTCTAGCTTATCTGGAAGTGGGTAAATATTAATGTCAGTGAGTGAGTGAGTCAGCCATGTGGCTTTATAGTAATATACTGTGCACTTTCTAAAACCACTGATTATATCAGCATATTACTTATAAACTGGCTTAATTCAAGCCCAGACACAACATCCAGTCTCCTTATCATCAATTGATCCCTTTTAGAGGAGAAGACCCATTTTCATCAATAATAAATTATTTTACCATATCGTGGTTCGAATCCTGGGACAAACCACGAAATTACTTCAAAACAAATTTAAACGTGTAGGTTAATGACCTTGCTGATAAAATATTGTATCCTTCCCTTTTGGTAGTAAAGTGAAAATAACTTTAAGTAATCGTGATGAACAAGGTTGCAGCCCGTATCCAACAACAAACAAACGACCTTGGTTAATCGTCGTTAGTGAAATTTGTTTCCAAAAATACCACACAACATTATTATTATTTTTTAGAAGCTCGTCTTACTATCCTGGACCATGCGATTACTGAAGCAGCTAAAATAAGATATTGGGGATGTGGAATTATGGGCGTATTAAATTAATACATCATAGTTTTCCATTTAATTTGATATGAATTTTAAAAAGAGGAAACGGACATTAGTAAATTAATTTCTGGTCAGCGCACCCCGCAGAGAACTCCAAATTGCTCTTTAACGGCAACCAAATTAATTTTGAATCTTAATGCTTTGGGCTGTTAAAGGTTTTAATTAATTTGTTCCACTCTCTATATTAATCCATCTCTAACGATGTATGTATGTTTGTATATTTCTCCAGTAGATTTCTTGTACTTTCCAATGAGCTATAAATCTGAAATTTGGTGAAAATATAGAGAAACCACTCAACAGACGCGAAAAAATTTGATACTCGAATACTTTTGAAAAACAAAATAAATATTAACTTATATTGCTTTATTCTTGAATACTAAATTTTAATTGACTAACACCATTAGTTTTTTTATTAATAATTCGTTTACATTTTATTAATTAGAAACCAACCCAACCTAAAAAATATCTAACCTTGATGCGTCTATCAAGTGAAGACTAGATTTGGGATTATTATTATTATAATAAAACTGGTTTAGTGTAACAGTACCTAGGGGAAGTAAATCAGACCGAGGCTCGAATCTGGAGACTGGAAATCCGGTATTTCTATTTAACATATCAGACCATGTGACCACGGGTAAATATATTAAATAAAAATGTATTCATCATACATACATACAAGAACCACTATGTTTTTCTTAGCACCATGTCTTACTACCCGTCCGGATTATACGCCTATGTATTTGTTACGCTAATGTGTTAGGGATGAGGAAGGTTGAATTTATAGGAAATGTACCCATATTTGCATGGAGGAAGAGTGTAAACCATTTAGGGAAATCCACTCTCAGTACACCCGACCGGGATTCGAAACCTGATATCCCCATCATCGGCAGTCCAGTCTATTGTGAGAGTAACCCCTTAGACCATGCGGCCACCAAAACTGATAATTAATTATTATTCACAGCATTACAGGCCTTGATAAATTGTTTATTTTGGTAGCTATCTGGCTTACTGAATTATTCACTGTGCTGTGGTAGTCTATTTAATATAAACAATTAATATTTCTTGATTAATTTTATTAATTACTGCAAAAGTCTTAAGAACGCTACTAAAATAGTTAATATATTAAGGCTTATAAGGGTGAATAATATATGTGGACCTGTACAGTGTATTGATTTTTCTTTCATATATAATGTATGTAAATATATATATATATATGAAAATGTTAATATAATATATTAGCATTGTATAAAGTATTTATAATAAAAATTCTAGGTGTCTGCGAGTTGGCCTTTTTCACTTCGATTCAAATCGAGTTTGAATCAAAACATCGAGTTCTTTTCGAGTTCAAGTAATATATAAAAATACTTGTACGAGAAATATTAGAAATATACTTTTTGTAAGGGATCCATGTACAAACCATAAACACAACCATATTCTCTTAGAATGAGATTTTTTTTGTAAAAATCATTTTCACACAAATTAGGATTTTTGAATAAATTTAATATAAAAGTATACAAATTTTTAAACTATGCAAACGGAAATATTGAGAAACTCAGTTTGCTATTAGATAAAATCTTAAAATTAAATCAAATTAATCAAGCTCAGAATTTTCAGAAAAAAAATTTTAAGCTTCTGAATTATCTAATTTCTTGAGTTTTGAAAAAATCTTTGAGTCGATTTCAAGCAGCGATAAAACTCTACTTGAACTCAAATTTTCTCGTATTCACACATCCCTAAAAATACAAAACTAGACCTTACTATTCACTTTCTATTTTAATGATGGAATATAAACTAGTAACCATAAAAAGTGGTATTTTTCATCTTACTGTCGTATGTGGATAAAATAATCTCTTGGACCTGAAACATTTAGCAAATAAAGGTAGTTGTGGCCAATATTGACGTAAGGTATAACCCACTTCGGTGGCCACGTGGTCTAACGCGCTGGTCTCGTGTTGGACTAGACTACAGAAGATGGGGAGATTGGGGTTCGATCCCGGTCGGGCACACTGAGGATGGTTCTCCACTCTCCCTCAACGCAAATACAGGTGCACTTCCTCTCAATTAAGCCTTTCTAATCCCTAACTCGTTAGTGTAATTAGTACTGCACATAGGCGTATAGTTTGAACAGATAGTAAGACGTGGTGCTAAAAAAACAACTAAAGGTATCTAACCGCTGTTAAAGTTAGCCCTTTTTTTTAAAAAAAAGAAAAACCTTCAGAACACGGTTTTGTGTATCAATACATAAAAGTAGATATAGTAATTTTAACATGCATTCCATATTCCCATCCACCCAGGTGATTCACATACTACTCTAATGAAATTGGGATTATGGAGTTAGGATTAAAAGGAAGTGTGTATGCATTTGCGTGGTTAGATAGGGTGGAAGACCATTTAGAAAAATGCCAGCTAATCACACCCAACCGGGATTTCGTTCTAGACTAACCCATAACCATTAAACCAGACCTAACGAATCTGACACCTTAACTGACGTGCTCACCGGTGTGTTTTAAATTTCGTTATTGTTCGAATGGTTAGATTTTGTCCTACCTATGGGGGATCCATTTTTAATTAAAAAAATTAACTTTGGAAGTGTATAAATTGTAATCAATAGGAAATAATAAATTGTAATCAATAGGAAATAACCGATTGAATAACTAATTTTATTTGGGTTATAAAAACGAATCATAAAGACGGAATGTTTAATGTTTTACTAAAATGTCTTGATGAAAGTATTCAGAAAAGTTCTTTCACTTTCGCCACCAATGAGTCCACCCACCTGTGACAGTAAAAAAAAATACCCACAAACAATTTGGAAGGTAAAGACAGTCCAGCTGAGAAACATTCCTCTCTTCTTTTTCCTACTCTGACGCTCTCCGTACGCGTATAGTATATTCAAGCACGGGATGTCACTCGAGTACGTCACTTGGGAACGTACAGTGGTGTAAAGCGAGAGATGTCACTTGAGAAAATGTAGTCGTGTGAAATAAGAGATATCACTTGAAAACGTATTGTACTTATTAATGTAAAATGTAACTTGAGAACGTAAATAGTTGTTGAAAAAAATTGTTGTCAGTTGATAACGTATAGTATTTAGAAATGTGAGATGTCACTTGATAACGACAGTTAAAACAAAATGAGAGTTATCATTTAAGAACATTTAACCCACTTTGATGGCCGCGTAGTCTAACGCGCTACTCTCGCAGTAGACTTGACTGCTGATGACGTGGAGATCAAGGATCAAATCTCGGGCAGGTGCACTGAGGGTGGTTTTTAAACAAATCCATTCCCCCTCCACGCAAATGCGGGTATTCTTCCTCTAAAATATAATCTTCCTAATCCCTAAAATCATCATTGTAATAGGTACATAAGCGTATAACCCGAATGGGTAGTAAAATGTGGTGCTAAAAATGTGTATTACTGCGAAATGAGAGATGTCACTTAAGGAGAATGTATAGATTTAGAAATTCGAGATATCATTTGAGAACGTTTAATATTGAGAAATGATAGATAAGAGATGCTTCTTGATGACGTACTAATAAATAATAGATGTTCCTTGCGAACGTATAGTACTGAAAAATTAGGGATTTGCTTGATAACTTATGGTACTCCGAAATGAGAGATGCCACTTGATAACGTATAATAGTGTGAAATGAAAGATGTTTCTTGATAATGCACACACCTGAAGTTATTTGACAATAAAAAATGTATTGCACAATTTTAACAGGATTTTAAGCTATAATTAGTGAATCGTTTATTTCAAATCATTATAGTTTACGCGTTGTAAGAGATCAAACTTGCTATTTTATTCTTTTTGGGTACCATTGTTAGTGTAAAGTAATTAATCTATGGGGCTGAAATTTAGTAAACCATACATTCATGAGGTATACACAATGACATATTTATTGTTTATATTATCCTATTATAAATATTTCGTTTAAATTTTTTGTTTCAAAGTGTCATCAAACATCGATGTTTATCAAAATCTCGAGCTAAAATTTTTTGACGATCGCAATAGGCCTACTTGTCTCTACGAGGGGTCAAGAGAAAGTAAAATTACTGCAAAAAGGTGTATATACCAAACAAAACAATGACATTTAGGTCAAAAATATATCCCTTTGTTTGCATTGTTGCTTTTTATTCTTCTTTATCTTTAAATATTTACCTTTTGTAACACAATGGCCGTTAAAACAAGCGGTCCTAACACATTTCTTACCAATATTCTTATATTGAGGGAATTAATTTCCTAGACTGGAGAAATGTTAATCACTTTCGTAATTTTATCTATGTGTGTGTTACTGTTTAATCATTCATCATGTTACTTGATTTTATTCGTAGTCACTTATTGTTTACATCCCCCTGTAAAAAAAATTGCTGGGGAAAATGTAACGCTAATTGCAGACATGCTGCACACTCCATTAGTTGTGTATTTAACTACTTCACATTTCAAAGCGCATTGATTTATCTAACAAATAGGGGACGGAACCAATTTTCGGGACGAGCTGTCACCTTAGTCTAAGTCATAGACTATAACTTAATTTATTTACACCCTCCCCTCCAAAACCATAAACCCTATGACGTAAATGCTCAAAAGATAAAAACAAAACTGGTTTGATACAGTTTCGTTTAACGTAACCCAATAAACACTCCATTATCAAATACTTCTATGTAATAACGCCCTTCCCCTCCAGGGACAATCTTGTTGGGTTTTTTTTTCACTTCCCCTTTCTCCTCGAATGGTTTGGGAGAAAGTGAAGATGACTTGGAAGTGGCTGGCGCCTGATAAACATGATCAGGCCCTGAGCAATTTCGCTTCTCGATGTCTGCGCGTGCGCTTTCAACCCGTAACGCCCCGTAATCAGACCAGTGCAAGAAGCTTAGGAACTGGTTTCCATGGTCGGCTTGATTTCCCAAGAGCTTATTACCTTGCCTCATATTATTTGAGACTTAAAGTAAACCCACTGTCTACTGAGCTAAGCATTCCGTGTTCGATTCCCGGCGTGGCCCAGAAATGTATCATTGGTGAAATGCGGGTTCCCCCTTTCACATTGATGAATTAACGGCCGGGGTGTTGGTTGTTGTGTCTGTTCTAGATTTAAGTTAGCTTATAAGCCATGTACTGATACAAGCAGTTTGTTTAGAAAATGCACGTTAAATACCTCAAATAAAATATTATAGTAAATGAATTAAAATAAACCCTGTTTACCTCCTCCTATAATAGGGGCATTACACTTTTAACACTTATTTTATAAAATATACGATAGAAGAGTTGATATACCTTTGATAAAATATGTGTTATTAGTTATTTTATTTGCTCCTATTTTTCAAAGTTTGTACAAAAATACAGAAGCCAATGATGTAAAAATATTATGAATTGAGAGTGAGACTTTTAAAAAATCACCAAAGCTGTTCTATTAGTTAAAAGGAAAAACACACTTACATCCCAAGTGTGGAGTCTGTGTAGCTATTATATTAATAATTACTGTACCCGCTTCGCGGTAGACGCATGGTCTGACGCGCTACTTTCAAAGTGGACTAGACTGCCGATGATGAGGAGATTGAGGTTCGAATCTTGGTCAGTTCTACCTAGTTTTTTCCTTAAACGCTTGTCTACTCTCCCTCCATGTAAATGCGGGTACACTTCATATAAAATATAATCTTACTCATTCCTTAAACCACTAGTATAATTAGTATATAAGCGTATATCCCGAACAGGTAGTAAGACGCGGTGCTAAAAAAGATTGGTATGACTACATGTTTAGCTCCTTTTCAGCGTTTTTACCGTTACAGAAATTTTAAAACTTTTGATAAAATATAAAATGAAATAAAATGTAGCTACTGAGGTTCTATTTTTTTATTTTGGTAAAAAAAATTGTTTGCTAAAAAATACAAAAATATTGGCCTTTGAACTCGCGTTCTCTTACACTTCACCTTAAATTCACATATGTTTAATAATATTATTACCTTACCTGTTTAAAAACATCCAGTTATCCCCTTTACTAGTCGTTTTTATTTCATTATAATATTTTTTTTAAATATATAGATACACAAGTCAGTGGCGGATCACCGTACAGGCGCAAGAAGCACGCGCTAGGGGCCTCAGAAAACCACAACAAGTTTATTTACATCTAAAACGTTTTGTTAATTAATATAAAAATGTATAGCGTAATAGGGCTAATGTTGTGTAAAGGTGGGCCGAGAAAAGAGTTGTAAAAATATATGTTAACATACCGGATTTCATAATCATTTGGTTTATGGGTGAGAATAATTCATCCAAAATCATTACGATGTGGTTTCGCTTTCAACATAGTCTTATAAACATATGAGATGCTAGAAATCCATTATAACCAGGCCCTCCTATTCTAGGGTTAGCCCAATGCACTATCCTAGACCCTCTAACTCCATAGGAACCAAGCCCTCCTAGTCTAGGGTAACCAATGTACTATCCTAGACCCTCTAACTCCATTGTAACCAGGCCCTCCTAGTCTAGGATAACCAATTGCACTATCCTAGACCCTCTAACTCCATAGGAACCAAGCCCTCCTAGTCTAGGATAACCAATTGCACTATCCTAGACCTCTAACTCCATAGGAACCAAGCCCTCCTAGTCTAGGATAACCAATTGCACTATCCTAGACCCTCTAACTCCATAGGAACCAGGCCCTCCTAGTCTAGGGTAACCCAATGTACTATCCTAGACCCTCTAACTCCATAGGAACCAGGCCCTCCTAGTCTAGGGTAACCAATCGCACTAGGTATCCTACGAAGCCACAATCGCCGCGATGTGACACAAATTCTAAATAGACAATGATTTCAAAGAAATTGCACTGTACTATGAAAGGGCGGAAATTACGCAGCACATTACCAAAAACAAAAGTTCAATCACGTGTGTCTAACATTGGTCTCGTGCCGATGAAAGATGGAAAATATATTTAAATTAATTATCTGAAGTTTTTCATTTTATTAAATATACACAAGAAGAAAATTTAAAATTAATTTTACTACAAGGGATGTACAATGTGATTTTATTTTATACTACGTGAGTCCCTGTGTGATTTCTTATATGTGCGCTTATTTTTATTTGAATTTTTTGAATTTTTTAATTCTCACATTTAAGTTTTAAAGCCTTAAAATAATATTATTTTAAACTAGAAAGGGATAAGGGGCTCAAAATCAGGTTGCGCTTGGGGGACTCGAACTGACTAATCACTGACACAAGTGTATATAAAGAACAATAACAACATTTCAAACACAGTTTAATACAAAGTTTAAAATAACGTGAAACCTCGGCTAATCACACCACAAGAAAGAAATGTTCTGGAAACTACTAGTAGCGACCAATCAGCAGACAAGACTGATGGGGCTGTTCCAATAACTTGCATGCTCCCCCTCACTTTCTATACTAGTAATGTATTTATGAGTGCATTAAAAATAAAATAAAAACCTAATTTAATGTCTACAAAAAACATCCAGAAAATGATATTTTAATTTAAATAAAATATGCGGGGCTGTTGTGTTGGACACACGTTCCTTTATTTGTTTTCTATGTTTCCTTAGAGTCTCAGGTAAGGTGGAATGACATATTGTGTAGTTTGGTGACAAGCCACACACACCAGTCAGATAATTACGAAAACTGCATCGCCTAGAGAGGAAAAACCACTTTCACAAGAAGCCTCCGTAGTAATTATGCTTTTTTAATCTTGAATATGTCTTCAGAAAGTACATAATTTTTTATCTGTAAGTTCAATAACAAGCTTTTTTTGTTTAGGGCATCCACATTATGAGAGGTGATGACAGCTAGGAAAAGTTACCATGTGTTCATTCGCCAAACCATATGATCTGCAAGACGATATGTTGATTTGTTGTTACTTTTGGCAGTCAGAACATTCACACAAACAAACAATTGGTTTTAAATTACTATCCATTTTTTACGCCTTTGAAACAAACTTTTGAAAAAACTCTTGGGATGTTTATATGTTTTGGAAGCGGCGTTTATAGTTCACTTAGAAAATGCCTTTCAAACGAAAGCTTCTAAAATGCAGCGTGCTCTGCTGAAATTAAGATGGCGAACCGGTCAAAACAAAACAATGGCGGTTGATGACGTCATATAAACCATCAAAGCGGTTGTGTTCTTAAGCTGATCACAAAATAAAAACGTTTTATTTTGAAGCGAATTCTTTCTCTCTATATATAATGTTATAAAAACTTTTTTTTTAAATTGGTGGTCAGTTATTACAAGATACAAGTGTGAATTTAATAATTTTTAATACATTTTTCATGTACCATAATATCTCTTGTGGCCACAATCACAAAATTAAAAAACATAATAATTTTATAAAATTAATATATTTTGTTCTTTCAATAAGTTACGAAAACACCTAATATAGAGTAATCCTTATGGAAGTATTATTTGACTCGTTTGATAACACTTTTTTACTGATAATATTGTATTAGTTAGCAAATATTAGTTACAATATTTCCAAATAGGTTGGCATTAGTCACTTTTTAGTCAATGTTTGCAATAAATAGCCCTCTGCTGAGTGTCAGATACCACCTTCCAACCATGGATGCTTTATATCGCATCTCGTTAGCCGTTCACGCTATTCTGATATCAAACAAATGTGTTAGGGATGAGGAAAGTAGAATTGAGAGTGAACTAACCCGAATTTGCGTGGAAGAAGAGTCGGCAACCATTTAGGGTAAAACTACTGCCAGTGCAACTAACCGGAATTCTAACCCTATTGTGACCGGTCAAAAACTGATGTGGGTTGCATTTATATTAATTACGTTAGAGCAGTTATTCCCAGATTATTTTAATTCACGACCATATACTAGGTTAAGGGGTGGCTATGGGGTTTAAACACCCCCCTCCCCCACAAAAAAAATTCCCGAAGGTTTTAATATGAAGCTTAGAGATGGCCTTGCTTCAAATAACTGATAGAGGCATTCACGTTTCAAAAATTCCCATTAGCTTCTAAAAGTATTTAATTTTCAAAAATGTGTTGGGGAAGATCACTTTCAATAGCTTTTAAAGTCATCTAATTTTTTTAAAAATCCAATTGTTCCTAATAGCTTTGAAGGGCATCCAATTTTTAAAATTTGCTGGTGGAAAACCGCTTCAAATAGCTTTTAGAGGCATCTAATTTTTTGTTAATCAGGTGAAGAGCCCTCTAAATAGCTTATAGGGCATTCCAAATTTTTAAAAAATCTGGCTGAGGTTCACTACAAGTAGCTTCTAGGAGTATTCAATTTTTTAACATTAACTGGGGGGAAGGAGGATATAAGGTCCCTATAACACTTTTTAGTTACTGCCCTTCATCGCTACCCCCCTCCCTCCCGCCGAACTTTTAAACAAATAAAGTTCCCCCACCACTGTATAAATAACTATGTTATTATTTATTAGAGTTTAATAGTAAGTCTTATCATGTCATAAACTAATGATTTTGAACCCAAACCCCCCCAAATTCTCCATAGGCCTATGTTCACTCACACTATTTTCTCTTGTAAGTCCTCGCGGCACACTTGAGTGTGCAAGATGGCGATATTCACGGGACACTCAAACATGCTCATGCGCAGAAAGACTTCTCTCACTTGAACAGGAAACGCGGGTTTGTCCGACATTCGAACACGCAATGAACTTTAGTGTAAGAAACGACAATATCATCATTAGTTACTAAACTCTTTGATTGTAAATAGATAGATTATATCTTTAGAACATACAGTTTTTGCGCATAACCCGAATGGGTAGTAAGACGCGGTGCTAATAATAATAATTTAGAACTTTTTTCTCTTATTTCTTAAAAAAAATCTGATTGAATAAAACTACTTTTAATTATTTTACTATCAACACATGACGTAGAGAATTTCGCGACACACATAGTAAATCTTCTTGGCACACGTTTTGGGAACCACCGCGCTAGAGAGATATTAATGAGAAAGGTGTAATTAGGAGTAAATTTACCGTATTTGCTTGGAGGAAGCACGAAAAAAACATTAAAAAACTCTAGACACGGAAGTGATTTAATAATCCCCACCCTCCGTGTCACCGACAAACCAGACAAGATAATCTTGACGTTAGACCACGTGGCATACGACGATGATGACTTAATCTAAGGTCAAAGGATTAAAAGTGTATGCTAGAAGAAATTCAGCCACATTAGCGTTTAGAGAGGCTTGAGAAACTTAATTTAAGATCATCTATGGCGAACCACAACGAGCCCAAACACGGTTGGGTTTCGGGCACCAAATATGATAATTAAAACCAAAATCAATGTAAGGTTTGATTCACACATTCACCGAAAATGAAGAATAGAATCTGCTTGAGTGGCGCAGCAATTCACACGCTGTATGTTGACCCATGATGCATTGCAACGCTAACTTAAAACAGCTGATTATCAACATATTTTATTTTCTAGTAGATAAACATATATATTAGATCATTGTCCCAATGATTGTTTACAAATTATAGCTCTGTGTCGTGGTACGATCTCATACATCGATACAAACGCTTCACAACAACGGGTTATTTCAAATCTCCTCACAACGGCCAACGAAGCTGTCTGCTTGCCTCTGGCCGTGGAGCGCATGCGCTGTCATATGAACATGCGCACTGATTTGAGATGGTTGGTTGGTTCTCCTGTGCCGAACATCTCCGGCAGAGCGGACAAAGTAGAGATGAGTTAAACTTTAGTAGAACAGATTGCGCCGGGAGATCTTGTGATTGGCTTAGAGCTCGTCACGTGACTACGTTTCTGTTCTTCGCTTGTTTTTCGGCGAACGTGTGAATTCACGGTTATGCCATAGACCACTCAGCGATGGCCGTATGTTCTAACACGTCACTCGCGTGTTTGATTGAATTTCCGGTGATTTGAAGATCAGGGATCAAATATCGGTCAGGTGTACCGAGTGTTTTTTTCTTAAATGGTTTTCCACTCTCCTTATCACTCAAATTTGACATTTCTTCTGAAATTTTTACCTCACCAATTATTTTTCAAGTATCATAATTAATGCATGTGTAGTGTGTATAACCCAAACAGGTACTAAAACATGGCTACATGTATATATATGTATATCCTCGATGGTCTTGGGGCAAAGTACTCGCCTCAGGACCCGATGTTCGTGACTTCAAATCCAGCTGGGCTTGACGAATTTTTCTTAAGCGTTAAACATCCGTAGCACAACTTTCTTCGGAGGGGAAGTATAACTGTCGGTCTCATTTTGATTGTAGCATGTAAAAGATCCTCAGACAATATGTGAAAATAACTTTCCAGCAAAATTGGTAGGTCCTTTCGCACTCGCTTATAGAAATTCAGTGTGGAAGACAACGGGGTTCTACCATACTTCTTGAACTCTCTTAGTACATGGGATTTCTACCAGATGGTGCAGGTAGTACTGACCAGCCGAAGGGATGAGTGCAAGCCCAGCTCCGTTTGAATATAAATCACATAAAACCAACCTTTGTGTTGTTGACTTCAGAAGAATATATATATATATATATATGTTAATTTATATCCAATACATAGTTGCATAATGCAGTATTTCGTTTTCTTCTATAATTAATAAATAAATTATTGTTGCAAGTGTTAAATAACTAAATAATGCAAAAGGTGATTAGAAATATTAAAATACTTTATTTTAAGGTTGTACACTCACTTCCCATAGTATCAGTACTCATTGGACAAAACTCTCATATTCCGTAGCGCCAATCTGCACTTTGATTATTTCTTATGAAGAGACTACTTTCAGAATCAATGCGTCATGCAGGGTAAATAATATGTATTGGTATTTGTTAACAGTTTATGAACAGGATCAAAACATAGGTCAACTGGTTTATCTAACTTGCCTTAGGAAGTTAAAATTAAAAATAGTAATTTGTATAATACAGGAGCTACGCATGCTTTTTAAAACTCTCTTAACGGATAGAAGATTTTTTTGTACCCTGGGGTATTTAGTATACAATTTCTGAACCAACTGATTAAGTCAGCCAAGCAACGACAAATTAACATAATAATACCTAATCTTTAGTGGCAATCTACCCATATTAAGGTGGGCTGGAAAGGAACGTGACTTAAGGTCAGTATTTATACAGTTTTTATAACAAAAAACATTTTTGGTCAAAATGAATAAATTGTGGCTTTAGTAAATTTGTTAAGTTTAATTTTCTACAAATTACAAATATCCACCATTTCTTGAATATCTGCTATGGGCATAGCAGGATTTGAACATAAACCTTTTAAACAAGGATGCCCATGACAAAATATTTAAGAATGGTAGAGATAAAATACCTTAGCTCCATCGGTAGCATGTCTCTCTACTGAGATAGGGTCTCGGATTCGATTCCTTGCATGGTCGAGAAATATATTATTGGTGAAATGTGTTATAACCCTTTCACAGTGATGAATTAACAGCGTGGGTGGAGGTTGGGGGGGGGGCTAGATGTTGTGTCGGTTCTAGATTTAAGTTGGTTTATAAGCAGTGTAATTATATAATCAGTCAATTCAGAAAGTGCAAGTTAAATAACTCAAATAAATGGAAATAGAAAAGATAATATGTAGAAAAATAAAGTAGACATATATATACCAAACCAAAATGTTATCTATTTTAATAAAAATGTTTTTATTACCCCCTTAAATTTTTGACCATGCCTGAAATTTGAGTTTGGGTTGTACACCCACACACACAGACAATTAAATATTAAATTAATATTTGTATTGGTTTCCGGGCTCGAACCCAGTACCAACCAGTCATCCTAAAACCCTCTGGACGGGGCTTTTAGAGAGCGGCTCTCACTAAAACTTGTTGCAGTATAATGTGGGTAGTGATATAATCAAAATGCCGACCCACTAATAACAATATAAATAAAAAAGAAATTGACAAGGTACAACAAAGCGGTCGTTAAGCGCCTTTGAAATAGTTGCCGGGAGGGGAAGGTAGGAAGGCAGGAAATGCCGTTTTCATCCGCGTCCTTCCCCAAGGCGATACAAGATAGATCGCATACCAGCTAGGTTGAGAGAGAGAGAGAGTTTCTAACTGGAAGTCGCTTGCTCGGTATATGATCAATTGCTCACACATATAACACAAAGTGGGATCGATTATTGAGAGATTACTGCGAACAACAAATCATTCGACAGGGTTAACGAGTTTAAATGTTTAGGGACAATTTTAACTAGTAATAACGATATTGGATCTGAAATTAGGAGAAAAATACGGTCCGGAAATACATGCTATTACTCAGTCAGTAAGTTGTTTACATCTTGCTTGCTTTCAAGGAATGTAAAACTCAGAATATATTTTTTTTAAATTGTTCTTTATGGGAGTGAAACGTGGTTTCCTATCTTGCATGAAGAAAAAAAAGTAGGATGTTCGAAAACAGGGTGCCTTGCAAGATATTTGGTCCAAAAAGGGATGAGGTTACTTTGGGAGTGGAAGAGGTTACATAATGATGAGTTACATACACTGTACTCATCACAAGACATTGTTAAGATAATCGTGTTTAGAAGTTTACGGTGGGCAGGACATATAGCGTGAATGGAAGAATCTAGAACCGTGTTCAAGGTATTGACTGTTACATCCACTTGGGAGAGGGCATTGGGAAGACCTAGGTGCAGATGGGAGGATAACAGTTTAATGGACCTGAAGGAGAGTGGGTGTAATGAGGTGGACTGGGTAGAACTATCTCAAGAGGGTGTAATGAGGTGGACTGTATGGAGCTAGTTCAAGATAGGGGTAGGTTGTAATGATTGGGACTAGATAGAGCTAGCTCAAGGTAGAGATAGGGTGTAATGAGATGGACTGGATAGAACTAGATCAAGATATGAATAGGTTGTAATGAGGTGGACTGGATAGAACTAGATCAAGATTTGAGTAGGTTGTAATGAGGTGGACTGGGTAGAACTAGCTCAATATAGGGATAGGGTGTAATGAGGTGGACTGGATAGAACTAGCTCAATATAGGGATAGGGTGTAATGAGGTGGACTGGATAGAACTAGCTCAAGATAAGGAAAGGTTGAATACATTTGTAAGTGCAGCATTGAACTTTTGAGTTCCTAATGCCACAGAGTAAGTCGCGTGCGCAGGTACACTGGCTCTAATGACGACACAGCCTTAAAGAATTATCACGTACAGGCACTGGCTAATCAGGAGTAGTCTTTGTATAATGTATATGTTTACTTTCTCACCTAAAGAAAGTATTCTAATCGTGAAAATGTTCAACCCCGAGAATATGATGGAACTTGACGTTTTATATTACTCAACAACAACAAAAGTCCGGGTCTTAAATTTAGATATGTTCCCATGTCTGTCTGTCCTTCTTAAGCTGCTGTTATTACAGATGAAACTATTTGATGAGTTTTGTTAAAACTAATATTTAGATTTGATATGGCCATAACACAATACCAAAATAAAAATACAATTCCAGATCTAAAATTAAGAGTAGTCAATTGAAGACTGTATTTGAAAACGGCAATTTTTATTTTCTCAAATGGCTCAAACGATTTGGTTTAAATTATATACATGGGGACTGTTTTACATAATAAATATCAGTGTATACTAAATTTTGATTAAGAGTAATTTACTGTTCACTGTATTAATTTTTTTGTTATCTTTTGTAAATATCTCCAAATATTTGTTTGAAATGAGTATCTGGGGAATTTTTTTTACAAAAATACTCGTAAATAAGGAGATATGCCTATTTTTTTTAAATTCCCATAAAGATAGTTTACTAATCCCCTAAGTGATGACTAATTTTTAAACATTTACATTTTTTCGAAGATGTCCTTGATAGATTTGTTCAAAATGTATATCTGGGAAATGTTTTAAATTACAAACAACATAATGTAGCTTATTTGTTTTTGTTTTTAATTGACAACGGACTTTATTTTTAATGTTTTATGTATGTACGATTTTATCAGACCATTTAGGTTCATTGTACTGATATGTATTGATCCCATTCCCTCCCCTTCCCCTTCCTGTCATCAAAACACTTCGCCAAAGAACGGAGCGTGATTGGCTCACGTCCCTCCTCTCAACCTACTCAATATAGACTACACTTCTCGAGCGTTTGAAATAAAACATAATTGAACATTGACAGTGAAGTCGTAGAGCGCTTAATAGCGACAGCCGGTTGCCTAACTGCTTTCTTTCCGATCATGGTCAGCTTCTTATTCGTCAGACACACGACTCGGTCTCCTATACAATAGTCAGATAATAGACTCTTTACTAACACTTGCTGCCTTAACGCGGGGCTATTTGTAGCCAGGGCTGATTTGTTAATGATGTATTAAATTAGCCAATAGCCAAGCTATTATAGAAATTAATTCAAGTTATAGCTGCATCTAAATATCATATTATTTTTAAATGAAAAATTGCACCTGGACACAAGACTCAAACCCGGGACTTTGCCATGAAAAGCCAATGCTTTTCCCACTTAGCTATCCAGAAGTACAGGTGTCACTTCTCACTTTCAAAGAATATGATATTTAGATGCGGCTATAACCGTAATTAACTGCTGGCAGTCCAGGGGTAAGTTGTCGGACTTCTGTCCTGGGGGTCCGGGGTTCAATCCTTCCCGGCACAGATTTATCTGATTGCCAAACCCTTCCTTCACCTCTGACAAGACGTGTATTATTCACAACTTGTGAGTGTATGGAATGCCAGGCCTCCACCGTGGTTCGGATCCCACGTTAAACTGTAGGTCCTCCATTTCATCTCACAATCACCCTACCATTACACATTAGCGTAAGTACGTGTAGCCCGAATGGGTAGTAAGACGCGGTGCTAATAATAATAATAAGAAGAAGAAGATAGCTTGGCTATCCGGTTCTGTGGCCGCATGGTCTAACGTGCCACTCTCGCAGTAGACTAGATTGCCGATGAGATCAAGGTTCGAATATTGGTCTGGTGTACTCAGGGTGGATTTTACGAAATGTTTTTCCCCTCTACCTCCACACAATTTCGGGTACACTTCCTCTAAATAAAGCCTTGATAATCATTCAAATTCATAGCATCTGTAAAACCAATTATATTGAATTGCCACAAGAGGTTTACAATACTAAAACAAATTCCTGGTATCTCTTGTTGGGGGAAATCGCCACAGGCCACCTACCTCTCCCCTCTCAAACCCCCTTCCCCAATGACTTCTGGCTAAGGCCATTTAATTTTGCATGAAAATCTAATCAAAGTAGGGCTATTAATGTGGCCTGATTTCTAAACAGACTGATTGGATCAGCATGAAACCTACACATTAAATTAATTATATAAAAGACACAGCATCCAATCTCATGTTTATCATTTTATAACTGTGGAAATAAAAGAAGATAATTTAAATCCCATTGATGATATATTTTGGTCACAACGGGGATTTTTTCTGGGACCCTCAGATAAAGTTTTGAGCTCTTTTAGGGGTAGCTATGATTATTTCTTTTAGCACCGTGTCTGACTACTTGTTCAGGTTATACGCATATTTACTAATTACGTTAATGAGTTAGAGATGAGGATGGTTCAATTTAGAGGATGTGGGCCCACATTGGCGTGGAGAGAGATAGAGAGAGTGGAAAACCATTTAGGGAAAACCACCCTCAGTAGATTTATACCCGCTCAGGATCTAACCACTATTTCCCCGTCATCCGCAGTCTAGTATATTGCGAAATTAGCGGCTTAGACCATTCGGCCACCGAAGCAGATCGTTTCGTATTTAAAGAATGGGTGAGACAGGCTTCAAACTCCAAAGCAAAATCGTGATTTTTATTTTAGCTCTATATATTTTTCGAATATCTCCCTATTTACTTTGTTAAAATTGGATACAATGGGAGTTTTTTTAAATGATAAATAGTATTGGGTAATTTTTTCTGAGGAAAATTAATTTAACTATAGTCTATTATATTTATGAATGATTTTTTTAATTTAAAAAATGTGGAAATATTTCTAACAATTTTGTTAAATTGGTGATCTGGGAAATGTTTCACATCATAAATAAGGATCCCCCCCCGAAAGATTACTCATGTAAGGAAAGTTTACTGACAGATTAAATTTAGTAAAAATTGAAGGCTTTTTTTTAAATAGCCCTTACGATCTTGTACAAGATAATCCTACATATTTGGGGAGTGTTTTTTTTATATTATAATAACGTTGTATAGGTAGTTTAAATTTTGTTAGCACCGTGTCTTAATACATGTTCAGGCTGTATACTTATGTACTAATTACGCTAATGAACTAAGGATGGGGAAAGTTGAATTTAGAGGGAGTGCACCAACATTTTCGCGGAGTAATAATGAAAAAGCATTTAGGGAAAACCACCCTCAGTACACCCGACCGGGATTCAAACCCCAATCTCCCTGCCGTTGATAGTCTAGTCTATTGAAAGACTGATGCCCTAGACTATGCGGCCACCGAAACTGGTAGATAGTTTTAACTTAAAAAAATAATTTTAAGGGTCGTTTATTAATATTAATATTGATTTTGGAAAATGTTGAGGAAAAAACAAACTAATTGCACCCGAGCTGGATTATAGCTGAATTCCGACCTCCTGTATTATAGTCGAGCGTACAAAAATCTCTGTGGCTATAAACCAACATAGCCGGTGTTGTCATTTTATTTGCGGGAGAGGCGTCCCCAATCTTTTTTTATTGGCAAACAACAAGTTCGGAGGCAAGTCTTCGTTACCTGGTTGTAAACCCCCCACCCGTCAGGCGTGATAAAACGCGCGGAAAGATAGCCAGGAAACGAGGAACAGGCCAGCGAGAAAGTTACCACTTGTAACATTTTTTTTCTTTCTTTTTTTACGCTTCATCATGACATAACTCGAGAGATTTACTACCACCCAAATAACGAGAGTAGTTGTTTTCAACACAAATAACAAGAGTTTGTTTACAATTCAAATTGTTTTTGGTTTGATGTAGATTCCATCCCGACATTATGTTCTTTAAGTAAATTGCGTCCATACCTATTCGTCTCTTAAATATTTATTTATTTGAGGTATTTAACGTGCACGCTCTGCACCTACTTATTATATCAGTACACACGAATTTCAATGAGCGAGAGTGAAAGGGCCTAACAATTTTATTAGGAAAGATATTTTCACAAACCTTCCAGGGTTCTTTTACATGCCACACTAGACATGGAAACGACGGCTTTACTTCCCCTTTGAAGGAAGTTGTTCTACGGATTTCTAGCACGCGAGAAAAATCTTTCGACCCCGGCTGGGTTTTGAACCCACGAACATCGGGTCATTAGGCGAGCACTTTACCCCAAGACCCCTGAGGTCGACCTTTCTTAAACCAAATGATTACATAATAAATTATAGCAAATGGAACCTAGCAATGAAAACAATTTAATTACATTTCAAGCATTTATTTCAACATGGTTTTCCACTCTCCCTCCACGCAAATGTAGGTTCACTTCCTCTATATTCAACCTCCCCAAATCCTAACCCATTAGTGTAATTAGTACTTAAGTGTACAACCCGAATGGGTAGTAAGACGTGGAGCTAAGTATTCATATTCTTATTATTTCAACATGACACTATTTTTCTACTCGAGTATAGAGGTTAAACCTAAAAATAACAATAATTTCGATAACGTAGTGCAGAAACGATAATTTGTCTTGTTTAAACAATTATTTGATGACTAACATCATGAGTTATATATATATGAAATTCACTTTCATGAGAAAAAATTTACAGCGTCTTTGCGAATGACGGGACCAAATCTACACATGAACTTGTGGTAGTAAAACTTTTGGGATGGAATCTACGTTAACCCATCCAAATAACAAGAGAGGTTGTTTACAGTAGAAATAACAAAAGTATGTTTCGTATTCAAATAACAAGAAAGGTTGCTTACAGTACAAATAACAAAAGTATGTTTCGTATTCAAATAACAAGAGAGGTTGTTTACAGTAGAAATAACAAAAGTATGTTTCGTATTCAAATAACAAGAGAGGTTGTTTACAGTAGAAAATAACAAAAGTATGTTTCGTATTCAAATAACAAGAGAGTTTATTTGCATTAAAAATAACAAGAGTGGTTGTTTTTCAGCCAGATACCAAGAGTGGTTGTTTATCAGCCAGATACCAAGAGTGGTTGTTTATCAGCCAGATACCAAGAGTGGTTGCTTATCAGCCAGATACCAAGAGTGGTTGCTTATCAGCCAGATACCAAGAGTGGTTGTTTATCAGCCAGATACCAAGAGTGGTTGTTTATCAGCCAGATACCAAGAGTGGTT
>CABFWO010000484.1:96969-126469 GCA_902155825.1 Timema genevievae
AAGAGCGGTTGTTTATCAACCAGATACCAAGAGAGGTTGTTTGTCAACCAGATACCAAGAGAGGTTGTTTATCATCCAGATACATACTTTTTTAGCACTCAAAGAGATTTTGTTTTCCATCCAAATACCAAATTAGATTGTTCATAAACCAACTAAAATTATAAGGTACTATTTGAGCAAACACTACAATCTATGTTTTACCATCCAGATAACAATATTGGCTGTTTATTGGCCGAATACATGACTAGGTTGTTTTTCATCATTTAACCGGACAGTCACCCATCTCGATGGTCGCATGGTCTAACGCTCTACTCTCTCAGTAGTCTAGACTGCCGGTGATGGGGAGACCGAGGTTAGAATCTTGGTTGGGTGTACTGAGAGTGATTTTTAAAGTAGTTTTCCACACTCTCTCTCCGCGCAAATCCGGTTACACTTCCTCTAAATATAGCCTTCCAAGTCCATAAAACCATTGTCGTAGTTAGTATATAATCGTATAGCCCACACGACTTGTAGGACGCAACGCTAAAAAAGGGGGGGGGGGGTTAGTTTGATTACTGCCCAAATAATATGTGTTGTTTATAACCCAAGCTAAAAGGGAAGTTTATAGCTACTCAATAAAAACTGTTAATAACCCAATTTATTTAATAAATATCGGGGTATATACCTCCAACCATCCTTAAAAAAAATAGAGGTTTTATCTACCATTTAAATAACACGGGTGGTAGTTTACTGACCAAATAACAGTAAATGCCATTTATCTTTCAAATAACATTTTATAATAGATGCACTTTATTTTAGTGAATAAGGCCTCTTTAGTTTGGAAATAAAATAACTTGAATTCAAATAAATATGCCCATTACAAAAATATCTAACGTAATCGCCTTTTAATATTAAAAAAAGAACCGAAATATACATTAAAAAATTATTTATACCAAAAAATATTAGTTATTTAACCTTTCAGGAAATGGAAAACCAATAATTAAATTCCATTCAGCAAATCAAATATTGAAAACCAAAATGTAAACAAATTTTTAGCCCCACGTCTCACTACCTGTTCAGGTTATACCCATATGTACTATACGCATATGTACTAACCACAATTATGGATGAGGAAAGTTGATTTTAGAGGAAATATACCCACATTTGCGTGGAGGTGGCGTGTAAAACCATGTTGGGGGGGGAAACACCCTCAGTACACCTGACCGGGATTCGAACCCCGATCTTCCTGTCATTGACAGTCTAGCTTAACACGAGAGTGACGCCTTAGACTATGCGGCCACTAAAGCAGGCAAACAAATTATTCTTTATGCTAAAAAAATATCCTGATATGACAATATGTGTAGGGGTAAAAGTGTGCTAAAAAGATAACATAATTTTTACTTTCTCGCTATCTTACAGGTAGATTGCGTATAACCCGAACGGGTAGTAAGACGCGGTGCTAATAATAATAATAATACAGGTAGATAAAGTATTGTGATCGAAAAAAAAATAAAACTCGAGATTTTGATGAATCTCGACGTTTCATGACCCTTCGAATCCGAAAAAGTGGTTTTTGAATTTCCGTCTGTCTGTTTATACCTCCAACTAGAGCCTAAACTATTTTACCTATCGGGCTAAAACTTGGTAATTAGGGTTTTCACAGGGTTGCCCCAAGGAGTTTTTGGAATGGGATATCTAACCCTAAAATTAAGGGTAGTATACTGAAGGGCAATAAGAGAAAAAGCCGATTTTCTCAAAATCGGCTCAAACAATTTTGATTAAATTTGATTTCTAAACATTTATAAATATTCCAATCAAAATAGTTACTCTTAATATTTTGGCAAAACGACTTTAAGGGCTACTGTCTGATGTGTAAATTATCATTTTGCATAATATTTTCTAAAATATTTGCGATATAAAATTACTTATTAAAACAAATAGTAGATCTATTTATAATACAAATATTTTATTCGAAGCATATTTTTATAAAACCGATAACTTTCAAGCTATATGCAAAAATATATATTTTTTAACTTTACGAACACACAAGGTAAAGTATTACGACCGTAAAAAAAACTAACCTGAAATGTTGATGGATGTCAACGTCTCATGACCCCCAGAATCCTAAAAAGTGGTCTTTGCAATGCCGTCTGTCTGTGTGTCTGTTTAAACTTAAAATCAAGAGTTGTTTAATAAAGGGAGAAAAGAGAGAAAATCTATTTTCTCAAAATCGTCTCTAACGATATTGACTAAAATTCTTATCTAGGCGTTGATTAAGATTATAAATAAACTGGCTACTTTCATTTCCCCCTGAAAATGACTTAGGGTACTTTACAGAAGCTGAAATTTCCGTATTCCGTATTCGACAAAANCAAGCTGAATGGTTTTGCTTTTTCCTAATCTCAAAGTCCTACCCCCTTCCATCACTCTCCCAACACTCACTAATACCATGCTAATACTTCTTATTTCCATCTTGACATGAGTCTACCCAGCTTTTTGCCTGAATAAACACAGAATAAATATAGATTTTAAAAAATGTACCCAAGCACCAAAATTGTGGTGAGTAGTTAATGTCTGTTCAGCGTAGAAATTGTTTTCTGAAAGGCCTTTTTCCTTAGCAGAAATATATTATATAGTAGGATATTGGTAGGAAAAAAGACCTTTCAGAGAGTAATTCATACCGTGAATGGATTATAAATAGTTCCTTGTGTCTTTATTTTGGTCTTGTTAAAACTGTAAATAAAGCAGTATTTTTTAAATTTATCTTTAGTCAACTTGGAGGGGTTGAACCCTCCCTTCCTTCCCCCCCATGGCTACGGCCTTGAGTATTACCCACAACCACATGTAAAGTTACAATTGTTGTAAATTGGTAGTTGACCGGTCGTGTTTATAGCGTTGAGGCTGACATTTGAACCTGGCGGGAGTTAGTAAATTTGCCTTGAAAAAGTAACTGGTGCCCGCCGCACTACCGTTAGTTTTGAATGTGCTCTAAGGTACAAAAAGGTTGTGGACCTCTGCCATAGAGTAATTAAATATAAGTAAGTCTCTCAAAAAGTTATTTTTCCTTAAACCTCTTAGGAGAAATGTTTGCACAGCAATGATCTATCTCCATTTTAGACTCAATAGTCAATATTTACATTTTTTATTGTTCAAAATTTATAAATGAGGAAGTTAATAGCAATGTGATGACATGAAGCTGTGCAACACCTAATAAAATGTCGAAAATTTTTAACGGAAGGTCCAAATTTTAATACGAAGTGTTGACCCTTGTGGACCCAATATTGATCTTTTTTATCGGTCCAAACATACAAATTATACATTAATTCTTTGAAAATAAAATTATAAAATTTAAAACTGGGACTCAAAAAATGTTTTACATATATATAGTGTAATTTATGCTTGGGTTTGTTAGTGTATAGTATTTCGTTTCACATATATTACAAGTTTTGAGTAAATATCTCCATTTTTAAACAATAGAGCGAGAAAGTCCGTGCGGAGTTCCGTACCTTTTATTGAATAAACCAACACTTTTTTTTTTATGATTTCTTCAGCACAAAAGCCTTCATAATTCGTATTAATAATAGTTAATACTAATATACATAGTCAACACATTAGTGAGGCTACATGTTTTGCTCAAATATACACTGCTGCCGGACATTTACACAATGCAAACTCTTAGAATCAATGTGAAGGTTAAGACTCTTATCTTATTAATGACATGTGAAGTCATGATTTCCCAATTAAGGAGGATCGCTAATATTTGAACACATTTTGTTGATGTATTTTTCTCTCTTTCTTGCTGATAAAATAAATAAAACAAAATTGTTACTTATAATACAGGGTGCCATAAATTAGAAATTCCATCAGAAGCCTTAATAAATTCGTTAGTTTAGGATATAGTTAGCTTAAATGTTTTACTTCAATTAGTAACACAACTAAAGAAATTGTGGTTTTAATTGAGAATAATATGATAGTTTAGTCAATGCATCAGTAAACCAGATAGATCGTAAATAAAGATTTATTTTTAGCGTATGTCAACAGGGTGTGTTGATATAAATTCATAGCGGATTTGTAACCGTCTTCTGAGGTTGGAGCACCATGTTAGGGGCGGTTATTTCACCCAGATGAGATGATGTGGTGATAATGAAGATGATTATGTTGTGGTGGTAGAAGTATTGAACCAAACCTAATTACAGCCAAGGCTGTAGCCAGCCAATAATTTCAGGGGGGGGAGAGGGGGTTTGGTGGGCTCATCCCCCAATTGACGGAGGCTAGAAAAATTTTTCAATAAAAAACTGTTCTAGAAGCTCTCTAAAGTGTTTCTTTATGGCAACATAACCCCCTAACCGCCGAAAAATAGAAACAATTCTAAATATTAAACACCTCTAGAAGCTATTTTTTTAAAAAATTATGACAACATAACACCATAGCTGCCGAAGGCTAGAAAAATTTCTAAATAATAAACCCCTCTGGAAGCTCTCTGAAGTGCTTTTTATGATAACACAGCCCCCTAATTTGTACTTTTACCTTAATTTTGATATAACGTCATATATATTTTATTCATAAAATTTCGGGGGGAGGGGGTTGAACCCCGAAACCCCCCCGACTACGGCCTTGTTTACAGCTATCCAGACCATGGCAACCATAGGAACAATTCCTCTTAGGGGAAAATAACTAAGGTAGCACCGGAAACTGAACCCGGGACCTCTAGAGTAGTAATCCAGGAATACTGACAGCTAGATCAAGAGGCCGGGCAAAACAAATTTAATAAGGCTAATAATGAGGTGAATAGTTTATGGACATCCTGTACATAATACAGTATGATGTAATTTATGTAAATTTTGACCTCCTGATCCCACATGATGTAAGTAATAAAGATGGCATTGTAATCATCATAAAAGTTATTCCAACACAAACTGCTCCAAGCAGTGAAAAAATACAACCAATAGGATTAGAAATTCATAGATAGCTTCTCTTACACACACTATCTAAAAAAAATATTCGAGATATTTAAAGTGTACTTTCTAGACCGAATAATAATATCAGCTTACGAGAATTGCTACGAGTGAGAGCGAAAGAGCCTACCAATTTTGGCAAGAAAGGTATTTTCACATAACTTCCAGGATTCTTTTACATGCCACAATTGACATGGGACCAAATTTACTTCCCCTCCGAAGGAAGTTGTGCTACGGATTTTCATCGCTCAAGAAAAATCCGTTGACCCCGGCTGGGTTTGAACCCACGATCATTGGGTACTGAAGTAAGCACTTCACCCCAAGACCACCGAGGTTGACTGCACGCACTGGAGGTCACATGGGTAAAGACGTTAGACACTCTGCACACTGGACTGCTGGTGATGGAAAAGTTCAAGTTCGGTTCTCAGCCGGATGCACTGGGGGGGTGGTTTTCCACATGTAAAACAGGGTGTCCGAAAAGTCACTGTGCACTGAATGTACTAATTGTAGTAATATAATAATACAGAAATGTTGAATGGAATTTCAATGAAATGGAATAAACGTGTCACGTGTAAGTGTCTGTGTGTCTGGTGACCATCACGTTTCCTTCGTCCTACGTTGCGCAGTGACCTTTCGGACACCCTGTACATCATTGTGGTTTTAGCATCCTCTCTCTACACAAATGTGAGTGCTCTTTCTCTTTAGATGGTTTATGATCATACTGCTAGGCCGAATCATGAACTCGATTCTAACTATCGAATTAAGAGTAGTTTATTGATGACTTTGTTTTGAAAATACTTAAGTTTTTTGAAAATGGCTTAAACGATTTCGGTTAAATTGAATATTTGTATCTCATTATTATCCATTAAATTAAGTCGTTAATAAATGACATTAGTGTTAAATATAATAATAATTCATATACTTGATTGTAAAAATAATTATTGTAACATATTAAACGCAATACGTTGTTTATTTTATATATATATTTTTAATTTAAATAGTTTGTAAATATAGAATAAAAAAGTTTGTCATAAAATGTTTAAAAAAAATCTAACTAAGTTATTAATAATGAAATTTATGGTTGTAGTTTAACATAAATTGACGTATTAAACCAACTATCACCTGATAAAAGCTAGTATAAGCCAACAGCCATAATTCCGACAGCCAATAAGAATTACTTGGTTTAAAGTCTTACTTCCAATTTTAAATTTAAGATCGTAGTTGACAGTTATCTTGGGTTAGTTCTTTGATCACTATATTTAACACCACGATTAGAAAATAAAGATTAAATTTTATAGAAATAAATAGTTAACTTACGAATTATTATTTCACCCCCGATCCACGTTTTACTTATCTTGGTCTTGTTTATCCGCATATTTACACTAATGAGATTGGGATGATAAAAGTGAGGTAACTTATACTTTGGTGGAAATAGAGTGAGAAAACCTTTCGGGTGTGAAAAAACCAGAACGTCCAGCCGGGATTCAATCCCCGATCTTCTGATTGCCAACCAACAAGATGAATTGAAACTGATAACTTTTTTTTATCACCGTGTCATACTACCTGTTCAGGTTGTACGCCTATGTGATAATTACTTTAATTGGTTATGGATGAGGAAGGAAGCATTTTATAGGTATTCAACTTACATTTGTGTGGAAGGAGAGTGGTAAACCATTTAGGAATAAAACACCCTCAGTAGACCTGACCGAGATTCGCATTTCAATCTCCCCGTCACTAGCAGGCCAAGACCATTCGGCCAATAAAGCAGGTGATAGCTTTTTTCATATGACCACTGCTGGGGGATAAAATTATTGATGAATTAATAAACATGCCTATTTAGTACAAATGCTTAGAGATTTGAAGATTAATTTCTGCTCAACTTATTACCCGTCCGTCAATCCGTATTCATTTACTCTAGTTTGGTAGGGATGAGAAAGTTGGAATACACAGGAAATGAATCCGTAAATGCGTGGGGGAAGGGTGGTAAACAATTTTGTAAAAAAAAAAAATCCCCAGTACATTAGGCATGGACTCAAACCCGGGCCTTCTTGTCATAGAAAAGCCAGGTTAGATGGTCACTACATTTAGTACGTCTGCCTATCGAGGCGGGTATCAAAATATTCAACTATCTAATCAAAATTAAGTGGAAATATAAATTATTTTGCACACGAGCTTATAAACGGCTTTCTATGTTTACCGTGAAATGGCGCCGATCCAGTTACAATGATCGTGACGTTGTATTTTCACCCGCCCAAGGGTGAGCAGCCTTCTCGCCTACGCTGATCACTTGTTTACTGCTCGGTACAAAACTGTTTACGAGCTCTATTAATATAGAACAGCCTCGCGTAGTGGAGTTTGCAAGGCTGCTTATTAAATGGTAATTAATGGCCCCCTCTATTTATGCGGTGGATTCCAAGTGCCGGCTGGCGCCGATGTGCCACGACCGCCAGAAGGAGATGAAAGTTTTTTGAGTGTGCGAGAAATTACGTGAGAATCACTCCTCTTAACACACTTTGTGAACCAACTAACCAGTAGTTCTGTAAATAATAACTAGATCATGTTAAGAACTATGTAATATTCTTATCGTTGCTACAGCCTTGACATTTACGTTTGGATTTCAAGTTGAAGTTGATATTTTCCCTTGTGATCAACTACTATACTAAAACTATATTAGCTTGTGGATTTAATCCATCATGACATGAGCATCCATACATTTGTCACTGTACTATTGGCAGAATAAAGCCCTCCCGAGTCAACGGCGACAGCGTTTTTTTGATATCTCGTGATCTTAATTGATTGATCTTATGCAGTTGACGATTTCCGCACGTCTATCACAGACTTTGCCTTAAAATATGAGTGAAGAATGACCCCGGGACACAGAAAAGGATATACCAGATCCTCAACCTTAAGTAAGTTTCTTTGTGCTCCTTGAGCCAGGCTGAGTCCATCAACACTGAGGTTCACTAGTATCAACGCTCACTTCCAAATGTGCATTTGTTAAACGACTCATTCTTAACATGTTCGCCATAAAGAGACCATTGTAATCTGCGAGGCAGGATTATGTGAGGAGGGGATGTGTCACTGCCTGAACCTAGCTTTGTGGTCACCGGCCGATTGAATCGAGATGGACATTTGTGTCCTATATCTAGTGAAACAATTTTTAGAATGAGCTTTTTTTAAAAAAATACCCCTTTATGGCACCTAGTAATCCTCATGTTGAAGGACTCAAGCTTTCCCATGGAGAGAAGCCATTTTAATCTGGAGGCTGTGGATATGGTGT
This sequence comes from Timema genevievae, assembly GCA_902155825.1. Taxonomy (NCBI): domain Eukaryota; kingdom Metazoa; phylum Arthropoda; class Insecta; order Phasmatodea; family Timematidae; genus Timema; species Timema genevievae. The sequence goes on from CABFWO010000484.1 coordinate 105,184, forward strand.
ATGCCTTGTTTGTGTCCTAGGCACGGGATTACTCATTAATATATCCGTAGATAGAGCATTTGCATACTAATCCATAAGTTCTGGGTTCATTTACCTTATACAGATGTTATTTTTAGCTTAAAAAACCTGGTGATCAAGTTACACAGAAATTAAATAAATAATGTAGTAAATATTACATTATATTCAAAGAGGATAATCATGGTTCGAGTAGCTTAAGACTTCTGTCTTGTAGATTATATCAAACGTTAAAAAAAAATACTCCCTAGGTACGCTATCGGTTGCCTGGAATTATATATTCAAATCACTTGAGATGAGTTACTAAACTAAAAACATTTTGAGCGGCCGTCATTGAGAAGTGTATATATTGATTGAATAAATAAGTATATACATTTTTTGGCCTGGATTCATAGAATGTTCTTGAAAAATTTCGCTTAAATTGGTCTAAACATTTGACATTTATCACTTCACATGTATCTTTTTATATATTTGTTAAGTTCCAAATGATAAGTTAAAGCTGAAACTAGTTTTGTTCGGTTAATAATAACAGCACATAGCTTACAAACTAAGTTTTATTCTGGAACTAGCATAGCACCACTTTTGGTGCTTCATTCATTGATGTGGAAAAAAAAAATCAATTTTACAAATTATAATTTTGAGGCCATGTGGAGGATTAATATTTGGACCCATCCCTAGAAAGTTACACTGGGTATCATTTTGGAATAATCCAGCCTCACTACGTCTGACCAGGATTCAAACCCCAATGTACCTGTCATCGGCAGTACAGTATATTGTGAGAGTGACGCCTTAGACTATACGGCCACTGAAACTAGGATTAAGCACAACATAACAGAAAAGAGTTTTTATTTGATTTCCAGAGATGAAGTAAGAAATAATGAAAATAACGTTGACATGTGTTTGTCTGATTGGTGGTTTACACGATGCGAGCTACAGGCTAGTCAGTAAGACAGTAGCTGGCCTTCTAACTGGGTGGGAAGCTACTGGGCTTTTCTCTACTGACCCCTGCTATTCACACGTTGCGAGCTACAGGCTAGTCAGTAAGACAGTAGCTGGCCTTCTAACTGGGTGGGAAGCTACTGGGCTTTTCTCTACTGACCCCTGCTATTCACACGTTGCGAGCTACAGGCTAGTCAGTAAGACAGTAGCTGGCCTTCTAACTGGGTGGGAAGCTACTGGGCTTTTCTCTACTGACCCCTGCTATTCACACGTTGCGAGCTACAGGCTAGTCAGTAAGACAGTAGCTGGCCTTCTAACTGGGTGGGAAGCTACTGGGCTTTTCTCTACTGACCCCTGCTATTCACACGTTGCGAGCTACAGGCTAGTCAGTAAGACAGTAGCTGGCCTTCTAACTGGGTGGGAAGCTACTGGGCTTTTCTCTACTGACCCCTGCTATTCACACGTTGCGAGCTACAGGCTAGTCAGTAAGACAGTAGCTGGCCTTCTAACTGGGTGGGAAGCTACTGGGCTTTTCTCTACTGACCCCTGCTATTCACACGTTGCGAGCTACAGGCTAGTCAGTAAGACAGTAGCTGGCCTTCTAACTGGGTGGGAAGCTACTGGGCTTTTCTCTACTGACCCCTGCTATTCACACGTTGCGAGCTACAGGCTAGTCAGTAAGACAGTAGCTGGCCTTCTAACTGGGTGGGAAGCTACTGGGCTTTTCTCTACTGACCCCTGCTATTCACACGTTGCGAGCTACAGGCTAGTCAGTAAGACAGTAGCTGGCCTTCTAACTGGGTGGGAAGCTACTGGGCTTTTCTCTACTGACCCCTGCTATTCACACGTTGCGAGCTACAGGCTAGTCAGTAAGACAGTAGCTGGCCTTCTAACTGGGTGGGAAGCTACTGGGCTTTTCTCTACTGACCCCTGCTATTCACACGTTGCGAGCTACAGGCTAGTCAGTAAGACAGTAGCTGGCCTTCTAACTGGGTGGGAAGCTACTGGGCTTTTCTCTACTGACCCCTGCTATTCACACGTTGCGAGCTACAGGCTAGTCAGTAAGACAGTAGCTGGCCTTCTAACTGGGTGGGAAGCTACTGGGCTTTTCTCTACTGACCCCTGCTATTCACACGTTGCGAGCTACAGGCTAGTCAGTAAGACAGTAGCTGGCCTTCTAACTGGGTGGGAAGCTACTGGGCTTTTCTCTACTGACCCCTGCTATTCACACGTTGCGAGCTACAGGCTAGTCAGTAAGACAGTAGCTGGCCTTCTAACTGGGTGGGAAGCTACTGGGCTTTTCTCTACTGACCCCTGCTATTCACACGTTGCGAGCTACAGGCTAGTCAGTAAGACAGTAGCTGGCCTTCTAACTGGGTGGGAAGCTACTGGGCTTTTCTCTACTGACCCCTGCTATTCACACGTTGCGAGCTACAGGCTAGTCAGTAAGACAGTAGCTGGCCTTCTAACTGGGTGGGAAGCTACTGGGCTTTTCTCTACTGACCCCTGCTATTCACACGTTGCGAGCTACAGGCTAGTCAGTAAGACAGTAGCTGGCCTTCTAACTGGGTGGGAAGCTACTGGGCTTTTCTCTACTGACCCCTGCTATTCACACGTTGCGAGCTACAGGCTAGTCAGTAAGACAGTAGCTGGCCTTCTAACTGGGTGGGAAGCTACTGGGCTTTTCTCTACTGACCCCTGCTATTCACACGTTGCGAGCTACAGGCTAGTCAGTAAGACAGTAGCTGGCCTTCTAACTGGGTGGGAAGCTACTGGGCTTTTCTCTACTGACCCCTGCTATTCACACGTTGCGAGCTACAGGCTAGTCAGTAAGACAGTAGCTGGCCTTCTAACTGGGTGGGAAGCTACTGGGCTTTTCTCTACTGACCCCTGCTATTCACACGTTGCGAGCTACAGGCTAGTCAGTAAGACAGTAGCTGGCCTTCTAACTGGGTGGGAAGCTACTGGGCTTTTCTCTACTGACCCCTGCTATTCACACGTTGCGAGCTACAGGCTAGTCAGTAAGACAGTAGCTGGCCTTCTAACTGGGTGGGAAGCTACTGGGCTTTTCTCTACTGACCCCTGCTATTCACACGTTGCGAGCTACAGGCTAGTCAGTAAGACAGTAGCTGGCCTTCTAACTGGGTGGGAAGCTACTGGGCTTTTCTCTACTGACCCCTGCTATTCACACGTTGCGAGCTACAGGCTAGTCAGTAAGACAGTAGCTGGCCTTCTAACTGGGTGGGAAGCTACTGGGCTTTTCTCTACTGACCCCTGCTATTCACACGTTGCGAGCTACAGGCTAGTCAGTAAGACAGTAGCTGGCCTTCTAACTGGGTGGGAAGCTACTGGGCTTTTCTCTACTGACCCCTGCTATTCACACGTTGCGAGCTACAGGCTAGTCAGTAAGACAGTAGCTGGCCTTCTAACTGGGTGGGAAGCTACTGGGCTTTTCTCTACTGACCCCTGCTATTCACACGTTGCGAGCTACAGGCTAGTCAGTAAGACAGTAGCTGGCCTTCTAACTGGGTGGGAAGCTACTGGGCTTTTCTCTACTGACCCCTGCTATTCACACGTTGCGAGCTACAGGCTAGTCAGTAAGACAGTAGCTGGCCTTCTAACTGGGTGGGAAGCTACTGGGCTTTTCTCTACTGACCCCTGCTATTCACACGTTGCGAGCTACAGGCTAGTCAGTAAGACAGTAGCTGGCCTTCTAACTGGGTGGGAAGCTACTGGGCTTTTCTCTACTGACCCCTGCTATTCACACGTTGCGAGCTACAGGCTAGTCAGTAAGACAGTAGCTGGCCTTCTAACTGGGTGGGAAGCTACTGGGCTTTTCTCTACTGACCCCTGCTATTCACACGTTGCGAGCTACAGGCTAGTCAGTAAGACAGTAGCTGGCCTTCTAACTGGGTGGGAAGCTACTGGGCTTTTCTCTACTGACCCCTGCTATTCACACGTTGCGAGCTACAGGCTAGTCAGTAAGACAGTAGCTGGCCTTCTAACTGGGTGGGAAGCTACTGGGCTTTTCTCTACTGACCCCTGCTATTCACACGTTGCGAGCTACAGGCTAGTCAGTAAGACAGTAGCTGGCCTTCTAACTGGGTGGGAAGCTACTGGGCTTTTCTCTACTGACCCCTGCTATTCACACGTTGCGAGCTACAGGCTAGTCAGTAAGACAGTAGCTGGCCTTCTAACTGGGTGGGAAGCTACTGGGCTTTTCTCTACTGACCCCTGCTATTCACACGTTGCGAGCTACAGGCTAGTCAGTAAGACAGTAGCTGGCCTTCTAACTGGGTGGGAAGCTACTGGGCTTTTCTCTACTGACCCCTGCTATTCACACGTTGCGAGCTACAGGCTAGTCAGTAAGACAGTAGCTGGCCTTCTAACTGGGTGGGAAGCTACTGGGCTTTTCTCTACTGACCCCTGCTATTCACACGTTGCGAGCTACAGGCTAGTCAGTAAGACAGTAGCTGGCCTTCTAACTGGGTGGGAAGCTACTGGGCTTTTCTCTACTGACCCCTGCTATTCACACGTTGCGAGCTACAGGCTAGTCAGTAAGACAGTAGCTGGCCTTCTAACTGGGTGGGAAGCTACTGGGCTTTTCTCTACTGACCCCTGCTATTCACACGTTGCGAGCTACAGGCTAGTCAGTAAGACAGTAGCTGGCCTTCTAACTGGGTGGGAAGCTACTGGGCTTTTCTCTACTGACCCCTGCTATTCACACGTTGCGAGCTACAGGCTAGTCAGTAAGACAGTAGCTGGCCTTCTAACTGGGTGGGAAGCTACTGGGCTTTTCTCTACTGACCCCTGCTATTCACACGTTGCGAGCTACAGGCTAGTCAGTAAGACAGTAGCTGGCCTTCTAACTGGGTGGGAAGCTACTGGCCTTTTCTCTACTGACCCCTGCTATTCACACGTTGCGAGCTACTGGCTAGCCAGTAAGACAGTAGCTGGCCTTCTAACTAGGTGGGAAGCTACTGGCCTTTTCTCTACTCACCCCTGCTATTCACACGTTGCGAGCTACTGGCTAGTAAGTAAGGCCCGTTACATAGTCAAGCGGACGCTCCGCTCTCCGCACGCGGATAGTCGAGTCTACACAGTGCCGCGGAGGTTTATCAGTTTGTCTTAGAAAATGTATGGATACAGACTGAAAGTATTAGCTGTGTATTACGTGTATAAAATGAGTAAAAACGGAAAAATAGAAGATACTATGTACATCTAATAGTTGCTCAAAGAAGTGTGAAAGGTGCTTTCACGACATGTACATTGATTGGCGTGGAGATACTGACAAGTTTTGACGTGAATACGTCTTTAAACTTGCTACCATACGGGGGCAATCCAAAAAAACCTAATGATAACAAAATCGGGGGATACAGTTTGGTGTTGTAGTTTCGAATATTTCCTCTACATCCAAAATTAAATTATACCACTGGATAGCTAAAGGTTCAAAGAATTCATTACGATAAGCGAGAACAGTGACGCATTGCGCGCGGTGGAGGGGAAAGCGCCGCCATTTTGAGGTTATTTTGCTGTTTATCGAGATTTGCAATTAGTATAACTTTTGACTCGGAGAAGCTACGATGTTCGTTTAAGTTTTAATCGTCAGCTGTTGCATAAAAGTATTCACGTACAACACACGGCCGTGTCCATGACACAGCCACACCCCATTTAAAAAAAAACTATTTTCGTATGTCAATTAAATCCTTTGATGAACTAATAGGGAAGCTTGAATTCAAATTAAGTGTTTCCAATCTGAACAGGGTATCTATATCTCCAACAGAAAGACTTGCTGTCACATTAAGGTAAGTAAAGAAAATCAGTTATCATTAAAAAGTTGTATTATTAAAATTATTGCATTATTGTAGATTATTATTATTAATATTATTATTATTGTTAATGCTCATGATCCTAACTATTCACTCTTTTTGTGTGATATGAAAGTAGAACCCTAGGAAAAAAATGTGTCATATGGTGATCCTCTGTTTTCTTCTGCATTCGCAAGGAGACAAGATGAGTTTTGAGGAAAAATTTGTGGGGCTGCTGACTAAAATATGATTGTGGCTGAGGTGAAATAGCCTAGATATAACCTTCCAAATCCCTAAAACAATTAGCGTAATTAGTATATAAGCGTATAACCCGAACGGGAGGCGGTGCTAATATTTTTTTAATAAACATGTATGTATAATTCATTTGGGTGGTGAGAGATTGCAGGAAAAAAATAGCTTGGAGCACGTAAAAAATAAAAATAATAATTTATTTTGATCGTAAACTGAAATTTAATAAAAGTTTTCCGTCCCTAAGCGATCTATATTATATACCATGGTTGAAAACTGGACTTTTGTTTACCTTTAAAAGTTGACCGATTTTTAAAATTTAATTTAAAAAAACAAAACAAAGTCGCTGTGTTAGTAAACATGTTTTGATGCGAGGCAAGTGTTTATTTCAAGGAGGTAAATATTACGTGAGTAACGCTCCGATTGGCGGAACCGTCGCGTCGAAAGGCGTACCACAACAAGCGACCGGAAGTATGTAAGGCTTCGGCCACCTTGAGGCATTTCTTCCCCTTTCTTTTAAAAGGCCCGCATCTCTTTTCTCTAACTACTGGGTAGCTCGTTATATGTGTCTTTCTCGTTCTAAAGATCTGGTATGTGACGATCTGTTTTCTCTGCCTGCATTCCACACCTTGTTTTACCTACATAACGTGCACTTCTACTTTTTATTAGCTGAGATTGTTTGAGAGTGGTTTTAAAAACGGACCAGTCGTATTCTCCTTTCACCGCGAGTCACCGGAGTCACTGGTGACGCGGGAAAGGGAGATCCCCCTGTATAGTAGCCGGAGCAAGTGCACTAAAAGTCAAGCTCATTTAAAGTACAAATTTTCGTTGACAGATAGAAAAGGTTATTAAATTTTGCACCGCGTCTTACTAACCGTTCGGGTTATACGCTTAAGTACTAATCACACCAGTGGGTTAGGAATTGTGAGGGTTGAATTTAGAGGAAGTGAACCCGCATTTTTTTGGAGGGAGATTGGAAGCCCATTTAGGGAAAACCACCCCCAGTTCACCCGGCCGAGATTAGAACCTCAATCCCCCCCCGTTTTCGGCAGTCTAGCTCGACACGAAACTAGCGCGTTAGCCAACTACGCCACCGAGGTGGGTCACCACTTCTTACTATCTCGTCAGGTTACACGCATATGTCCTAATAACGCTGAGTTAAGGATGAGGAAGGTTGAATTTAGATGGATTGTGCATGTATTTGCGTGGAGGGAGAGTGGGAAAACCATTTTGGAAATACCACTCTCATTACACCCGACTGGAATTTTAACCCCGGTATCCCCATCATCAGTAGTCTATTCTAATACGAGAGCGACGCCTTAGACCATGCGACCATCGAAGTGGGTCTGAAAAAAATTACTAGACCTACGTTCACGTAGATATCACTACCCTCTTCTGGAATATCCACGTATTTATATTAATAGGGTATGGACGAGGAAGGTCAAGTATAGAGGAAATGTGTACCAGAATTTCCGTAGAATGAGGTTTCGACACCCGGATATATCAACTTTTGCGTATACATACGTCAGGCCATTAAATACCAATCTGTCACTTTTGGTAATTGGTATATAATATTAATACCTATTAAATAACACTAATAATAGAATAAAAATGTTATCAATGTTGACCGCAAAAAAAAAAAGTGTGTTTTATTTTCTTATTACAAGAAATTTTGACTAACTTTGGACTCTTTTGTGTGGCGTTAGGAGTTAGTGCCATCATGTTAATTTAATACAAACCAGCCCCGTGGTACGTTCGTCAGTACACTTGGCTACGAAACGAGGGGTTCCGGGTTCGATTCCCGGCTGGCACTATGGATAATTTTCCCGAAAGTAAAATTACCTCTAAGGTAACCGGGTTTTGGTTGGTTAGGCTTAAGTTAAATTTAATATCCTTCCTGGCTACACACCTCCATAATAACTATCATCACATCATCTCATTACAGGTACGACGTGTAGACAACCTCCTATGGAGTACCCTGGGTAACGCTCTGTGCCACCGGAGTAACTAAATGTTGTATATACATACAGGCGACCGAACTAGTTAATACATACTTTATAACTCCCGTTCAAATATGCCATTCGCTAAAAAAAAAGTTAAATAAAAGCTGTTAAGCTATCAATCCCGTCCCTTGAAAGTTCCGTTAGATGACCTAATTCCTCCTGCCGATAGCTGTGTAAGCCTATGGTATGTAAGACTGTTCAAACCAGACTATGCATCCCGGTGGAGTTTTTTATTTTAGATTTTAAATAAACAGAAGAATGGAGACCAGTTTAATCATTTGAAAATATATATTTTTTAATATTAAAAAAGTATTTTAAAATAAAAAACTACAAAACTAATCCAAATTTCACTTTTGTAGAGTGAGAAGTACAGAAAACCACATTTTGGCGCGATTTCTTGTTTGAGAGTAATCGTGTATCTAATATACCACTAAACTGGTCCTTGAAATTGAATAAAGTATGTGAAATATTAGCTGTCGATCTCGGAGGGTGTTGGGGTTAAAGTGCTCGCCTCAAGTTCCAATGTTCGTGGGTTCAAACCCATTCGGTGGTGACGGATTTTTTTTTTGAACGGTTAAAAATCCGTAGCACAACTTCCATCGGAGGGGAAGTAAAGCCATCGGTCTCATGTCGATTGTGGCATATAAAAGAACCCTAGAAGGTATGTGAAAATACGTTTCCCGCCAAAGTTGGTGGGCCCTTTCACTCTCGCTCATTGAAATTCTCGTATGCTGATATAATCAGTCAGTTTGGAAAAGTGCACGTTAAACACCAGAAAAAAAAATTACTATTAGAATATTGATTTATCATCTAATAAATAATTAATAAATATAATTTCTCAAATGATGTATTTCGAGTCCTGTTTGAAATCGTACCCGTGAACCAATAGTCAGAGCTTTGATTATGACTTCACTATATATTATAATTTATTATTCTTCGTTCGACAAGTGACACAGAACAACACAACGCGAAGGTCGTTAATTTGGCTCCGAAAAAACCTTTCTCTTTTAGTTTCGCAGTCGCCAATTTTTGTTTGTGTTTATGTATATTCAATTTCAGGCTATCTAGTCGTTTTAACTAAGTTCTGCACCCACTTCAGTGGACAATCTGAGGCGTCACTCTTGTGGTAGTCTGACCTGCTGAAGACGGAGAGATCGGGGTTCGAATCCAGGTCGGGTCTACTGAGGGTGGGAATTTGGATCTCCTAAATGAATTTCTGCGCCACTCAAGAAGGTTTTGTTTTCAATTTTCGGGAAAACGTGTGAATCAAGGTTTAGATTGAATTAGGCAATTATTTATTAGGAGGTTAGATTAGAAAAAAAACCACCTGCATTGACGTGAAAAAGGGATGTGAAAATCACTTCCCATTCATCTGGTGACGATTCTAACCAATACCTTATTTTCATCAGAAATCCAGTTTATTGCGAGTTTGATGAGTTATACCATTTGTCCACCAGTGTTGGTCCTAGGATACTAATGTTTGTACTTTTTACAATACGTTTTCTAGAACATATATAAACATATATTTTTTATTATCTGAACTTAACAAAAATAACTTTTTACTGCTTAGCAATTAGCTCACTGAATCAATTTATAATTAGATCGAAATAATAGGGGCACATAAAAATAAATGTAGAGAAACCAAAACTGAAAAATGCCATCACATTAGTATTAACGCTTCCACAATTCACAACATCTTATCAAACGTAACATTTGTAAAACATAAGTGCTGGCTTATGCATTACTATGAAGGTACAGTAGATCTAATACTTTTTAATATGTAAATAAGTAACTTATCTGAAAACTCTCTTCATTTACACATTTACATAATATATGTTTTCTTTGAAAAAATGCAGTTATGGCCTTGTTTGCAGGCAACGAAGAGGGTTTGAATCCTGGTTGGGTTTGGAAAGGTGTTTATTCTTAAATATTTTCACACCCTCATTCCGTAAAAATGCGGGTATACATTCCTTATACAATCAACATTCCTAATCCTTACCTTATTATTGTATATATGTTGATTGTAGACAGTCCAGAGGGGCTCAGTCCAATTTTCATACAAAGAACCCTTAATAAAGTACAAACAGTATTGATTTTTTTTTGCAGTCAAAATTGATAACATTTTACATTTTTATGGTGTTATAGATATTTATATTTATTTTTTGATCCATTTATCAACAGTGACAACTGCGTATCACACGACTTGACGTATAAACACTTTAAAAGTAATTCTAGTTGCTCTTTTAGCTGTCAAAAAAAGATCCTTCCTATAAAAATTGAACTGTAGTTCGACTCAAAATACGTAACATAAAAACGACATAAATTCAAATATAATAGTAACTGACTGTACCAATAGCATAGTCGTGCGTCATCCGGACCGGATTTCAGAGCTACTGGACCGGTACCGCTCCAAGTGGGATGATTGGTACTATTCACCCGCCACGGCAGCTCACTCGTCGACTCTTACTAGCACTGGCGGATTCTTATATTCTCTCAACCAATGAAAGTGGTTGTTATTCAAAACAATTTTGCAAGGTACACCTCTGATGTTAAATAACTGCGTAGGTGAAATTATTTCCTTATTAGCAGACTCGTTCCATATTTTGCAACATTACAGATTTGAGAAACCTTGCTTGAAAAATAATGTATGTATAATTAATTAATTTATTAAGTGAATATATAGTTATATATATTTTCACTATTTTCAGCTAATATGTTGACCACACATTTAAATAATCAAATAATAATACTTATAATATACTTTAATATCTAAACTTATAGAAATATTTTTAAGCCTAATTGTTTCGAATTTTAAATAAACTTCAACTGATTTAGAATTCCAGTTTGAAATCATATTTATGGTCATAAGTTAAACTTTTAACACTGTCAAATTTAAAATTGATTGTAATACAAAAAAGTTATTAATGAAACTAAATAAAATATAATATTAATTTAGGCTTGCCTTAAAGATGTTTAACTTATTTGTTGGAAAGAAAATAAACTAACTTTTCAATTTGTGAATGCGCTTGTACTTTCAAAATCTCTAAAAAAAATGAACAACCATGTTTATGATTTGCTAATAGCACCCATAAATGTTGGTCGTTCTCATGGTATTATTAAAACTGGTACTGAGCAGCACTCGTCTAATAAAGACAAATAATAGCAACATTTTATAGTGCAGTTATAAGCAAAGCTCTGACTACAGGTCCACGTGTGCTGGGTACGATTTCAAACAGGGCTCGAAATACATAATTTGAGAAACTAGATTTGTTTATTATTTGATAAAGCAATGTCGTGGGGTGGGTTTCTGTGTTTGAGCACGCGGAAAAGGGCACTATTCTCTTCGAGTCTGGTTTACCTATGACATACCGAGAGTACTGAATTTATTTTTTCTTCAAATGGTTTCCCACCCTCCCTCAACACAAGCAATAGTACATTTCTTCTGCATAATATCTTATTCATCTCCATTCCTTTAGTGTAACTACATGAATAGCCCAGAGGCACACAATTTTTTTTACCTGATTTCAAAACTTAATTACTTTTAAGAAAATCCTATAAAATGTGGGTCACCCACAAACATTCCATTTCGGCGACCAGATACAATCGCACCACGACGACACAAACATCACTGCTGCCATGTTAAAGTTAGGTAATTACTTTCTAAGGTACTACGAAAAAAAGGTTTGCTATGTTCGATTTGATTTTTTTTTTCCTTTAACTTCTAGCGACCTATAAAGATAGTGGATTGCCATTCCCACCTTTCAGAAAAAAATAACCATTCTTCTTGCTAGCTTTAAAACTTTACAAGGGCTGTATCTACACTCCAATTTTCATATAAAATATCTTATTTCACAGCTAGAAAAGTCATGTGATCTGCAGCTGTCACTTTTGAGAGATATAATCACTAACTATAAAATAACACTAATATAATTGAAAGTATTATATTATCAATGTTGACCTCAATTTTTTTTTCTAAACGGCCCTTGCCATGAAGATTGGACTGAGCCACCTTCAAGGTGAACTCTTAATGTGATTTTATCTAGAAAAAAAAAAGGAGCTACAGCTTGTTTTTATTCACCATTTACTAGGCTAGTTATGTTTTTATAACAATTGTATTCTTTTTAATAACTAATTTCCTACTATAATTACTACCCTTATTAAAACTTAAGTAAACATTATTTTCAAAAATTGATTTATTTATAAATATTGACGCCATGATTGTAGCTAGGATTTTTTTTCTTTGCTCTCTATTGCTTAATTCCAATTTTCATATTTGTGAAATAAATACATACTTAACTATGGTTGACTGGGTGCGTTAGTGATGGTTTATACATTCCTCTCTTAACTATTTTCATTTGTTTGAAGTATTTCTGAACCGACTGATTACATCAGCACACGACTTATAAACTAACTTAAATCTAGAACAGAAACAACATCCAGCACCCGCATTAATTCATTATTGGGAAAGGTGAAATCACATTTCATCACTAATAGATATTTCGGCCTTGCCGGAAGTCGAAACTGGGACCTTTAGATCAGTGGATAGATACGTTATAGACTGAGATAAGGGTTCAGACTATCTTCTATTTAAAATATAGTAAGAACACTGTATGGAGTGTGTTGGAAGAAAAAACTGATATTATTTTACTCAGGACCATATTTAAGGATCTGGGAGGTTTACGGGATTAACACCTTCCACCCCCCCACCCTCAATTTTTGTTTTTTTAGCACCGCATCTTACTGCCCGTTTTTGTTATAGGACTATGTACTAATTACACTAATGGTTTAAGGATTAGGAAGGCTTATTTTATAGGAAATGCACCCCATTTGCATGAAGAGAGATTGGAAAACATTTTAAGAAATACCACCTTCCCCGATCTCCCCGTCTTTGGCAGTCTGGTCCAACACGAGAGTAGCGCGTTAGACCACGCGGCCACCGAAGCAGGTCCTAAAATATCGATTTAAGTAAATGTTCCTTACATAGTGATAACCTACTGGCACCATTTAGAACCCCTTCATGAGAATGCAGGTGAATTTGATGCCCTATTTGATGGTGCTGAGACAATGTTATCAGCTCATAGATTGAAAAACTATTTCAATTCTGAGACGCACTGCTGTACAGATACGAAGGGTAAACGTACCAGTAATCCTGCTTCGAATTTTTACAACACTAGCTGTTTAAACAGCATCTCTGGATGACAATTTTTCAACATTGAGGAGGTTGAAGACTTACTTTCGTAATTCGGTGATTGAGAGGGTTAGCTCATGTCTGGTCATCTCGATATATATATTGATCCACAAGACGTTATCACACATTTTGTAAAACAGGGACCTGGTCGTGATTACTTTGTTTTGTAATATTTTTTTCAATTTTGATATTCAAATAAAAATATTCATTCTTAGGCACATTTAACAGCACATTTCATTATTTTTGTCTGTCCCCCCCCCTCTTACACCCTCTCCTAACAAACATAAATCCTGGGTACGAGCTTAATTATGTTAACTACAGAATTATTTTATAGTTATTATCTATCAAAAGTGACAGTTGGATATAACATGTCTTGACGTAGTTTTATTAACTGTTGTGAGACTGATATTCCTAACTAATTTTTTTTTTACTTTAAATTATGTCGTTGATACCTTGACCTAGATAGTAAGAATGAATCTATATCCTTATTCCCGACTACCTGCGTCTGACGAACCTTTTACGTTGAAATAAGTAGGTCAAAGTGGAAGAAAGCATTCCAAGAGTAGTAGGTCAAACCTGTTCGGTCAGAATAAAAAGTCACACAAAAAAAGAAAGAAATATAAAAATAGAAGAAACAAAGAAAGTTTGTCTTGAAGACAGCCGGAGCACTCCTTTTGGCGATTTCGTAACCTTCGTGATACCTGTAATTACATATAGACAAGAACAAAGGAAAACCTTTCTTTAAACGTAAACAAAATAAAAGGATGGGATGCTGAAACAATAGATAATTTTAATGAGTATCATGTTGTTGTTTTTTGTGTTTATCTAGTGTTTTTAATGTACTTAGCATGTACAAACAAGGGAAAAAAAGTACTGTACAGGTTTTGAAATAGCTACAGCACTTAATGGATTTTGCAAATACTCTGACATTAGAAATAATTAAATACATACGGACTGGTTGCGTTTGGAATGGTGTAATTATTTATGACTCAACTAACCTTTAAACAAAGTAAAAAGATGACTTTAAATGCAATTTATTTAGTTAAATGGTATAAAAATAAACATAATTAATACTAAATGAGAGGAACTAATTTCGTTATGTGAATCCATTATAGTAGGTATTTAGCAAAAACACTTTCCTTTGATAATTATAAAAAATGTGTAAGTTTTCAAAACAAACTGATCAAAATAGACCTTTATACAGAGTGCTTCAATATGAATATTCATAACCACAAACTTATAGTATGATTTCAATAGGAATGCATTTTTTTTAGAAAAAAGTTTAAAAACAATTTTCATAACTTATCACGTAAAGCTATGTGATTTTCCATTGTCACTTTTCATAGATAATATAAACTACCTATGTAAAAAAATTAGCAATGTGGACCGCACAAATATAATATTTACATTTTATTAAAGTGCTTTTCTACCAGAATTTTACTATTGTCAGCTCATACATAATGTATTAACATTTTTCTGAAAAATATTAAAAGTTATTTGTCTTTAAAAAAAAATAAAAGGTAGTAAAAAGTCGCTTGATGTTTATTCTACGCTTTGGTTCACGAATAAAGGCTGGAGAAATTTTTTAACGTGTTTGAAAAAGAAATTGTCTTTCAAAATCTAGAGTTAATGTTAAAACATTTACTTTTTTAAATTATTTAATTACAATTTTCAAATGTGTATACAATTTTCTGAACTTCACATACATCAAGGCTTATAGATTATTTATTTATCCTATTAATAGGTAATAACTATAATTGTTTGAAATAAATTTTAAATCACCATTGGCTAGATGCTAGTCGAGACCTCTAAAGCACAACATTTCACCGTGCTGACTAATTAGCTCTGGTAGTTTTGACAGTTCGAATCCTAGTCAGGTCACAGTTACTTAGTCTTAGCTTGACGCACAATTGGCTGTAGTACGAGGAATTCTGATGTTTTATTAAGTCCGTTCCCAGGTGAAATAACGCTAAGCTTGTGTTGAGAACCTTGAACACAATTGTGTACTTAAACATCAGAATGGTGACTACTAGCTGTAAACCATTTCTTTTACCTTCTTCTAAGGGGTAGCCAAAGTGCGGCTCTTATGACCTACCCAACATATTGTTACTTTATAAGCGCTAGTATACAGGTAAGGGATTAAAATTACCTAATCACTGAGGAATTTCTTATGTAATTTTATAATCGTGGTTCGTACCCACTAATATCTATGTTTGCATTATAGACATAGGAATTAAATAAACACGCAGTGCGTGCGCGTGGCCTAACATAAACTCTAGGAAGAGTTGTCAACTCGCACAAGAAAAATTAATATGAACGTTTCTCAGTAGTCACATTATGTCCGGAGACCCTCGCGATACACATTATAGCGCAACCCTTTTCTGTTTGCAAAACTATATAGAGATGGCGCTTTCCAATATTTCCCTCTAGAATCGAGGCTCACAAAGACCATCCTAGTATGCCACCCATGCCCTTTGCCATGACAAATCTCAGTCAATAGATCCTTGCGATGTTAAATTTCATCAATAGGTTCTCGTTATGTTGAATTTTAAGTTCGTGGGTCCTTTCAATGTTGAATTTCAGTCAATAAATCATTGATATGTAGAATTTTAGTAATTAATTCTAATTATGTTGAATTTCCTTCAATCTTTGTGATGTTGAACTACAATCAACATGCTCTCGTGATATTGAAGTCATTATGTTCTCACGATGTTGAAATTTCACTCAATAGGTCCTCACGATATTAAATTTAAGTCAACAAGTCCTCGTGATGCTACATTTTTGTCAATAGCTCTTCATGATCTAAAATATGAGTCAATAATGCCTCACGATATTGAATTTCAGTCGATAGGCCCTCTCGCTGATGCATCTAAGCTACTCAAAAACCTCCCCGTCCCCTTAGAGCAGAAGTCCAACGGAGTGTCAGAGGTTTTAGGTGAACATGTAATTTGTCATCCACGTCCGGTGCAGTGATGTGGCAAGCTAGTATTCAGTCGACTGGCTTATTCGTCCTGCACTATGAACACAGACACCCACCGAGTTTAGGCGATATCACCACCAAGGCCGGGCAGGAAATGGATACATGTTAACAAAACTTCGACACTTTGAAACTTTGATAACGAACTGGGCATGTTTTTCATGGCATTTTCAACTTCAAATTACGTCTAAAGTACCTACCTTTTGTTACAGCCATTATTTTGAATCATCCTTTAAATTTACAATGTCACATATAGCTCTTTTTTAATTTTTTTTCTAAACGGGCCCTCTTCAATAGCCTGATGATCTAAGGCAGTGGTTCCCAAACTGTGGTTCGCGAACCCCCTGGGGTTCACAAAATCTTCCAAGGTGTTTGCCAAAATATTTCTGTAATGGCGGATTTTTTCAGAACTTTGTAAGGAAATGGGAAGCTAAATGTATAATTATTTGAACTTTTACTTGAGTAGTTTCAATATTATTCCATTATTATTCCATTACTATTCCATATTTGGTGGAATATTCCAAAGTACCTACCAAAGCTAGGTTAATTTAAAGATATTAAGCAATTTGATTACAATTAATAACTAAATTTCATAAAAATTTTGTATAAAATTAAGTGCGTGGCTATGGATATTTATCAGGGGGTTCGTGCAACTCAGATGTTTGTGAAAGGGGTTCGCGAGTCGAGAAAGTTTGGGAACCGCTGATCTAAGGCACCACCTGGTGGTGGGGAGATCAGAGTTCGAATCCATGTCGAGTGTACTGAGGGTGTTTTATCTTAAAGGGTTTTACACTCTCCTTTCACGATACATCCAAACACCCTTCCTTTAACTTCAAACTTCCTCATTCATATCACATTAGCGTAAAAGAGTTCATATGAATATAATCCGAACGAGCAGTTAGACGCAACGAGGCAAAAATAAATGAATACAGGATGGCAAAGACAGGTAAAAAAAATAGCATGGCTTCATTAAAAATAACATTACATTTCTAGAAATTACATTAAGCTACATCAATTTTCGTAAACTACTTTATAAAGGTCCTGTATTTGTTTCTGTCCTAGCTGTTTGTAGTTTGATCTTCGTGTTCCTTGTGTATACCATTAATATTATTTGGGTTATGGCTCTTATTTTGCTTTAGGTTTTTCATTGATGGTCTTGTTTAGGGCAACTAGGTATTGCGGTGTCAAAATGGACGTCCCCATCAAGTCATGAATTGTGGTGGTGCGAATTGAGTTCTTTGTGTTCTGTTCCTTATGTTTGCTTCATATGTTGCATTCTTTGAGTTACTCCAGCATAATCCTCCTTAATCCAGAAGTGAAGTGCACTTGCTTCTTAGTGCTCTGCTTTGTATGTTATTACTTGTGCTATGTTCCTTGTGTTGTTGATATTGCTTTGTTTCTTATGTTATGTTCCCTGTATTGCGTTCCTTGAGCTGTGATTCAGCGTCCTCCTCACTGCAGGAGGGAAGCTCATTTGATTTTTTGTGCTATGCTCCTCGTGTTGCTACTTGAGCTATGTTCCTTGTGCTATGTTCTGTGTGTTATGTTCATTAAGCTATGTTCCTTGAGTTGCGGCCCGAGTTGCACTAAAACGCCCTTCTCCTCGTTGCAGGAGTGAGGCATGGTGTACTCATTGGTTTCTTTGTGCTATGTTTCTTGTGCTATGTTCCCTATGCTATTGAGTTGCGCCCCGAGCTGCACTCTAACGTCCTCATTCTCCTCCTTGTTGCAAGAGTGAGGCGTGGTGGACTCAATGTCTTCTTTGCGCTATGTTCCTTGTGCTATGTTCCCTATGCTATGCTCCTTGAGTTGCGCCCCGAGCTGCACTCTAACGTCCTCCTTATTGCAGAAGTGAAGCTCGTTTGTTTTGTGTGCTCTGATCAGTGTGTTGTTACTTGTGCTATGTTCCTTGTGTTGCGCACTTTGATCTGCACTTTAGCGTCCTAATTCTCCTCCTTGTTGCAGGAGTGAGGCGTGGTGGACTCAATGTCTTCTTTGCGCTATGTTCCTTGTACTATGTTCCCTATGCTATGCTCCTTGAGTTGCATTCTAACGTCCTGCTCCTTGTTGCAGGAGTGGAGGTGTGGGGGACTCCAAGATGGACGGCTCCGACCGGACATGGCTGACGGTGGTGCTCGTTCTAGCCACGGTCCGCTTGAGCACCACCGGTCTCTTGGACTGGGCAAGGGCCGACAAGCTGCCTGTCAACATACCTTGGCTGCCTTGTGAGTACAGCACTCAACTCTCTCCACTGTCGGGTATATTTCAGGGCGATTCACTTCACTGGAATGAACACTTCATTTATCTAGTTCAACAGTTCAGTCGTTCGTAAACTGCTGCTTATAGTTCAGTCATTTGAGACCTACAGTTTGTAGTTCAGTCTTTCATGACCCACAGCTTGTAGTTCAGTCTTTCATGAACGAACCACAGCATATAATTAATTTGTTAGACACTTGCATTATTATTATTATTATTATTTGATTTTCGGCCTATTTCACCAACATAATTTGTATCACGATAAAATATTTTGTTCACAATGTGTCTAAGATAATTTAAAATAAACCTATATATTTAATAAAATAATGAGGGTAGAATTTTACAAAAAAAACACACAAATATTTGGATTTTGTTCTTTTGTTTGTTATTGTGGGGTGTAGCCTATGGAAGAACATTAACTAGTTAAAAGAGAATGAATAACACATTTTTCACACACAGAGTATGTCTCATTGTATTATTGATCTATTTTATCTTTATGGAGTGAACAAGAAAAAATATTATTATTATTATTATTATTATTATTATTATTATTATTATTGTTAGCACCGCGTCTTACTACCCGTTCGGGTTTACGCACTTATGCTAATGTGTAATGGTCTTATTATTTACATAAGCGTATAACCAAAACGAGTAATAAGACGCGGTGCTAATAATAATAATAATGTTGGCCGAATCACAAATGAAGGCATTATCCAACACTTGTCGAAATGGCATCACTGTTTAAATACTTGACACGCATCAGTAAGTAAACAATTACAACTTCCCTGTGTTAGGTCATCAGATGCCTGTAGCTATATCTAGCTTCTGAACAAAGCGCTCATCCAAAAATGTGTATAGTGTTTGAAATCACAGTGGCGTGATGTGAAATTATCCAGGTTTTTTTTTATTCCCCCGACTCTTATTACTCGTCCTCGATATACTCATATATAACCAAGCCAATGAGATAGGGATAAGGAATGTAGAGTTTAGAGTAGATATATCTGCATTTGCATGTATTGAGTGTGGAGAACCACCCTTAGTACATCCGATCGGAATTTAAAATCCTATCTACCCGTCACCGGCAAGTTTAGCTTGAGAGTGATGCTTTAGACCATGCGACTATCGAAACAAATTTATTGAATACGAGCTGAAGTACCCGACGTTTCCCGATAGAAATGCTATTTTACTTTATCATCACGTTTTACTACCCGTTCAGGTTACACGCTTATGTACTAATTACACTAATGTGCTAAGGATGAGGAAGATCGACTTTAGAGGAAGTGCACCAACATAGGTATAGAGGGAGAGTGAGAAATCATTTAGGAAAAACCTCCAACAATACACCTGACCGAGATTCTAACACCAATCTCACCCTAATCGGAAGTATAGTCTATTTCAAGAGTCTATGTGGCTACCGAAGTGAGTTGCTTTAAGTTGACCGGGTCCTCATTATATTTATCTATATATCTATCTATCTTCTTTGTTTGTCCATCATTAGCATTGTGCGATATCCACCGCACGATGACGTCTGAAAAATATATTGACTTGCTTTCAACCCGTATTTTAATTAATTTAAAAGAAATTAATAATATGTTTTAAATTCCAGGTTCAAGGGGTACACATTCATGCACAGGGACTACTAATTTATAAATATCATACCTCTGTGTGCGGTAGGATATCGTGCAGTGCTCATAACAGACAAACTCCTCATTTTATTACTATAGATTAAACCCTCTTCAGTGGCCGAATCGTCTAAGGCGTCACTCTTATGTTAGGCTGGCCTGCTAATGACGAAGAGTTTGGGGTTAAAATCCAGGTTGTGTCTCATGAAGGGGTTTTTCCTAAATAGTTCCCCACTCTCTTTCCCAAGCCCGTAGTCAGGGGGGGTGTTTCGGCGTTCAAACTCCCTCCCCCATCCCCCCGCAATTTTATGAACAAAATATATATGGCTTTATTTATGGTTCAAACAATATCAAAATTAAGGTACAAGTACAAATTAGGGGGCTGTGTTACCATAAAAAGAACTTCAGAGAGCTTCCAGAGGTGTTAGTTATTTAGAATTTTTTCTAGCCTTTGGCGGTTAGGGGGTTATGTTGCCATAAGGAAATACTTTAGAGAACTTCTAGAGCTGTTTAATATCTAGAATTTGTCCTAGCCTTCGGCAGTTGATGGGTTATGTTACCATAAAAAACACTTTAGATAGTTTGTAGGACAGTTTTTTATTTAGAATTTTTTCTAGCCTCCGTCAATTGGGGGATGGGCCCCCCAACCCCCCCTCCCCCCCAAAATTATTGGCTGGCTACGGCCTTGCTTTTTCCACCCTCTTTCCCCCTCTAAAATGTTTCTTTGCTCATCCCTACCTTATTAGAGTAATTACCATATATGTGTGTATAGCCTGAACAGGCATTACCCTCTAAGCAGACCATGCACGTGCTTAGGGCGCGAGATTTTTGGGGGCGCAACATTTTAAAATATCTAGTAGTTTACAGCAGCACCCTCTCCGAGGTACGACGTCACGGGATGTGATACCCAAATCCTTGTCTTCAATATGAATGAACATAAATTTCACTCAAACAACACATGAGGACTCAGCTGTAGCTGAAGATTGCTAGTGTATGGTAGAGTTGTATTGGGTCTACTATTGCCATCTGTCGGTTAATAATTGAGTCACTCTATTGCAAAGCTGTGCCAGATATAGACGAGAGCAACCATTTTGCACGGTGGTCATATAATTATATGGGGTATAATTTAAATAGTAGCAATAGGCCTACAATATTATTATTTGTGTTCATTAACAAATAACAGTATGATGTTTTGGTGGGAGGGAGTTGTGAGGAAGGGGTGGGGGGGG
>CABFWO010000484.1:134600-187944 GCA_902155825.1 Timema genevievae
AACAATTCATTCACTTTTTTCTTTTTTTTTTTTTTAAAGTATTATCACAAATTCTTGTAACCAGAAACTTTGATGAGCACATATTATAAATGTCGGACTCGTCTAGTCAGTTTGTCAGTGATAGGTCTGGACTTGAATCCCAGCCATCCATATTGTTTAAAGGTGGTTTTCCCATTCTCTCTTCATGCAAATTCCATTCAAATTAAATCTTACTTATCCCTACCATATTAAAAGGATTAATAATTATGGTTAGCCCAAACGGGCTGTGAGATGTGTTGGTGGGAGAAACCAAAGCTGAAACCCTTGCCAGTGGGCACACAGACTAAACGTCAAGCTCGTGTATTTTGGTTTGCTGGTAACAAAAATGTTGGGGTTCACATACATTCTGGGTGAATATAAAGTGTTTTTTCCTTAAATGTTTGCTTCCAATCTCTCTCCACTCAGAAGCGAGTATATTTAATATAAATTATACCGTTTTTTAATCCCTAACCATTAGAGTAATTAAATGCGTGTAGCTGACCCGATGTAGATAGCAAGACTCACAACAGAAGAAAAAGTGAAATAATTTCACTACTAATCAATATTTTTTTTCTGCATTTTCCTGGACGTACAGCAGGAAAATCTTATATTGAAAACACAATTCTAGTGCTGCTGGCTACTGTTGAAACCAAGACTCTCAGATGGTCACACTATATATGTAACCATTCATGGTAATAATTGTATTTGTTGATTATTTTTAGTCAACTCAACACATTAGCAAATTTGCCCTTTGCACACTTCGCTATTTAAGTATTGGTTAGCCCCACACCACAGGTTGCGAGCTAGCCACCACCTTTGTGCCTCATACAATGTCCAGAGTACAGCCGCAAACGATATTTTTAATAAGAGAGCATAAATTTAGTTTGCACTAAGAGGTTTAATGTAAGAGGTAGAGGTTGAATTTCACAAAACCCCGGCTTATATCTTGCCTAGGGTATAAAAGTAACCCCCACAAAAAAATCTCAGGTTTACAGATCCTTGGTTTGGGGAAATACGGTGATGAGTGATTCAATGAGTGGGTTTTGCCTTTTATATAATATATAACTAATACTAAAAATGTAAGGTTTTTATTTTAAATGGTTCTGTAGATACGTTTCGCCTCCAATTTTGGCATGAACCATAGTTTTAAATAACATTCTTTGGTAATGAGGGATTTCTGAACATCTGCAATGCATCTCAGTTCTTTGGTAGGGAGCCCACCCTAACCAGTGGTTAATTTATTCATACTTCATTAAGGTGGGGTAAAAGAGAGCCTAAAGCTTTTATAGTCTATATATGGTTAACATATATTGTATCTTGCATCTGAAGAGAGTGAAATCCAAATCACCCAGGTGTGTGAATCTTTAGAGAAAGAGTAGTAAGAAATTACTTTTTCCATATTATACTTTTAAATAAACTTTTATTAAACTGCATAGTAGCTATCAAATTATGCAAAAACGTTTAATTTTGGAAAATGTATAAATACCCATCAACTTATAACAGTTAGGCGATTTAAAAATAAATCAAGTTTTCATACAACTTTTAAATTAACTCAATAAAAAAAAACACTTCTAATTGTTCATTTGTATAACTTTTTTTTTTCATTGACGTGACAATCCCAGGTTTCTAGCTCATAGGGCTTCCTGATGCTAATCCATTAAGAAGCACTCATATTGTGTGTGATGGAAACTTTACTTTATATCTCCCAAAAGTGATTCAAACAAAAAATTCTCCCAAAGTCTTAGTTACCATATATATTCTCTGGCTCTTGAGGGGTCATTTATAAATGAGTGGTTTGGATAAGTTGTTTAAGGTTATTTGTTCGAAAAAAAAAATTTCAAATAGGCAAAGCTAATATTATAAACCTCAAATTAAAACTCAATGAATAATTGAGGCATTTAACAAAATGTTTGTTTCGATTTTGTAATATTTGTTTATATACTATATAATAGATTAATCAAATCATGTTTTTAACTAAAGCTCATCTCCATTAACGAGCTTTTTGGTAATGGCACTAACAGCCCTCAGCTACATATGTGCCCATACGTGTCGCCAGGTTACGGCATGAGTCAGCCGTGTGGCCACATCGACTTCTACCCCAACAACGGCAAGGAGCAGCCTGGTTGTGACCTCGCGGAGACCCCCTTGCCCCTCACCCTGATACGAGATGGTCTAGAAGAGGCCAGCAGGGTCCTGGTGGCTTGCAATCATATCAGAGCCATCAAGCTATTCATAGACTCCATCAACACCAAGTGCCCTTACGTGGCTCACAGATGTGACTCATATCAGCACTTCTTGCAGGTAAACACATGTGTGGAACTATTGAGTTGGCTGGATGTAGTCACACTCCAACCAACATTTGACATATTCCACATCAATGATTAAAAAAAAACACTTCACTATCGATACCCGTATCGGTGGTAAGAGTGCCCACCAAAGTGGCATGACACATGATCTGTCAGTAACATACCAGAAATATAACAGTGGCATATAAGTGATGATACTCACTTGTGACTCAAAGCACACCGTAGTGATTTAGTATCATTTCATTTAGTAATAATGTCTGCCTTTGATCATGAAGATGCTTTGGCCTTATTGAATTGAGTCAACGTTATTAGATACAATATTATGATCTCAATTGATGATGCTTTTGGGTGTGTTCTTTTTTCTAAGCAAATATAAGAAAACAAAGGTATTTGCTTTCAATGTTTTTAAAGAGTTAACTATGTCCAGGAAAAATTCCAGTCATTTTACAGAGTGATTAGAGATAAATTTAATTTATTACTAAGAAAAATTGAACCTGCGATTTTAAAACCAGATACAAACTTTAGGACATGTGTGTTAGCTGAAGATCATCTTTAAATTACATAAAACAAATGTCCAATGGATTAAATGAACTAACTTGTATGTAACATGTAATGAAAAGGGGAGCATGCAGAAATTGTGTGACACTGACTTGGCGTGTGTCAAGTCACCACTATGTCACGTCACTTCAGTGGGCACTGACTCGTATGTTTACATTGGTTTAACCTGAAGATGCGTGCTATATGCCAGATCACGCGTCAGAACACATGTCATGAAATTTTGAGGGGCGCCCCGCTCTAGCACATAGAGATGACATCTTCTATATTTTATATCTTTATGTAGTGTAGGCAGTGCTCAAATTGGGAAATTTTAACAACAGGAACGATAACAACTGAAAAACCCACCTTGGTGACTTAGTTAGCTAACGCACTAGTTTTGTGCTGAGCTAGACTGCCAAGGATGGGGGTATCGAGGTTTGAATCTCAATCGGGTGAATTGGGGGTGGTTTACAAAAACAGTTTTCCACTCTACCTCCAAGCAAATGCGGGTTAACTTCTTCTAAATTCAACCTTCCCAATTCCTAACCCATTAGGGTAATTGGTACTTAAGGGTATATAACCCAAATAGTTAGTAAGACGCGGTGCTAAAAAAAACTGACAACCCATAATTCCTTAATCTATTTTACAGCAAAATATCAAAAATAGCTCACATAACTTTTGTATTGTATATCTCTCTGTATTTTATAATACAAATTTGAGGGCCTAAATCATAAATATTATAAAATTGAACTTTTTTATTAGAAGAAATTTGACAAAGTAATAGCCACATGTATGTACAATAATTATTTATTTATTTTGTAATAAGACAAGTACCTATGCTATGGGATTATTTTTCTGTAAACCAATTAGCCAGTTCATTTTACTAATAATAATAATATTATGATACTGGATTGTGCATAAGAAATATAGATGTGTAGCATCTCCAAATAAAGGATTTAAAAAAGCTACTGATGAAACAAAGTTAAAATAAAAATATGTGATATAATTTTAAAGAGGCAGAGTGTTGTTTACAATTTAATAATCGATATTTAACTATAGGAAGCTAAAGTAAATTGATTTCATTCCCGACAATATTGCCAACATAATGATCCAGCATTGCATGAAACGAATAACAAAGCGTACAATGCAAGCTACGGTTTTCTACACTGGTTCATTTTCATCAAACTTGTCAGTCATTTTTGCGAAACACTTATTTTTACTCTTCCTATTATTATCATTTCCACGCTGCATATAATATCTCCGTTTTTAATGACGTCTTATTTTCTTAAAAGTATTTGGTAAACCGATATGTTTGGTTAGGAATATTAGGATTTGTATGCATTTTTGGAATGAGCTAATGATACCATGCCAAAACTATTCTTTTGCACATTTCATACAAAAAAAAAATCCATATGTAGAACATTCGTTTCTGTATATTTTGTATTTTTTTAAATTTTTTATGAATATTAAATTTCAAGCTTGCTTTATTTTATTTACAAAAAGTAATAGCATACATTTTATATTTGTATTATTTATTTTATTTTGTCCCTTTTTTCCATACTTTAGCATTGTTGTTTCACATCTCTTTCATTCTTGTAAAATAAAGACAGTTGGAACATCGAAACATTTTAAGGATAACTATCATTTGTGGGGAAAATTCTAGACTGAAGTGAAATTATTACAATAAGATAAATAGGCTTGCTAAAAACATTCTCCAATCACTTCTTGTGAAGTAAAAAGGAGTTCCATCCTACCAAATGTTGCTACATAAGAGGAAAAATATGGCACTGAAAAATTTGAAAAATTCTTATGTCTTAACATTGTTATAAAAAATGGTGAGACTCTTAAGAATTATTATTCTTTAAAAATTTTTGTTCCTACATAAAATGTTTTGTAACAAGCACTGTTCATTAAATTGGTAAAAACAACCAGATATTCTACTCTTTAATGTAAAGCCCTCTTTACTACATGCAAATTTTAATTTATATAAGTATTATTTCAGACCACACCAGGACAGTTTTTTTAAAACAAATATTCACAGTATTACCTGCATGGTAGAGTTTCGTATATATTCGCATATTTCAGACATCACATATATTTATATTGGTACTTTAATTTGAATGTAAATTCTGACTCTAGTGATCAGGCTCAGTTTTTATTAAATACTCGCATTTCTAAATATTTAGCCGCTGACAACAGACAAACAGACACCATTTGTCATTCTTCATTTCACTCAACGCAATATGTATTTTGAAGAAAATATGTTTAGTTATAAAACTTAAGCGGCAAGGAAATAATGTAACTAATTTGAGTAGCTACATAAAATTTTACGCGAAATATAATTTATAAAAAGAAATATGTGCTTACGAAATGTGTGTCTTTCTTTTTAAACGTACAGTATTTACACTATGAAAGACAATGTGCAACTTAAGGTAGAAATATTCTACCTGCGAACAGAAACAGCAAATACCCTTTCAAAAAAATAATTCCCACAATAGCGGTTACAAAAGAGGAGGTGATAGATTAACATCTGTAAAAGATTTGTGTTGAAGTCATTGTCTTATTATAGGAATCATCGGCTTTGTTGTGAAACAAATACTTGGAAAACTCAGTGTAATACAAAATAAAATAAACTATACAGAAGCGTAGTAGCATCTAGGTCTGTTCGGACTAAAATAGAGATCCTTTCAGAAAACGATAGGAAGAACGTATGTGTAGCGTTCTAGTGTGCAGGTGGAACACTTTAAACTTGTGTTGTATCGACCTGAACGCTCGCAATATATTTTCGTATCGACCATAACGGCGTTCCGGCTCAACTAGAGCCCGAGTTTAAGGGTGATGGTTTACTTTGAGTATTAACTAAAATAGAACATCATATTATAGTTTTAGAGCCCCTATACTTCTTACAAGAGTATGCCATAATGGCAGAATATCTTCCCCTTACCACACATTTTCTTTCCATAATCTTCTTCCCTTGAGTTTCATATCTCTTTATTTCCTCCAGGTCAAAACTGGGTTTGAGTGGAAGGGGAAGGGGCAATGCTCCCTTTTGTTTTGATGGGTTTAAAAACAGTAAAGTATCGCTAATGGTCTAGTTATACAGTAGTGGTGGAATGGTTTTTATGTCAGTTCTATTATTTTGGTTCTCAGTTCTCAATTTAAAGTTCTACTTAATCACACAAAATAACCTAGAGCCATTCATTTTGGTCATAATTATTTTCATTTATTTTTAACACAACTAGAAATAAAATGTACCATCTGGCTTTCCAGCAGACATAAATAGTGCATTAGTTTGTATATTTAAAATTAGTAATTATTTTCAAATCAGTTATAGTTTTTAAATTATACCACTATGAACTGAAAATCGACTTTATATGGCCCGTGGTACCAAAAGGCCAAATTGACATATTTCCTCTATGTACAGTATGATTTAGATAAGTAACTTTTTTTGAATGTTATAAAAGTTACCAAAACAGTTTTCTTATATTTATAGGTACATAAGATATTCATGATCATCATCATCATCATCAACTGTTTAGTTTAGTAAAATGCCTCCTTCATAATCTATCCTTCCACCACTCTTCCTCCATTCTTCTCTTCTAACTTGAACACTTTCTGTTATCTGCTCCTCCCATCTCTTTATTGGCCTCCCACACACTTCATTTCCAACATTTTCTTTGGAATCCTCTGTTTTTCCATCCTCATTACATGCCCATACCATCTCAGTCTTGCTTCCTCTACTATCTCATACACTCCCTGTACCCCAACTCTTTCTCAGATAACTTCATTCTTAATCTTGTTTCTCCTCGTGACAGCTAAAATGCTTCTCACAAACTTCATTCCCATGGCCTCCACTTTCCTAGTCTCTCTTACATTCATTGTCCATGTTTCTACTGAATATGTGACAATAGGTACAAAGTACGCCCTGTACAACATTTCCTTACACTTCAAGGGGACTTCTCTTCTCCATAGCAGGTCTAAGATATTATAAATTACATAAGATATCGTGATCTATAAATGTCATTTTTCATAGATAATATCAATATGTATGAAATAATACTAATAATAAAGTAAAGTGTAATCAATGTTGAACACAAACAAATGTGATTGGAATTTCAAAAATTTACTTCTTAACAGTATTTTAGCGTAGTTACAGTACCTATTTAAGGTATTTACGGAGTTGTATACTTGTGTCTCAGGGCCGTTGCTTCACATGTAAAGAGAACTCAAGCACCTGTGCTCTGATGGGGCTGCAAGCACACCAGTCTAACGCGGTATCTACAGATCTCGCTCCAGGGAGCAAGTACTACTTTACAACGGGGAAAGAGTTCCCCTTCTGCCGTAAGTGATAACAAGATTTGTGGTATGAGCAGGACCGGCTCTGGGGCTGGGGGGCTTTTTGTTTTTAATTTATTTACTACCTATTGGAATTTATAGCTTTAAAATTAGATTTTGAATTGTAAAGAGTTTAAATCTGTCCAATATTTTACTGTACGTTTTTATTTGCAAAAAGTTTGTTGTTTAAAAATTAATATAAAAATAACTTAAGATCCGGTTGATTTCTTCTCTTTTGGAACTAATCAAAAGAAAGTAAAGAGGTGAGGAGCTTGTGACCCAAGCTAAGACCTGAACAACTAGTGTATGATCTGTACAGTCAAGAACAACGTGGTTTCAGTCACTAATAGTCTCACAATAATTATTCACTGTTTGTAGAATAAAACAATATTCAAACAAAATAGTTAAAAAATGTTACAACTTTTATCTCAATCATGAACATTATTTGTACACATCATTTCATTATTTTAAAGGTCTTAAACAGCTGGTTTTGTTTTTATTCACCAATAATATATAATCTTATTATTCTGAGAGGTAGCAGTCTGACCTTGACTGATTACACTATGGCCCCATATAATAAGCTAACTATTGTGTAATCCATTAAGATATTAATGCTATATTTCAGTTTAAAAGTGTATATTCCATCTACTCTGAAAGCTAACAAGCTACTTTGACAAGTTAAAGGTGCAGTTATAAGATAGGACCATACTCGATACCATAATCGGTCATGGCAACTCATACATTTCATGATAAACGGAATGTACAAAATAAAAAAAATAAAAAAATCTGTAACAGCTTTACAACACATGTCACGGTTTTCATGTGTTAATGACTTTGCCAGATTTGTTTATGTTTATGTCTTCTTCTGTATTAATAAAATAGTTTTTTTTGTCTGTCTTTCTGTCATGAGTATTGTGTGATATCTACCGCATGCAAAGAGATTAAATTTTAAAATTATTAGCACCTGTGCACAAACGTGTGCACCTCAAAGCTGGGATTTTAAATTTTTAATTAGATTTTTTTCAATTTATTAAAAACTGGGTCATAAGAAATGAAAAGAAGAGATTTTTTCCTGTACTTTTGAACCAAAGAAAGACATTGCCTGGGGTAGTGTTGGGTACTTCTGTTAGTTATAAATAAAATACACGTGGTTAGTTTGGCTACTAGCAAAATCATATCTAAATTTGTGTGATTGTAGTGAAAGCATTGTTTCTTTGGGTTTCTCGAGGGTAGGTCGTCACTACCGTGTGACCATCGATCTTGCCAAACCCCCACGAGCAGAGTCCTGGGTTCAGGGCTACATGAAGGTGTCTCTACACAGCGAGGATGGTGTAGTCAGAAACCTTGATCTCACACCAAAGTAAGTAATGCCATTCGCTTTTCTGTGACCTACATGAGAATTAACAAATTAACAAAAGTTTAACAGAACTTTACAGACACATTTTAATACACCACCATAAAATGATCAAAAATATAGCATTGTTTTTGTGTGCACCACAACTTACAACCCTTCCTATCTGCATATTTTACATGAATTAAAATGGGTAGAATTTAGATGATCCTTACCCTCTTTCGCATGGAGGAAGAGTTGGAAACTATTTAGAAAAAATTGATTTAGTATATCTTATAGTAATGGAAATTGATAAAACTAAGGAAAATGTGGGAAGAATCCAATGCACAAAGGTGACATCTTCTTTCTTTAAACACAAATAGAATTATATTTCGGAATTGTTGCCTATATCAAACACAAAGAGAGAAGAGAGAGTTCACTTGACACAAACACTGGATTTCTTTAAATTCAAAATGGAGTAATCCAGTGTTTGTTTCAAGTGTACGCTCTCTTCTATCTGTGTGTTTGATAAAGGCAACAATGCCGAAATATTACAGTGTTTAAATGTGTGTGTGACTACTTCTACTATAGAAAACAGATTGGATTCTTCCCACATTTTTCCTCTTTCCCTAAGTGGGCTCTCTTCATCAAATTTACTCTTATTAGTTTACTTTCACTTTTTCTTTAGTTTTATCAGTTTCCATTATTATAAAATTATTTAGCCATTTAGCCACCTCATTTTTAAACAAATGATTTAGTATCTTGACACTGGCTAATATTAGACTAGATGAGATTGACGCCTTCATCTTTGTGTCTACCAATACTGGTACTATTGTTACCATTTTGTGTATTGTTATTGTATGATGTTGCCTTTTAAAAGTGTTGTATATAAATTAGAGATAGGATGCTCAAATCCTCGATTCCTTAAATTCCTCAAATCCGATGGTATTCGAGAGATCTTAGATTAATAAAGACTTTTTTATTGGGAAAAGATCTATATAATAAGCCCTCACTCAACTTTCTAATTAAAAGTTCACTCCTCAAAGGTTATCAACTTTACATAGCTATTTAGCTTTCGGTGTTTAATTTGAATCAAAATGTATGTTTCCCCCCTTCACGCCACGACGAGAACTTTAAATAAAGTGACCCTTCTTCCAGCTCTCTCTATTTGTTGCACCAAAACCATGGGGTGGGCACTCTTATAGGACTAGCTGAGCCCATTAACTAGTTTGTGGCACTATTGCTAGGAGCAGCTTCCAATGATGTCACATAGGAATGGGCATATGTGGATGTAAAGTCCATAGAAAAGGAAGTGTGAAACATGTAAAATTCACTATTACTGTATTTTTTTAGCAATTTGTCATTTATTTTAAAGAAAAAATTTAGCTAGCTTTCACATTTTATAACGTAGTTTATTTATAAAATAATGGATTTAGTTACATTTGATTGAATTCTATATAAGAATTGATTAATAAACATTTCGCAATAGAAAATGTGTTGTGTTCCAAGTGTAATGTCCCGCTTCAAATCTTTTAGTTCGTGGTACTAACGCCAAGAGTGCTAGCAATGTGGTTCTACTTGCCATAGAGTGGTGTATCTATACTTATCCCTTTTCTATGACCAAAACACTCAATTAAGAATAAAGTTATTGTTTTTAACCAAAAAGAAATATTTTATTTACCAATATACAACTATACACACATAATGGTTTCCATGGTGATGTAAACAGATAATGATTTTACAGATGAGCCAGTGCCCAAACAGAGTAAAAAGATTGAAAATTTGCTAGGAAAGTTAAGTTTTAGTCTTAGGATATTATTTTTGGACCCCTACCCTTTAAAATGAGTGTTTGTTTGTCAAAGTTGGTTAACCTGTTTTCTAATAATATCAATTACCAGAAATGGGCTTGACAAATTATACAAAATAGTGGAGGCAGATATTTAAAGACAAGGATGAGGAAGGATAGAGATCAACAATGCATTAAAAAGCTAATATGATTGGTTTGTTTGATAAGTACACAAATAATTACCATAATCTTTCAATTTTTTTTTTCACTATATAGTTGAGTTTTATTTAATATATTTAAATGCCTCTATTTATGCTGGCAAAGTTAAGGTGTTACACCTTGTCTTAGACTTAACCAAGTTACAAAATTATAATTAAGGAATATTTTAAATTTAAAAGTGATAGTTAAATAAAATAAATCTTAAAAAATAAACAATTAGAAAATACATTTTAAACCAACCACATTCACAAATATTATTACATGATAAATTATTACAAATTTTATTTCATTCATACAATATTATTAGTCACTAAATTAACAAATCATTCATACTACAAAATTTGTATCGAGCTGGTACTTTTTTTTAACCAAAGATAAATATTTTATTTAAAAATCTACACTCGTACACAAATTATGGTTTCCATGGTGATGTGAACAAAGAAGAAAAACAGAAAATTTTCTGAGAAAATCAAATTTTCATTGGAAACTACTATTTTTCCTCGACAACCTGGACCCCTAACCTTTAAAATGAGAGGTTGTTTGTCAAAATCTGTTCAAGCCTTTTCCTCATAATCTATATTACCGAAACGGCCTCAAGTTGAACACCTATTTAAATAAAACTGGGATAGAAATTCTTAAGGCTACACACACACAAAATTAAACACTAGCTTTTGTCAGCAACAGGTGTCTAGTATCCGAACCATTACTACTCCAGCATCACCCAGGTAAGTGAACCATGTATCTACTACTTTTAGCCATGATATACTCTGGTGCTACCTCTTTTGTGACTGCATGGTTTAAGGCGTCACTATCGTGTTAGACTAGACTGCCGAGGACAGGGATAATTGTTTTCCACTCTCCCTTCATGAAAATGTGGGTAAACGTCCTCTAAATTCATTCTTCCTTTTCCTTAACTAATTAGTGTAGTTAGTAAATATTCATATAACCTGAAAAGATATTAAACCCACTTCGGTTGCCACCTGGTCTAAGGCTCTACTCCCACAATAGGCTAGACTGCCGAAGATGAGGAGATCTGGTTTGAACCCGGTCAGGTGCATTGAGGGTGGTTTCTCCTAAATGGTTTTCTCCTCTCCATTCTTGCAAATTCAGGTGAACTTCCTCTAAGTTGAACCTTCCTAGTCCCTAACATATTTGTGTGATTAGTACCTAGGCGTATAACCTGAACAGGTAGTTAGAGAAGGATAGTAGTAGTGATAAAAAAAATATATAGCAGAGGCGGAAAAAATCTATGTCAGATATAAAAACTTATTGATAGTTAACATTAAAATTAAATTTAAAAATCTACATATTGCATTAAAAAATTGCTTTCACTTTCAGACATTTAATATGCTTTCCCAGTTAAAATATGAAGGGTGTTTAATTTCATGCTCACACTGATCCTCAAATACTCGAATCCTTGAATCATCAAACCCTGAAACACTTAGAATCTTTAAGGATATTCGAGAAAACATTGGATTCAAAGCTCGCATCCATGAAAGAAAAAGGAAAAATTCAATTGAAATTTGTTTTAAAGCTTATTGGTAGTCGAAAACCTATTATAATAAAAGATGAACTTAACAACAGGGCCCCAAACCAGTAATTTAACACTTAACTGAATGTTGTAGTGAATGGATTATAAGAAAGGATGTGAACATTTGGTTACCATACTATTTCTATTTTCTATTGTTCCATTATAATCCTATTTCCTCTTTACCAAGATTCGGGCTCAAATTCAAGATTCAAAGGCAAAGTGGAGATTCAGATTCAAGATTCGGATTCATAAAATAGTGTGGTTGACCCAACTCTTTTTTTTTTTTTTTTTTTCTAAGCATAGTGGTTTNTTTTCCTAAGCATAGTGGCTTACTACCTGTTCAGGTTACAAGCCTATGTACTAATTACACCAATGGGCCAGGGATTAGAAAGGCTTAATTTAGAGGAAGTGCACCCACATTTGTGTGGAGGGAGAGTGGAAGACCATTTAGAAAACAAAAACCCCCCTCAGTGCACTCGACTGGGATCAAACCCCGATCTCCTCATCTTTGACATTCTAGTCCAACACGAGATTAGTGTGTTAGACCACGTGGCCACCGAAGTGGATCCCACCTCTAATTATGATAAAAGAGTATATTCTCCCCACCCACCAGACTACTTATTAAAAGAGATATACATTTCTTGCAGTGGATATGTGAAGCTGCAGCACGGACAATCCCGGAGTTTGGTGGTGACCCACCCTTCTGACGTGGGCCGGCTCCGCAAAGTGGAGTTTTACTGGGAGTATGACATGGATGTCCTTCAACCTCGCTCCCTGTGCTTCTTCTGGTGCAACGACCACCTCTATGTGTCTGCCATAGAGGTGGCAGAGATGGACATTAGCACCAGGGGGTTAGTTCACAAATAACATAATATATCAACAAAGGAGAAATGGCGCCAAACAGCTGTATTAAATCAAACATTGAAATGAGGTTAGAAGGACAAGGCCTACACACTTACCAGAATACTGTAGGCCAGCGGTTCTCAAACTTTTTTTAGATTGTACCCCTTGGCCACGTCTAAGAGTTTGATGTACTCTCAAGATAAGAAATGTTTCCAAATGACAGGCTTTAAAAAATATGTTCACTTGGTAAATTATTGATCTATTTAACCTACTTGGAAAAAATATCCATAGTCAAATATTTCAAATTTGACAAAGCTATTTAGAGAGAATCTTACTGTTATAACCTTAACATTGTTATTGGAGTCATTATGATCAGTTAGAAAAACATAATTTTACTGTAAAAAGTTTTATACAGTTTCTTCACAAATTCGTTCAAAAATAAAAAATAAAAAAGTAAACCTAAACATAATATTTTCAAATAAAAATTTTTAATAGTAATTCTGGACCTGATATATTATGAATCCCAAAGTTTTTCAGTGAGAGGGGTGTAACTGCATGGCTTGGCACTATTTTTTGTGTCTGGTTGTCCAGGGGAATTTTTCAAGCGGAGGTCCGGCTACAAATTTAGCCTATTGCGGTACTTATTTTTTATGTACACCATGGATGAAAAACCACTCTCAAAGATATATGATGTTGAGAAACGTATAATAAACTGCTAATGTAGAAGATGTCAAGTAGAGGGTTAAAAATTCTCAGAAATCGGTCTCCAGCCGAGAGCAAATACAGGAAACAGAGGGGTGGAAATAACCAGTTAACGGTAACTGCCAACAATTAGGGTTTTCCATAAGTCCCTTTTTATTTTGCCAACTTTCTCTTGAGAGCTGTTCACGTACCCCTTGAAAGGTGCCCGCATACCCCAGTTTGGGAACCACTACTGTAGGACTCAAAGTTCACAATTAAAAACAAATCAAAACAAATAATGTTTAAAAAAAATGTATATTGTAACTCTTTAAAGGACAACTCTTTTCATTTATGATGCATATTTGAATTTTTTTTAGCAAGGCTGTTGACTTGTACAGTTTTAAACATTTGTGAATTGATTATATTAGCATATGATTTACAAAATAAATTAATTGTTATAGCAGAATTAAAACCCACAGTTTCAAATCTTGCATCTCAGTTGGTAAAAAAGAGGTATGATGCTTTTAGAAAATGTAGTTTATGTGTTTTGTTTTAAGTGTGAACTTTTGGACCTATTTTTTTCTGGCACAAGTGTTTAATTCTTTTCACTGTTTAGGCATACATGTGCACTGTAGAAGTAAAATATAGATTAGTACTAAACAGTCAAGCAATTATATTTGTTAATTATCTGAATATCATATTCTCTAAATTGAAAAATGACACCTGGACAAGGGAATCAAACCGGGGACCTTTGTCTTAGTATGTAAATGCTATAACCACTGAGCTCGCCCAGGTTAATTCTTTACTCTGCCTTAAAATATGGGTGAAGAATGACCCTGGGCATGGGAAGATTCCTGGATAGCTCAGTGGTTAGAGCATTGGCGTGATAAGCCAAAGGTCCCGGGTTTGATACCTGTGTCCAGGTGTCATTTTTTCAATTGATAGAATAAAATAAAGGTACCTTGAGATTAATAAGAGTGCATGTGTCAGAAACAATTCGCAATATTGTCGCCATATCACTTGAAGGTCAAGTGATAGATTGATAGATCAAGTTGTTCCTCGGAGCATTATGATTTTATTTAAGTTTTGCCCCTTTTTGTAAATGTTGAGTGAATAATCCTCTACTCTTCACTAAAAGCTATATAACATTGTTACAATGCTTCTACATTTATCTCCAGACAATCACCATCTGCTATCTGACATTTTGTACATTCACATTAAAAAAACACAATTGCCAAGTTTAATGGCAACAATAACAAGAAAAATCCAAAAGTTGTTAAGGGATGTGTGATGCTTTAATAGTCATAATCGTAGATCTGCTAGGATCAAAGCAGGTAGTAGTGTCCAAGGTAACCTTGTCTGAGTTAGCCAAAGCGGGTTATCAGTTTGTTCAAATGGTGAAAATGTTTTCAAATTGTAACAATTTTTCTATGTTGAAACTTATTATATATTTATTAATTTATTTCTATAACTTTGTAACTTTTTTTTTCACCTTTATAAAATTTTACCCCATCTTGATATTTTCCTAAATGTTAAATATTTAGTGATACTCACCTAATCTGGCCTGTTTATATATGTACGAGCCAATGAGCTCTTAATAATTTTTAAATGATACAATACAATGACAACATATAAGAAATTTTTGTAAGAAAATAATAATTAAGATATTCCACGATCAGCAAATTTATCATTAGTGAATGTGGGTTTCCCATTTTACAGTGATGAATTAACGGCTGGGTGCTGTGTGTGTTCTAGAATTAAGTTGGACTAATTAGCTCATATCTGTTTAACCCAGAAAAATGGTAAGATGCGGAGCCAACAAAAAATACCAAAATGGCAAAATTTGATAACACCTACTTCATCATTATTTATCTGTTGTTTACTCTTGGTACCTCAATATTAATCCTCAAATATACTATTGATAAATTATTATAAATATTTATTTGGGAAGGTTTTGACAGATTTCAACTGTTTTAATAAATACCATTCTAGTCAGTAGTAAATTTTATATTTATTTTTTGACAAATGACAAACGACAGTAGGGGCCTAGTTCTTAATTTTAAAATTAGTAACTAACCGCAAGCATCAAAAAAACTACTCAACTCTGTAGTAAACTAATATAATTATTGATTTAATAATGAACATATGAGTAGAATTATTTTCACTACAGACAATTCAATAGTATTTCTAATATATTATTGAAATTTAAGAGTGATTGTAAAATACTATTAAAATTCAATAGTATTTATAAAATACTACTAAAATTCAATAGTAATTATAAAATACTATTAGAATACTTTTAAAATTCAATAGTGATTATAAGATACTGTTAAAATTCAATAGTTATTCTAAAATACTATTAAAACTCAGTAGTATTCCAAAAATACTATAGGTTTTTTGTAGTTCATTTTCATAAGGGATAACCTGCAGGGCAAGGGAGATAGCTGTTGAGTTTAGATAGTGAATGTTTCTTGGAACTCTCTCAAACATAGAACCTATTATATTTGGAAGAAGGGACAGGAAAGGTGGATAAAAACGTATTACCTAGGAATAGCCGAGCCTCCTGTTAATATACTTACTGGTTACTTCAGACTACAAATTTTTGTTCTGTCTGAACATAATATTTCGCTGGTAGTAATAGGATTGCTCGGCTAAAATATTGACCACCAAACCAAAATTTGCCATTATGTGCGAATGCACATGTGGTATCTCACTCCCCCCATCCTCCACCCCATCCATTGCACCGGCTCAGGTTGTAAGTGCTTACTAAGAACTTTACTCAACTACAATGTATAGAAAGACCAAGATGTTATTTGAACTAAGTATACATAATATGAACATATCATTCTTTACCAATTTCCTTTTTCTCCCATTTGTTTTTTATTTCCTCTTTTAAGAAGTTGCTTTGTGCGTTTAACACTCCTCTCTGATGGATTCTGATAGAATGAAACTTAGTTCAAGGGATTGGGTGGTAATGAATGATTTTCTTAAAGAAGCAGCCATTACCTCTTTGTCCAGTGGCAGCAATATGAAGTTTTCTTTATAAAAGGCATATTATGTTTGTTCTCTTTTATATGTTTATCTCTCCTTTTTCTGTGCCTTCTTCCAAATATAATATGAGCATTGTTTATTTAGCTACGTAAACAAATTATGAAAACATGCTGACGCTTTATTATTGTTTGTTGTGTTACAGTAAGCGAGATACAGACATGAAAAGTAAGCTGTGCACACCAGGAAACAGGGAGTACACTGACATAGCATCACGTTCAACCGCTGTGTTTGTAGACAAATGTGCTTCGTAGCAGGCAGGAGTGGATGGGGGTTTTAACTACCAATGTGTTTCACTACAAATCCCCCAACATTTGGGGGTGAAAACTAGCTTTAATCTTTAACCAGTGAAATCTTAAAAAAACAGCAACTAAATAATCAGGTGATGTGGTTTACATAAAACATCACTTAAATCGTGTGAGTATGGAAATTATTCAACATACTCTGAAGAATAAGTGAAAATATTATGTCAACAAAATTATTTTAGACATATGTCTATATTTGATGAAAATGCCATCAAGTTTCACCAGAAAAAAAAATCGTTGTGAAACTATACCTAAGGAGTTATCGGTTCAAGAAAAACAAGACCTATAAGTGACAGCTAGATGACTATCGGTGTTTGTGTAATTTTTACTATCCCAACTCAAAAATGTAAAAATTCTTTTGACCAGTACACCTTAGTGGTTGATTATTATGATGGAAAACTTAAGGTGGGGATTTAGAGGAGGCAGGGAAAAAAATCAATGTTTTTGCAGTTTTATAGCAAAACATTTATTTGGTCAAAATAAATCAAATCCAGTAGAAACAGGAATGTGATTTTCTTCACATGGTGGTGATAACAGTTCTTTAATATATCTATCATGGATGTCCAGGAATTTATTGACAACTTTTTCTCATCTATTAAAATGTTTCTCAGCTAATGCTGCTATGCTCATGTTAGGTATTCATCAAATGTTTATATCACCTTGTGAAGAATATTAAATTAGATATATAGAATATTTTATTAATTTTGTCAAAAAAAAAGTTTCTATAAAAACTGCAAAAACTCAGGCCTTTTCTCGATCCCCTACATCCCTACCTTAAGGGATTGAAGTAAGGGTCAGTAGCCAACATGTTATAATGTTGTTGTAGTAGTTGCACGTGTCGCAAAACATTTAACATATTGATACCCTACTTTATAAGTAGGATACATTTGTATTTGCAGTGAAGTGGTTTTTAAAATTAGTTAATAACTATTACCATAAGGATTTTTATGTTTTAGTAATAATAGTTAAGCATATCATGTTCAAATTTTTATAAAATTTGAACCTGTAAAGTTAATTTTATAATGTTAAACACTTTTCAGATTATGATATTGAACTGAGAAATATATAGGTATCCACACCTATATGTATTTGGAAGGAATTGCAAAACTTGGCGTTTAGGCCTACTACTCTCATTGATAAAATAATCCATAGACCCAAAAACACGACCATTTGTTGTTAGCTTTATTCAAGGATAGCAATTTCGAATATTTATAATCCTGATATGTATTTTTTGTCTTCATAGATACAGTTTTATGTAATTGATAAAATCACTTAAATATTGACTTGTGTAGTTTAAAAAATACAGTATTTAATATTAATTAGCTAACAGATTAAAAAACAGAATTAAAAATGCAGTCCAAATTAAATTTATCATGTCAAAACTTTTCAAGAAATTCCTTTCATAAATGCACATAATTTTATAAAAATAAAGTTATGTTTCTTATCAATAAAATGGTAAACTGACCATTTTGCATCTGGTTATCTATTCTACTGTTATTCTAAAATAATTATTAATATTTGACTACAGTACTTAAAATAATTAAAAAGAACAAATTAACACTTTTAGTCACAAGACATTAATAAATAATTTTATTCATTAATATAGTCATGAGTGATTAAAAATTAATTAAAATTAAAAGATTTAATATTTATAAAACTGGCTTAGATTAAACTCTCAAAGTGAATTTATT
Organism: Timema genevievae; assembly: GCA_902155825.1. Taxonomy (NCBI): domain Eukaryota; kingdom Metazoa; phylum Arthropoda; class Insecta; order Phasmatodea; family Timematidae; genus Timema; species Timema genevievae. Next base: position 153,231 of record CABFWO010000484.1, read on the forward strand.
ATTTACTTTAAAAACTATTGCAGTTTAACAATGTTTTAGTACTATACCTAAATAATAACACTATCAAACCACAAATTCTATCAAGAAGTTTAACCTATACCAGCTTTATAAACTTTAAATATTAATCAATTTTAATTGTTCATGGCTATATTAATGACTAAGATTATTTGATAATTTCTAATGTCTTAAAATCTTTGACTGATAATTTGCTCTTTTAAATTATTGTATGTCGTCAAATATTAAAAATTCTAAGGTGAGCATCAGGAAAAATAGGTTCTCAGAAATAAACTAAAATAAGTTTCAAATATCTAACACACTAACACCAAAAAATACAAATGTAATATATTGCTAAGAGGAAACAGAATTTTTTTTTGTTTTGTTTGCAATTCTATAATATTTACTAATGATGGATTGTGTTCTATACATGGGAAGATTCAAACACATTTAATATTTGTCAAACCTATGAAACAAATATATTATGTTATACCTAGGTAATCTTCAAATCAAGCGTAATCGAGTAGTGTAGTTAAATATTTTGTTTCTTACAGCTTTGCGACTACCCCTCTTAGCATAAAATAAATGTTTGTCTTTAGGAATCAAAAGATTGACAATGTTATTCTAGAAATATTATAGTTATTTGTTTTCATAGTTTCACATATAATAGGACAAAAATTGTTTTATTATTTCGAACGGTAACGAAATGTTAGGGCAGTCCAGGTATACAAGAACAAGTTGATTATTGTTTGAGTGCTACAACCCAGTTTTCATAAGAAGTCTCTAATCTGACATCCAAAGAAGTTTATAGATCTCTTTTCATTTAATAATATGTCAGATCATGTGATCTAAAGCTGTTAATTTTGATATATATTATTAATAAACATAAAATAACACTTTTGAAATAGTAACATGTCAATTTTGGCCACAAATACTATAATGTGTAAATAGATACGCTAGTCAAAAAAGTTTTTTGTACCTAATTTGTTGATTGCTTTAATAATGAATTATTCAATATGTTTATGTTTTTTGTTGTTATAAAATAAAAAAAATAAAAAATATGTACCTGTTTCACAAAATCAAAGCAAGAAATATATAAACTCAGGTATTTCATAAATTGTTTAGTTATTACTCACAGCCACATTAAAAAAAAGAGATATAATTCATTATGTTTAACACTAGCTATTATTTAATAAGCCACACTTTTTTTCCCAAAACAGACGTTTTAAAACCTTCTGCTACCCTATAATATATAACAAATGTGTTAAATTTAAGGACTGAAGATTTATATTAAAGTATTTTGACAAGATGAACTTATTGTTGCATGACCATATTGAAGAACTTACATCTAAATTTGAAAATTTATGAGGACTTGAGTCTGAAACTTATCTAATTATTTTTCTACTATGTGAACTCTTTTTATCTAACATCATAATTTTAACATATTTAACTAAGATATGATTCAATTCGATAATTATTTGAAATTCGCAAATAATATTTGTTTCGGTTCAAATTTGTTCATTGTTTATAAAGTAACAATTTGTTTATGCATTACATTTGTTTACCTTTATTTTGAATATTTAGGCCCATTTCATTTGCATTCAGTGAACCTTAAGTTTGTTTAGGAATGATAATCAATATCTGTAATTTTACACTACTAATAATATTATAATACAATTAAAGGGCTAGAGTCAACAAAGGGATGAACTTGGATCTTAGTTCTAGAATATTTACTTTAATGTTGGAGTTATAAATATGAGCAATCCTTATTATTTTATTAGTTCAACTTTAAAGGCATTCAAAAAATATCCTTTATCAAATATCATAATAACCATTTGAGCTATACCTTTATTTTATAGAGTAGACTGTAGAGTCCCAATTATATGAGGTTCTGTATAATCTGACGTGGTAATACAATATATGTTTCATGAGAATTGTCTAAGAAACTATCCGCAGGTTCATCTGTATGTTGTGAGTAGTGGATTGAATCATTGGGTGGTTCGTTTCCATGTACGGTACCATAAATATTATTATCTACTGTTCGACTTAAGCCTCGTCTACAGATTCCATAAGCTCCACATTCATATAATCCTTAACTCTTTAGTAGCTCTTAGAAATGTAAATTGCATCTACACAGTTCATATCCTTAATCACACGACCGTACCAACCAATTAAACTCTTCGAAAGAAAATTGTCTAGAGCGAGGCACAAGCAGACATGATCTGTGATGCAAAGTTTATTAAAAATACTATTACTAAAGCAGCGGTTCCCAAACTTTTTTTTTGCTTGTGTACCCCTTGGCAGAGCATTTCCATGAATCGTGCTCAACACATTTAATTAATTTATTAATAATAGTAAAAAAACTATTTTATGTTTGAAATTGAATTTATTTTCTCAAGATCAAATGTAGAAGAAAACCTGCACCATCCCTCGCCATATTGTTGAGTTAATTTCATAAATTTGACTGATATTTTTGCGTACCCCCAAACTTCCTGGTACACACCCCACATCGGGAACCACTGTACTAAAGTATTTCTACTCTTTCTGAAAATTGTTTTAGAGATGCCACGATTTCCAGGATTTTTAAACTTTCAGAATATTATTTCTTCACTTAACTATCATTTCATTTGTATCTGTTTCCATAGCAATAGATCTTTTAACTGCCATTGGTGCATTTATTTTGATGTGTGCGCACATACTCACTTTGCTATGATCGGCAGTCCCAAGCACTCCATATCAACTATTCCTTAGAAAGTTACTCCTACATAGACCACTTCACCCCATATAGATATGGAGTCTTTATACAGAACTTTACTTGAGTCAGTTGCCTCCTACCTAGGGCCGCGTCTAAGGAGGGTGGGCAAAGGGGGCAGTTGCCCCAGGCTTCACATTCACGGGGGCCACATTTCCCCCAAAATATATTAAATTAAAGCTATTATTCTAAATTTCACATCAAATAGTGTACAGATAATTAACAGCAATAAGTATTCGCTTAGTGATAAGATTCCATTCTAGATTCCTTAAAACCCTATCTTTATGTAATATAAGATTTACATTGTTAGAGTAATGTGCTGCAGTACAGTAGAACACGCCACCATTGTGCTACCGCTGTCGGTCTACAGAAAACTAACAGTGCAAAGGTGCAAAGAGGAATTTATTTTTGTTAACTTAATTTGCTTGCATTTAATAAAGTACATTCATTAAATGGGTTGATCAATATTCCATAAAACACAATAAATGTTTAAGTAACATAAGTACCAAGTACATATCAATATATTATAACGGTTTAGTGTTAAAATTGAAAAACTGCCTTGCAAAAGCGGGGAAGGGGTGGCCTCACATTTTCTTAAAACGGCCCTGCACTTGCCACTGAGTGTTAAGACTGCAGCATATTGATTTGTCTTGATTTTTTAAAGTTTTGAGAGTTTGATTTGTTCATATTTAGTAAAGTGTATTTTATTTAAATTTTATATCAATTATTAAAAGCCTATATTAAATGTGAACTGACACGTATTGCTTTAGATGCAAAATTCAATATGTTAACTAACCTTTATTTTGCTATGCAAAGGAGCTACAGTGGCTATTTGAGGCCCGTTAACCTCGTATCGTAAGGAATCTACTGTATATGGATCCAACACATAAGTAAGGGATTGTGGAAGCTGTCCCTTTCTTGCACACAGCCCTTCAAATATTGTTGGCTATTTGCTGTTGATACATTTTAAATATTTTAATATGTAGACACTTGTATTGAAGAGAATATTGAAAATATTTTATTTTGCTTTGTTAATGTGAAGACTTTTACTGAAATGTACAAGAACTCTTTTTTTTAACATAGGGCTCTATTATATTATTCAGTATTTTGTTACTTGTTTTAAATGCTGTATTATAGTAGTTGTTGTTAAATAAATATTCCAAACATTTTGTATAAATATTTAAAGAATATATTCATAAATCAAACCATATGCATTCCCTTAGGATACAAATGTTATTAAGTATAGAGTAAGCTTTAAAACACTTATATTCCTTTATAAATTATAAGTATAGAAAAGTTGTGTGGGTACCAATAAAAATATCCCTATGGCAATGAATAGAGGTACACAGTTAAACACTTTACATTGCTATTATCAGATAAAGATACAATAATAAATAGTATTGATTAAATTCCTGAGCACATGTTTTAAATGTTAATTTTTCAACCATGGAGGCATTAATCTAACATTACAGAGTATGGGCTTAAGGATACAATTTGTGTGTACAAAATAATCTGTTACTGGGGTCAAACAAAGTGTGGATACAAACTGTATGTACACAATAGTCTGTTACTGGGGTCAAACAAAGTGTGGATACAAACTGTATGTGCCCAATAGTCTGTTACTGGGGTCAAACAAAGTGCGGATACAAACTGTATGTAGACAATAGTCTGTTACTGAGGTCAAACAAAGTGCGGATACAAACTGTATGTGCCCAATAGTCTGTTACTGGGGTCAAACAAAGTGTGGATACAAACTGTATGTACAAAATAGTCTGTTACTGGGGTCAAACAAAGTGCGGATACAAACTGTATGTACACAATAGTCTGTTACTGGAGTCAAACAAAGTGCAGATACAAACTATATGTACACAATAGTCTGTTACTGGGGTCAAACAAAGTGTGGATACAAACTGTATGTATAAAATAGTCTGTTACTGGGGTCAAACAAAGTGCAGATACAAACTGTTTGTGCCCAATAGTCTGTTACTGGGGTCAAATAAAGTGTGGATACAAACTCTGTATACATAATAATCTTTTACTGCAACAAACTCTTAAAAGTGCAGACACAAACTATGTGTAACCAATATTCTGTTACTGTTTAGTAAAACTCTTACAGAGTATGGATATGGGGCTCTGTATAAACTGTAGTCTGTTACTGTGGGTTCGATCTTTTATTAAGTAGGCCCCTACATTCCTTATAGACGGCTATGGCGTATGTAAACTGAAATAAACCAGTTCACAAGGAGACCAAATACAGTATTTAAGAATAAGTGCACTCATACCTATTTTATATATAAACATAAAGCAATTTTAAAATGTTGATATTACAATATAAAAATGTCTTTATAAATTAGACCTTTTTATCTTTGTACTATCCATGAACTTATAAACATCCAGTGAGTAATCTGACCGCAAATTGTTGCCTAAAGGAACCCTTGTTTGATAAGTTAATGATTAGTGAATAATATTTATATATATACAGAACTAATTATTAAGCGTCGGTTTTCTCAGGAAATGAACGCTTATTTTAAACCAATACACCACCATAATAGCGCCTACTTATCTAAGACAAAACCACATTTTGTTTAACAAATTGACAGATCTTTTTACTTAATTTGTTAACCCCATGCGTTCAAATTAGTTAATATTGTTTTCATGATGTTTCACTTTCAAGTTCTCAGGAAATCATCTTGGGCTATGTTATGTGTGTTTCTTTGTTTTTTAAATTGTTTAGTACTTGAAGTAGATGGAACTAAACTAAGAAGCAACTCGAATGTCCCATTTAAAAATAAACCTAAAAAAGTTATTGATTCGAATATTCTAGTTGAATTCTCAGAGAAAATAAAGAAACCTAAGTCAGCGACATTGGCACAGTTAAACTACGACCATAAAAATGAAGCTCTAAATTTTGGATTGAAACAAATGGAAGATCTTATAGACATAAACCTACTTAACAAAGATAGAGAGACCGATCCAAGAAAGGTCCGTCAAAACTTTATATCTAGAAAGCGCAAGATATCGGAAGGATTATTTCGTCGACAACTAATTCACTATAGTAATAATATTCTTGGCCATCCTCCATTCCGCGATATGTCCATTGTTGGTGATGGTAGCGGCTCTGAGGGTGGACAGGAAAAGGAAGCAGAAAGTAACTTGACAAAGATATTAAAAACGGATGCTAGTCAAGGCGCTGTTATCAGGCTTGAAGAGATAATACGAGGGATCGTTGAAGGTTACAAGAACCGATCCAGGGAATGTGCTGAAAAAAAATACAAGTGAGTTAAAAAAATATTTGTCAGGGATCGTGGACCAAAAATGTCAAGCTCATCCACAGTCTAATTTTCATAGGAAGGGCTTTATTTGACAGAAAAGTTTAATAGATCTACTTTCACGTATTCATACATCAAGTAGTATGATATGCAGCTGTCACTTTTAATGTATATTATCAATAACTATAAAATAAGGAAATGTTATAGATACTGACCCCAAAATTTTTTTAATTTAATGAAAAAAGTTCCTTCTTATGAAAACTGGATTGTAGTTTATAATTACTAAACAGTGTAGTCTATAATTATACAATTTGGGCTTAAATATTAGACCTGTAGGTACCTTTCCCATTAATAATATCCAACTATCTCTCCACGCAAATGTGGATATATTTAATCCAAATACTACCTTTCCATCCTACCTAGTCGGGGTAGTTAAATGCGGGTATTGAGACGTGGAGCAAAATAATGATGATTGCATTTTAAAAGTGATTATTCCTCTGACTAACTTACGGTGATGAATTGTCGGTCGGGGGGTTGGTTGTTGGGTCTGTTCTAGATTTAGGTTTATTTATAGGTCGTGTGCAGATATAATCAGTCAGTTTATAAAGTGCACGTTTAATACCTCAACCAAAATTAAAACTAATAAAATTTATATTAGGCTTATGTGTTTTATATTAAATTCCTATAAAAAACACAAAACATCTTAATAAACTAATGACGTTCGCACCTTTCTACCTGTTTGAGCTACTCGCTTATTTATTCACCAATAAGTAATGAAGCTGGGAGGAAGAATATAGAATTCAGAGAAGGTGTTCCCGCATTTTCATAGGGTAAAGGCGGTACACAATTATTTTAAACACTTAATTAACAGTCCTAAAGGTAACAAGTTCTACCTTTATGCATTAATAGGCCAAGATTTGTGTCTTACTATTACAATTAGTATTTTATGGCTCATCTAGATCCTATTGTTATCACCGCATCTTACTACTTGTTAAGGTTATAGAAACACATATACGATAATTACTCTAATGGGGTAGGGATGAAGAAGGAAGTTTTTTAGAGGTAGTACACCCTCATTTGCGTGACACCTTAGACCAAAATGCTATTTGAAAATAGTATTTTTTTAAAAATATTTTTTTCAATTTTGTTCAAAAGTTACATAATATAGAGCGTGTATAATATGATTGTATAAAAAAAATTCTGAGGAAAAAAAACACTAAGGGAAAATTTACTGATAACAGATTTTAATTTTAAAAATACAGGATGAGACGGAAACAATATTAGATGATCTATACTGAGGAAAGTGATGGACAACGTGCTGAGGTTTGTCTGACGTCCGGTAGAGCTCACCTGAGTGACATCTTCGAAAAGTGAAAAAAATGTAGTATGAAGTTTGCTTTTATTTTGCTAGTGAATATTTATTTTTCAATTAAGTGTTAATTTTCAACTTACTAATCGTTTAATTGTTTCTGGCCCATCCTGTATAATGAGGGTTAATGGTTTACAACAGTGTTTCCCAACCGTTTTGAGCTGACACTCCCTTTGGTATATCATCAAATTAACACCCCCTCTCTACCCCTTTCCTATGTATTGTGACAGTTGTAAAAAATTATTTAAAAGTATTGTTTTCTAGTCACTTCTTAATATTATACAAAAATCAATGTAGTACTGGCAGCGTAATGGTACAAATAAAATGTCTATTAATAAGTGTGATAGTTGAGATTGTTTTATTTTTCTCAGTTCAGTGGGTTTTACAATTGGTAGGCAGTGATGCCAATACCTCAAGAACAAGAATATCTTAATTTGTAAATGGCATTGAAATAAAGAATGTCTTCAATTAGCTTGTTTTTAGCGTTATTTTCAAATTGTTCCACCCCCTCCCCCCCGTCCCCGAGGTTGAGAAACACTTGTTTATATAAATGTGATTAATATATATATATATATATATATATATATATAGAATGTATTCGAAAGTGGATATTTCCTATAGAGAGAGGTGTGTGCCCACGTGTCCCACTGGGTGCACGAACGGCTACTGCTCCATGTACAAGTGTATCTGCCCCGCGGGGTACCAAATGTCGGGACCTAGCTGCGCGCGACACTGCTTGAATCAATGTCACAACGGAAAGTGCATGAAGAGGATCTGTCATTGCCGACCAGGTAGAGTCGGACCACCTTTTATTGAACCTTTTCTGATAGTTTTAAGTCGGGGTTAAAAGAAAATGTAAGTTAATATGTCAGTATTTTTCCAGTCTTTTTTTAAAAACAAAAACTTTCTTTTTTTCGCCTAAAACAAGTAAAATATATTGTTTCAGTTGATTTGTTTAGTTTAATTTTTCTAGACATAATAATCTCGAAAAGTTTTGAATAGTTTGCCATAGTGAGCGTTTTGACATTTGAACAGAAACTTTTTAAATTGAAAGAAAAAAAACCTTGTCAATTTATGCGATGCCCATAATAAATACTAATAAAATTGAACTAAATGTATCTAATTAAATCAATATATTATTTATTTTGTCCAATAAAAGGTTTTTGTTATCAAGACTTCCTTCCATCTCAACCTACTATGTGTCTTACTACTTGTTTGAACAAATCGTTTTGTGCTACTTATCGTGGTTAGTAAAATTGTTTTCAATGTTTAAAAATGGAGATATTTACTCAAAATTCTTAATATAATATACACTAGCAAACCCGAGAACAAATGGCGCTATACATACGTAAAACCTTTTTTGACTCACAGTTTTAAATTTTATAATTTTATTTTTAAATAATTAACGTCCTTGTTTATATATTTGGATCAATAAAAAATATCAATATTGGGTCCCCAAGGGTCAACACTTCGTATTAAAATTTTGTCTTCCGGTTAAAAATTTTTGAATTTTATTGGGGGATGCACATCATGTGGTTATCGCATTGCTATTAAATTTCTCTTTTATAAATTTTGACCAATAAAATAGGTAATTATTGACTATTAAGTCTAAAATGAGAGAGATAGATCATTGCTGTACCAGGGGTGGGTACAGGAGGGGGTGTGAGGGGCGCGCGCCCCCTTCAAGAAATTAAACCAATTAAATCAAAGTCACTACTAGTTTTATTGTCACATAGTACTATCTCATTAACCAGTTTTAAAAAAGAATTGTTATTGGTAATATTATTAAATGATTAATATACAGTAATTATTATAAATACTTAAGACAATCACATCAAGTATTAAAATGATAAAAATAGGCATTAATTAAACTACCCAAATTTAAGTTGCTCGCCTCTCACCTTGTTGCATAAAAATTGTTTAATTTTAAATTTATTTTATCATTTTTATTATTACTATTTCAATGATTAATAATAAATAAAGATCTTTAAAAATTATTTATTTTTAAATAACGTGATTTAAACAAAATCTTTGAATAATACCACACATATAACGTGTTAGAAGGCTTAGTGGTAAAATTTCGTTTTATAATGAGAAATAACTAGCTATACTATAGAGTGGAGTCAAAGTTCGATTGTTCGAAATCTGAATAATTCCATCTATTTTGTCTAATTGATTGAATAGCTATATAACTATTTATATAATGATTGTTATTATATTCAAACTTATTTCCCTCTTAATAGTAACTATTTGTTGATATTCTTATTATTTTCTTATAATAAATTTCAATAATAATCGCAAATTTCAACTTCATTAAAGGATTATTTTAAAGTACAGCGTTACTGAAAAATTACTTAAAGATTTACTCTCAAATTTTAAAATATTTTTATATCAAAATTTCTTGAGGTGCCCCCTCTTTTCTCCCGACCCGATCGGAACACCCACGTCCCTCTCCCCCTCATGAAAATCCTGGGTTTTCCCCTGTGCTGTACAAACATTTTCTCTATGAGTCTAAAGGAAAAACATCATCTTCTTGAAAGACTTATTTGCTGACTCTATGGCAATGATGGTCAAACTTTTCGGGGAGTGGGCCATAAGAAAAAAAGAAAAACATCAGGTGGGCCAACACAGTTTATTAAAGAATTACAATGGTAAATTTTACAAAACTATTGTACAATTAAATCCTATTAATTATTAAATTAATTTGTATTATAATGATATATAATTCTAATATAATGTGGGTTGTCTACACTGTTTAACAAATACTCAAATAAAACAGATACTTAACCCTACTACTTGAATGAAGGAGTGTGTGGTAAGTGGAACTAAGACGAGGAGACAATATGTTACTATCGTTTATGATAGTTGAGATATTATCAGACTAAGAACAACCTTTGGGTAAATAGGTGAAATGCGGGTTGCGGGTTGCCCCTTCAACTGTAAAGCTCCTTCTTAAATTAGGGGCTGACGCTGATGTGACTCTTCACTTCCAACAACCATTGACCAAGCCCTTAATGTCGACCACGTTGGTCTTAAGAGTAAAATGCTTGCCTCAGGACCCGATGCTCGTGGGTTCAAACCCAACTAAGGCATACGGATTTATCTTGAGCGGTAAATATCTGTAGCACAACTTCCTTCGGAGGGGAAGTAAAGCCGTCGGTCCCGTGTCGATTGTGGCATAAAAAAGAACCCCGGAAATTATGTGAAAATATCTTTTCCAGCAAAATTGGTAGACTCCTTTTGCATCCACTCATAGAAAATTCTCTTGTGCTGATACAACCAGTTGGTTTAGAAAGTGCACTTTAAATAGCTCAAATAAATAAAAATTTAGAATATCTTACCGGTATTACACGTCGGGTAGGGTATTTTGATAAGATTTTTACTAAATATAATTCACCATGGTGAACCGGATATACCACGTCGTTATATACGTCATGCGTGATATCTGAACGCGTGAACAGTCGCGTACACCGGATTGTGAAGTAAGGGGAACTCAAAAGAATTTGGGGGAAGTTCCCCCCAGCCACCAGAGGCAAATTATTTGCTACCATTATATAAACATAGAAAACTTTTTTAAAGGTTTTAATGGTATTTGCTGACTTGATAATTTACATTTTTAGTATTATAAACGTGTAATTAACATTTTAAGAATCTAACTAAATAATACATAAGTAGGCCCAACTTAAAAAAAAATCATAGCACAGTGTCTTACTAGCCGTTCGGGTTATACGCTTAAGTACTAATTACGCTATTGGGTAAGGAATTGGGAAGGTTGAATTTAGAGGAAGTGAACCCACATTTGTGTGGAGGGAGAGTGGAAAGGCATTAAGGAAAAACCAACCCTAGTTCACCCAACCGAAGTTCGAACCTCGATCTCTCCATCCTCAGCAGTCTAGCTCAACACGAAACTAGCGTGTTAGCCAACTATACCACTGAGACGGGTCCTAGCTTAAAGTTAGCTTAGCCTTTACATAGACTTACTGTCACAACAAATCACCGATAATTTATAGGTAAATGTGTATACACTTATATTTACTAATCCTTATAATATATAAGTATATGTATATAAGTTAATTCCACTCTTATGAAATAAATATTATTATTTATTATTATTTAGCACCGCGTCTTACTACCCGTTCGGATTATACGCCTAAGTACTAATTACGCTAATGGATTAGGAATTGGAAAGGTTGAATTTAGAGGAAGTGAACCCGCATTTGCGTGGAGGGAGAGTGGAAAACCATTTAGGAACCCCCCCCCNACCGAGATTCGAACCTCGATCTCCCCGTCCTCGGCAGTCGGGCTCAACACGACTAGCGCGTTAGCCAACTACGCCACCGAGGCGGGTATGAAATAAATAGTTTTGGTGATTGATATAGAGACTATTTCTGATAAGCTGATATTTTATTTGCTCACAATGTTTAACTGGCCATATCTTTCCCACCCTACCCACTCATTTTATTTTTATTTTCAGATCTTCTTAGATCCCAGGACACCCCCCTCCCCCAACGCTACTGCGCATGACTCATGTACAGTATTTATATTAATTAAAGGGTTTTAGTATAATGTCTAAATAAAGGAATAATTGATATCTTGTGAGCCGATTTTAATTACATGATTAATTAACAAATAAACTTACTAATGATTACAAAATTCTCGAAAATTAATACAACAATTTTGCCACTACAGCCCAGGGCACTTACGTAATGTTGTATTCCTTGAATCGTGATATAATAAAAGGTTCGTCAGAGCGGGTGAATGAATATCTTCTCTTGATATCACTGTCGTTGTTGGCAGGTTACGTAAACGATGGGAGCAACACATGTGTCCCCATATGTACCGACCAGTGCCCGAGTGACTGCCGAGGAATACGAGTCTGCCTCTGAGAGAAGGCCACGACGATTGGCAACGCACCAGGCTTCCTTCAAACTTTCTGCACTCAAAATAATATCACTAGAAAATTGAGAGTAAATTGCTAACTCTCACTATTATGTGTTATGTGAGTCTATAACTGATTCTGTATTAAAATTAATATAAAAAGAAAGCACACCATTTAGGCATTAATTATTACATATTACCCGCTTCGGTGTCTGAATGGTCTAAGGCGCTACTCTCGCAGTAGACTAAACTGCTGACAACGGGAATATCAAGGTTCGATTCTCGTTCGGGTGAACTGAGGATGGTTTTCCAAAATATTATTCCACTCGCCTTCCATGCAAATGTGGGTACACTTCTTATAAATATAACCTTCCTGATCCCTAAAACCATTAGCGTAATTAGTGTCTATATATGCATATAGCCCGTAAGACACAGTGCTAAAAAAAGTAAAAATATTTAATTAAATATTATCTTCTTAATATATATAATTCTTCTGTACGTGTGTATGTCACTGAACTCCTCCTAAACGGCTGGACCGATTTTGATGAAATTTTTTGTGTGTGTTTGAGTGGGTCCATGGATGGTTTAGATTTACAATTGGACCCGGTAGGTGGCACTGCAATCAGGTCCTAGGATTTTTTTATTTTTTTTTCATATCAGAACATGTAACCTCAAAATTTCACCCCCCGACCACCACCCCCCAATATTTATAATAATTAATATAATATTAATAATTGACCGTTAACACCTTCAATTATGCCACCCAAACGAAAAGCCAACGTTCGGGCAGGACAACGTCTGTCGGGTCCGCTAGTTAATTATATAATTAAAAAGCTTATGAAAACATAAATACTTTTATCTTTTTTGTTTGGTATCGAGCTGCCCTTGAGGTAAGATACCACGTTTAACACCTATAGAGAACAACCGGTAAAATTATTGTTTTGTATATTCTGATTTTTACATTTCCTATGGCTGGATTAATTACTCTTTTATATTTTTGAAAATGGACAGCCGATAGCTAGCTTAAGAGCCTGTCTCACACTCCGGTTAGTGCGTATCTTATGGAAGTAATAAAGCTCGAATCATTTAAGTGCAGTAAGCTGCAGACTTCATCAGAAGGCAGTGGAATTTATACCAGAGGAACGATTTCACCATCTTTTAAAAACACAACAAAGTCGAAAAACAATTGTTTTAAATTAATAAAAACACTAACTCAATGATCCCAATTTCGCTGTTGTCATGTGAATAACGTATAATCAGCCTTGAGATTGTCTGTTATTATTCTATTTAGTACAAAAGTAGGTGTTAGAAATATCCACGACATTCTTACAAACGATGTCTAACATTAATTGTTTTTATTTTGATAATTTTATATAAATACATAAAAGTCTAAACACACTGGTAGCTAATTAATAAAAATAAAGAGCTCTCCCATTCATGAACCTTAATGTTACTCCGAAGGTTAAACATTACCAAATTTATAAAAATGGTGTCAAATAATGTAGCGTATTTGGCTGTCAATGAAAAAATATCTTCCATTGAGGTAGGAGAATAAAATAGCCTGAGAAAGGAGTGGGGATGGTAGTCGGGGATGGTGGTGGAGGTTTAGTAGTGGGGTGGTGTTATTTTAGTTGTTATCATGCCTACTCAAACTAACACACGTGAACTTCATTGTTCCTTGATTTCCTTTACCTCTCGTTTCCTTTTCTTCTGAGAATTCTTGCACGCGATCTGGTAAAGGAACTGTATGAGGGTCCGAGTGGGCCGGCCGGTCATTTTGCCCATAGTGAGATAAGGGAAGTCCTCGTCTTTGGCCATCGAGGTGTAGTTGATTTCCATGTGCATCCAATTCCCGCAGAGAATGAACTCCTTCAGGAAGGCGCCAGTAACGCAAGGTTCACCCTTTTCGTGGAAGTGATATTCCATGACGGAGTTGATGAGATCTGCGCAATGGATGTCGTCGATCATGTGCTTGTAATGCTTTGTTGGAGAAGACAGGACTAGCTGACGACCCTAAGGCCGTTTCGAACCCGCTCGTAAGACTCCCGATGGAGAGGATCATCTAAGGGGTGTACTGGTGGAAATCGTAGTCCATCGTGTCAACTACGATGAGACGACCCTCATTGTTGGTATCCTCGACAATTATAGTCTTTCCACTGCAGGACATAATTATATCCCCAGGTTGCATACACATGCCGATTGGCACGTTCTCGCACAAGAGGATCACACAGTTCACGTTGATCGGGAGCCTCAAGATGGCGATGGCTCTCATCATGGACACGATTGCACTAGCACCGGTGACATCTGTCTTCGGGTCATTGTTCAGGTTGATACCGCCACTGTCATACGTCACGCCCTTTCTTATCATGACGATAGGTCTCTCATCTTCTTCTCCACCGCAATACATGACTTCCAGAATGACCAGGGGCTTGCAGGATCCCTGAGTTACAGCTAGGAGAGCCAACATATACATACTGTCGATCTAGTCCCACAACCTGATGTCTACCTTCAGTCCACAAGAATACAGGACATCCTGGGCGCCTTTGGCAAACAAGTGAGACGTCACGATGTTTGGAAGCGATGACGAGAAGTATCGAGCCAGGTTTTGCGCATCCCCTTTCACCAATCCAATGTTGAACCCCACTTCGTCCTCAACACCTTACAGTTCTATCTTGGGTAGAGGATCCTTATGGCGCCACGCGCTGAGGGTGGCACTCTCCACCGCCTACTCGCTTTGACCAAACTCCTCCACCAGTATGTGCTTGAAGCCCAGATCACGTAACTTACGCGTCCCGATGGCCACCCCTACCCGGGCGTTCTCCTTCACCTCGTCCATATGTTCTGAAGTGTTGTAGCCATCTTCCACTGTCCCGACGTTGACAACGGCAACGTGTTAAAACTCCGGGTCGATGTTGTCGAACACCTTGACCTGTCTGTGTCCGATGTGGCAGTGGGGTTCCAGTAACTCATTTAGTTTTCCCCCAGTCTTTTGTTTGAAGGATTCCACCGAGGGGGTGAACACATATTTCCTCTCCTCTCTCTCTCTCCCCCCCCTCCCACCGTCTTCACTCCGGGAACAAAGCTGAATACAACCTGTGGATTTGGAGAAAGCTATTTTTGTTTAGTAATTTTTTTAACAGAGCCATATTGAAAATTTTGTGAACAGTTACATTTCTATGGTTATATAAATATTGGCAAACAATTTATTTATATTTTATATTAATCTTATGTAGAGTTTTCTGATCACAATATTGTTCTAATATGTGCGCAACTATTTCTTTAGATGACCCTACATATTACTTGCAAAACATATCTAGTATATCATTTTACATTTTTAATATTGAATATATTGTTTACTTTTTACTAATTGTTTTGGTCAGAAAATATTCAAGAAATTTATTAGCTTCCTTGAAGGTGTATTGCAAATATAGCAAGAAAGGTTTTTTTTAAATTCCACGTTTAGCATGTAACATTGAGTTACATTTGAACTCGCCTCCATGCTAAACTTCATACTCAACTAGCCGAAAAATCATACCACCCGCCCCAAATAATATTCAATAATATTCAATAATATTCTAAATCCTACAATAGTACTCTTCACTATTGTAGTTCCTGTAAATTGAAACAACGTTATAGACAATTCAAATCAATAAAATCAATTCAATAGAACTATGGATTACATTGGAATCTAAACTCACCAAATCTATCGTGTGTAGACAACGACGAGCTACACAGGGTAGTAACAGAGACTCCTTCACCGAAGTCAACACCGACTAAATCAAATAGATACTGAAGCCACGCCAAGCAATACTATCCACGTTCAATAGAATTCTACCATTCTGCACCCTGGTGGATAGTTCCACAACTACAGAAATGACGTCCGATTGAAGAATCGCTGTTCAAAATGAAAAATGGGACAACAATATCAACAATCCTCGTCATGTTCGATTCCTTCTGGAAGGAATTGTTCTACACCCCCCACCTTGTTTCCGTGCTGTGAAAAACCCCTATTTAAAGTCCTGTGAGCGCATTATTAAATTGACTATTTAACCAACACTGGACGGATGAACATAGTCCTAGTACCAGGATTATGCCAGGATCATCACGTGATAAACTACAAACTTTAACAATGGCAACGTATACTATTAACTTAATTATTCAAAACTTTAACTTTTTATGCCGTATTTATTTTCTTCGCCAAATTGTAAAATATATAATGTCTGTCGCCATTTGGGCGCTCGAGACAGTTGTTTAGTTTTGATCTTTAATTTATAATAACTTTGATATTTTTTTGTGATGAAGAAGTTTATCATTATTTTATTCTGAAATAATGTTGTAAATAATATGTTTTGATTTCTTTTGTGATAATGAACACTTATAAAATGTAACTTCGAGTCGTAAATTGTTTAACTGATAAAATTAATTAGTGATTAATTTTATATTTTGATCGTAGTTTAAATGTTTTCACTAGACTTTGTTTATTGTGATATTGTTAACTTTAATTTCACGAATAGATGGAAGTTTCTAAACTGTAAGTTAGGTCAGTCCCACGGGAGTTTGACTAAAGTCTGTTAGCCAAACTCTCGCGTATTTTAAAAATGTCTAATAAATATTCTTTATATATTTATTATTTAATTTGTTTGCTGTCTGCTTTAAGTGATGCAATGCAGACAGGTTTTAAACAGTATAATAAGGCCCATTAGGCTCTTATTTTAATCTTATATAAATCATATATAAATCTTATAAATTTATTAACTGATTTATTATTTGTTTACTTGTATTCGTTTGAACACTGTGGTTCGTTTGTCTCATAAAGACTAGCCCATCTGATTGTTTGATATGTCTAACAGTAGAGAAGTTCTGGCTAAGGAACTACACTAATAACTGTTTATTTCTAACATGATTTTCCACTGAACTCAGTACGATTATTGAGACCATGTAATTAATTTGAATTCTTCTTTGCTAATTGTTTTTTGCTTTGAATAAACCATTTATGGTATTACTATTTAAATCTTGCATTTCATGTCCTTTGTATATTAGGCTATATGTAGATTGCACCCTCCCTCTAGCTTTTAGTTATCGATGGTCGTAAGGGAAAGGATTGAAGAGAGGGATGTAACAAGCAGGTGGGATACGGATTTTAAAATTTTATTTAATAAAGTACGACACCTTAGCTCAGTCGGTAGCGTGTCTGTCTACTGAGCAATGGGTCCCGGGTTTGATTTCTAGTATGACCAAAAAATTTATCATTGGTGAAATATGGGTTCCCCCTTTCAAAGTGATGAATTAACAGCCGGGGGGTGGATGTTGTGTCTATTATAGATTTAAGTTAGTTTTTAAGTCGCGTGCTGATATAATCAGTCGTTTTTGAAAGTGCACGTTAAATACCTAAAGAAAAATGTAAACTTTTTTTTAGGAAAGTGCAACCTCATTGGCGTGAAGCGAAAGGATGTGAAAGTCACAGTGAGTAGCGGATGAGAAAGCAAATCCTTTAATAAAACCAGATAGGATCTGAACCCATACTTTCCCCTCAACGTCAGCAAAGTGTAATGAGACGGGATGGATTTGAGATAGAATTCCTGTCAAATGTATTGCGAGCTTGTTTTAGATGATTTTCCTTTTATTGTTCACCCTCTTTCACTACACACCAATGTTAGCGCATCCTCTCTATAATGCGCTTCTCATTTATACTCTTTATAATTGGTCATTAATAGAGCCCGGATTTGTATACAAAATGCACGTTCTTTCTTACATATCTAAAGGTATGCGAAAATGATATACTTTGCTAGTCACACCTTTTAGACCATTTGGCCGGTGCTTGGTAGTCCATATAAATGCATAGACTGGGGAAAAATTATTTTGCACGCATATTTTAAATTTATGAGGTAAAAGTGCATATCTTATTCGTATGTTTAAGGTAAAAATGCGTATTTTACTCATAACTGTCGTACTTGTCCCCCCTCTGTCATCGGTTTGTTATTAATTAATTAATTAAATCTCTGGATTCAATAGGGTATATAAATAAAACAAAACTAGTGTGTACATGCGTGTGTGTTCTGAAGATGGTATCGAGGAAAAAATCCAGTACATTCATAAAAGCTTCTCTAAATACCTGAGATTATTAAACAGTTGGAGGCTTGAAGTAATTCTTTACAGTATTCACTTTCTCTGATAGATCAAATTTTAGTAGCATTGCCTTCAGAAACTCAAGGTGTTGCTAAAATTTCATTATATAAGCTTGGTCAGGTATTAAATAAAAATTTTGGTTACAAAACAATTTGTCAAATTATCAAAAAGTTGTCTGGGTAAAAAACTGAAACTCAAGAGGAATTCATCTAAGAAGAACTGTGGTGTTTTTCACATACATACATACATACACCTGCCTCATCATGTGATTTCGAAAGGACATAATTTTTCGTTGTATAAAACATTATTCAGGGACAGACGTAGGATCTTGACAGAAGAACATCTCAGGATGACCTTCCTTATATACTGTAACAACCATGGATAAGGTAAGATTGTCCACAAAACAGGTAGTTTATTTGATTTTTGTTCATTTGTTTTTGCATATTATAGTGCATATTTTTTACATTTTTCGTGCATATTTTACTATTTTATTGTGCAAGCAAATCCAAGCTCAAGCCATCAATAGCCCTTGCATTTAAATATAAAAATTAAATAAGACTTTAAAAAAGGGGGCTTTTATGAACAAAAATGTATAAAATGTCTATGAATAAACTTAGCTATAAAATATAACACATTCCCACTTGCTAACTAAACAATCATTTTTATAATAGATTTTTTTGTACCGTATCTCCCTACCAGTTTGGGATGTACGCTTGTATTTATTAATTACGCTAGTGGTTTTAGCGATGAACAAGGTTTTATTTATAAGTAAAGTATACCCACATTTGCGTGGAGAGAGAGTGGAAAACAATTTTAGAAAAATCACCCTTAGTACACCCGACCGATATTCAAACATCGATCTCCCCGTCATCGGCAGTTTAGTATATTACAAGAATATCACCTTAGACCATGCGGCCACCGAAGCGGATCATATTTAACTATTTTAATTTATTATAACATTCCCGATTATGACCGATCAAGGATATTTTGGTCACACTTAAATACTATTTGAAAGTATACTCGTGTTTGCGAGTTTATAAGAAACAAAGATTGACTTTTAATGAAGATGTAGTTTCCTTACGCGATCAACCGAAAATTGTCGCGATCGAAATATCGAGCACGATAAATCACTTGCCTACCCCTGCGTGTGACCAATCGGCAACCCGAGCAGCTCGCATTCTTGCATACGTAAAGGAAATAAGTTTACTCTACTTATCCCCAACCTGTAGGTCTTGTCCAGGGACTCAGGAACTGGTGAGGCTGGGGGTTGTTGAGCCCACCCCGTTTTTATTTTGGGGTAAGTGGGACTGGTACTATATTAAGACCCCCCTCCTCCAATATTTATCATCTATATACAACACATAGAGTTAAATTTACAAATGTTATATTCACTTTTCATGTTTAAGAAGGGAAATGAAAGTTCACGTTTTTTCTTAATATGTCTACCATAATTTTTCCCCACTGTCACAACAATAAACAAGAAAAAATTGATTTAAAGTCGAGTGTATTTATTCGAATTATTTTTTTATCCCACGGTAGGGTCAGTGGTAACTGACAGTAACAATATGTAATAAAATCAGTTTTGTAATGACATTGTTTTGGACCCCTCTAATATATTCGAAAAGTCATGGATGAACTGTAATTTTCTTTAAAGTGCTATAATCAATTCATCCTTTTAATATTTCATCAATGGAAAGTCATGCGTTTTCATAAATAATGTTAATGTAATACGCTTTAAACTTTTTATTTATCAACTCTATAGTATTGAAAAATCTAATGACTCTGGCTCCCTATACCCAATAGAAAGTCAGCCTTCACAACACCTGTCGCCAGGACTCTTTCTATTAGTTGGTTTTGACACTTGTGACAAGGGGTCCAAGAGGCAAGGGGTAGGTCATATATAAGCCGCTTGTGCGTATTAACACACACAGTGCCGGTAATATAAATCTACAGAACAGTATTTTAATACATAGATAGTGCCATAACATAAATACACAGTGCCGGTAGCATTAATCTAGATAACGTGTAATATCATGAGAGTGCCATTAAATTAAATTCATAGAGTACACAGAAAACTAATCTGTAATTCAACGAAAAAGTATCATTTCATATAATATCTTTGTACCGAAGGTGAAATCTTCTTAATAAACTGTGTGCAACATCGAAAGTCTTGTTTATTCAATATCGTTATAGATAGTGTTGAATCACAGGGCATTATCACTATTACAATCCGTACCGCTTTAATTAGTGCTCGATCACGGAGCAGATATCAGCTAATTAGACGGTAATCATTTTAATTGTCGCTCGATCACGGGGCAATAAATACCAATATTAAACAAAAGCATTATAAATTGACGCCCATAGCGGGTCGATATTTTTATAGTTTCATATATTCATACGCCAAGCCATATGGACTAGATGTGTCACAACTCACAATGTTGATAACATAATATTATAGCTGCATTTTTTTAATCAGACCAATAAAAGTAAATTTTTTCTAAACTTTCTATATTCCTAATTCAGATCATGACAAAGGGCCAGTTTCATAGTCAGATTTAGTACGCCTCAAGTGCGGCGCTATACTAAATACAGCCCGACACTTACCTAGAACAGAATGGAATGGGCCAGTTTCATACGCGGAATTGGCCCATTCCATTCGAGTTTAGGTAGGTGTCGTCTTATATTTAGTATAGCACCGCACTTGAGACGTACTAAGTCTGACTATGAAACTGGTCCAAAGATAGGCATCATAAAGTGCTCCACCAAGGTAAGGTACTAAGGTAAGCCCCCTCCCCCCCTTCGGCTTAGCCTCCCATACCTCACCTCCGAAGAGCTTCCGGGGCTCCTGATATTTACCAAGCACCTCAAGCCAATTCTGTTTTAATTTGTCTGTTTGAGTTTAATTATAAATTGTGTTGGGGGTACAAATTCATCACATACCTTATTAAAAAGGAACACTGTGCCGTTAAAAGAATAATAATTCAGCTTGAAATGATTTTTCTTCCAATAAATAATGGCTATTTTATCATACAGCCAGCACACATTCCTAGTGCAGTGCGAATATCTATGCGAACCAGAAAGTCCCAGTTGATAAACCCACGTCCGGTCTATTTTAATGTGTCAATTGGTTCAGTGATCCTGTTGCCATAGTCTTCATTCAACATGGTAACCAACGTCATAGTGGCAGTGTCCTCCCTGTTGGTCTACCATTGTCTGTTTGGTGTCGTGGATGCGGCCGATAAGACCGATGACGTTGACAAAGACTCGAAAGTGGACCCTGCCGCTCTTGCCGTGTTACAGGAGATAGTAAGGGTGATCACAGGGGGATATATCGACCAGGAGAACAACAGGAGATATTGCGGCCAAGAGACTATCAGGTATGTGCATATAATCACCATTATCTAGCATGTCTAATTAGTTTTATAATTAGTAAGTTTGATCTTTGTTACTAGGGGCCATATATGTATTACGTAACACGGTTGAGTGGGGTGGAAGGGTCCATCGTAGCGTTACGCTAAGTGACATAACGATGTTTTAGTTTATAGTACAAACAATAAGAATAAAAATAAGTTGTTTGAATTTATGAAATTAAATTAAATGAAATAGTTAGGCTACTACAAAAATTTGTTTTTTTATTTGTAGTTTATTTATTTGCAGGAGTACTAAACTGTTTTTCATATTCATTTCCAAAAGATGCGATCAATCATATGACACTGTCACGTCCTTTTTTGTTGATGCATATCAGTAAAACTACGATGACAGGTTTCAGGTCACATTGTATCGCTGTTTAGGGTTCAGTTACCGAATACATAATAAATATAAATAAACATGTTTGAATAGAAATTGCATCCTTTATTCAAAATACTGTTCATTTTAAACTTATAAGATCCGACGTGAAAATAACTAGTCTGCTAAAAAAAACAGCTCATTCGAAAATGACATGAGGAAAAGGTTCTTTTTTCATAGTTTAAATTGGAAGCGTTACGTAACTTTAGGGGGGAGAAGTGAGTTTTCAGAGCTACGGAGCATGATATAGGGGAGGAGGATCAAAAAAGGCCTAAAATTGCGTTACGTAATACATGTATGGCCCCTAGTGTTATTGAATTACTGTAAAATGACCATCAGTTATGTACAGACAATCACCATTCAATCTAGCAAAACTAAATAGTTTTTTATTTACTATGTGTACTAAGTTGTTTATCGCTAGAAATAGTTTTTCCACTTTACCTCCGCGCAAATAAGAGAGTTTTTTTTCAACCTAATATAATACTCATTTGGTTTGTGTGCATACATAAATTACGATAGCTGAATAGAGAGGAGGAAGAATTTTAGAAGGAATGTACCCTCATTTATTCGGAGGGAGAGTGAGAAACTATTTAGTAAAAACCCCTTCAGTATACCCGACCGGGATTTTATACCCGATTTCTCTTTCACCGGAAGTCCAGTTTTTTGCAAGAGTTACGCCTTAAACCATTATAGATCTGATAGGGGAGAAATTTAATTAGTTTAAAACCATATGTATAATGTTTTTTGTTTTTTGTTTCAGAGAATACTTTGGGAAGAATACTACGGACCTTGAGCATCAGGTACAGAAATAATTTTCTAAAATAACCTTCTTCAACATAAAATTATATTTAAATATGGGAAGAATACACTATTTCAAGAATCTGATTTCATTTTACCTACGAATTCCGAATATCAAATTCAAACACGAATCTTAATTTAAATAAATAATTTGGGGTATGGCTGTTAAGTTTTTACTGTGATTATGTTTGGTTAAAACACCAATAATAGCTCTGAAATAAATTCTAGCTCAATGTTGGAAATAAACATCTATTTAAGGTTTTGAAAAGTTATGCTGTTTCTACACAACATTTAAACATAATTTTTTTAAAAAAAAACGCCTAAAGACTATAAAGCTAATGAAATTGAAATCATCTAACAGAGTAAGAGTGAACTTAAAACAATGCATTAACAAAGAAAGGCAAATTGAAGTGTCTAAAGGTTAAAGCCACAAATCCTGGACAACTAAGGTGGGATGGAGGGAGTACGAGGAATAGTGTAATGATACTTTTTTGGGCCCCTCTAATTTATTTGAAAAGTCATGGATGAAGTATATTTTTCTTTAAAAAAACTGTATGTAAATTTTCCTTTTAATACTTCATCCATGGATGATCAGGCAGAATTGAACAATTTAATTTCAGTACAAGATTATAAATTAAAATTATATCTTTATTACTAATATCATTTTAATTAATTTAAGTAAATTCAAATATATTACGTATTAAACTTTTCTTTGTTTAAATAATTCTTTCGTTCCATTTACAAGTGTGGTGATGAGCTGGTTACCTTTTAGATCAAACAGTATTAGGACAACCAATAAGAAGCTAGCCTTCCTAACGTCAGACTGCCAAGAGCTCTCCTATTGGTTGGTTTTAACACTGAAGACAAGGGGTCCAAGAAGCAAGGGGTAGATCATTTATAAGGGGGCTGGTGCAGCTTCTGTTTAGCTCGAACTCTGGCTCTCCGCGTCGGTTGGTTATACGAGTAAGATCTGTGCCAGTGCAATGTAAAATGTTCATTTATAAAAGTGTGATTTCAACTCAATAAATAGTGCATTCGTATTTAACTCAACTAGCTTGGGACCCGCCTCGGTGGCGTAGTTGGCTAACGCGCCAGTCGTGTTGAGCCCGACTGCCGAGGACGGGGAGATCGAGGTTCAAATCTCGGTCGGGTGAACTGGGGGTGGTTTTTCTTAAATGGTATTCCACTCTCCCTCCACGCAAATGCGGGTTCACTTCCTCTATTCAACCTTCCCAGTTCCTAATCCATTAGCGTAATTAGTACTTAAGCGTATAACCCTAACGGGTAGTAAGACGCGGTGCTAAATAATAATAATAATAAAGCCTTCCCAATTCCTAATTCATTAGTGTAATTAGTACTTAAGCGTATAACCCGAACGGGTAGTAAGACGCGTTGCTAAATAATAATAATAATAATAATAATAATAATAATAATAATAATAATAATAATAACTAGCTTGGGAACTTATTGAACCAATTCTTTAAAAAAAACTTTAGTGGATGAGGTATAACATAATCACAACTATCACCTGGCTGTGTGCTAACTGCTCAGTGCAATAATCAGTAATCAGCACCCCAAGATGGACGAATGGGGCATGTTAGGCGTAATAACGAGCTTACCATAATCGGCCCCCAACCCTGGGGTGCGGTATCGCCATAATTGTAATTTTTTTGCAGTTTTTACAGATAAATTCTTTTTTTTCCTTGAATAAAATATTGCTCCAGTAGAAATATAGAGCTTAATTTTCCTCACATGGTGATATCTCAACAGTTGTTGGAAATATGTAATGAGCATGGTTTTTAAATGAAGATAAAAAGTTTTCATGATATTACAGGGCACCATTGACAGATATTCAAGAACTACCGAGATCACCATGTGATGACATTTTTGAACTCTTTGTACTAAAACAATATTTGATTTATTTTTACCAAAAAACTGTTTATCTATAAAAAAAAAACATGCAAAAACACTGACCTTTTCTCGCGTTCCTTTACGCCATCTAAACTAGATTCGTTCGGTCGAGAAGCGAGAGCCCCAGAAAAACTCTCTCGTGTGCAAGAGATTGCGAGACAAGATTACTATCGGCCGCTTGCATGAAGTGTTGCGTCACCGGCAAGTAGCTCGTGAAATCTAACTGCAAGGAACTGTTTTTTATTTAAGGTATTTAACGTGCACTTTCTGAACCAATAGCTTATAATCAGCATACGACTTATAAACCAACTTAACTCTAGAACAGACACAACACCCAGCCCCCAGACATTAATTCATCACTACAGGCACGTATCCAGGTGGAGGGCTCATGAGACTGAAGGTCCCCTCCCACTCCTAAATATAAACAAAAATTAAAAATTATTATAAAAAGATAGTAGTAATAGGTTCCTAATTAAAAAATAAAGTTGTAATTAATTTTGATTTCACGTTTTTAACAAGACTAAAAATCGTGAATAGTAAGATGCGATATACTCAGGAATTTCATCACACACACAGATAAAAATATGTAAAATTTTCGTAAAACGTATTGTATAGTTGACCCATGCTTAATAATTACTAATAATTAACATACTTTTTATTACTTTTAAAAGAAAATGTATTAGTTTATATAAAAATGTATGTAAAAAATATTTTTTCTATTAAAATTCATAAAAAGTGTATCAATTATTAGTGATTGTAAGAATGGGTCTACTTCAATATATTTTTTGTACGTAATCTTTATATATTTTTCTCTCCGTGCAGGTCAGATTCGTCCACCCTCCTCCCGACGCTGTTTAGTATTAATATTGTCGTATAGTGCGCTCCTTAAGGTGTACTAAGTGAGTAAGACGAGCCACCAGGTAATTGATATTAATATAATTATTAAGGTGTATTTAATAATATGTAAACGTAATACAAGAGGGTGTGACTAAGGTATAATTGGGTATAGATAGTAACAAAGTTAAGTTACTATAGACTATAGATATTTTTGGTGCTACGTGACTTGAAACACAGCCCCTATTCAAAGTGCGAAGATAGGTCCATTAAGAGTAAATATGGGAAACTACCAGGGTCACATGTTGTCCCCTGATGTTCCAAAAGTCCACGGTTACGCCACTTGTACTACGTAGAATGGAAATTCTAGAAATAAACAAGAGGGTTATATAAACCCTGTAAATTGAGCTCTCGCTCTCAGTAAGACAAAATCATTCTCAGACAGACACTGTCTGAACGTTATTAGTTTATTCTGGATTCCTTGTTGAAACCACTTGTACTTTAGAAGCAATAAATAGTTCATCTATCATATTACTTCGTACGAGTTTATTTTCTAACTCTAAGATTCGAGGTTCCTATCAAGGATTTGGAGTTGCAGAGAATCAAAAGTTTCTATCCTCTAGTTCCTGGAACTGATCACTCTGGGATACGACAAGATGACCGTAGTCGTTGAGCAATATTTGGATAATGAGCCCACCCCCTTCTACTCCCCCCACCAAAAGAAAATTCAGGTTAAGAGCCTGCATCACTATGAAACCCGCAACCTTTTAGCTCATTAGACAGACACGCTACCGACTGAGCTAAGGTGTCAAACGCAAAAAACAGTAAACCACGAACACGTGATATTGTTTTCTAAAACTATTAGCTCGTAATAGGCTAAGACTATTGAACTAAAACTAAAGTTGGGCCCATGTTCAGATTTCCTTACGTACTCTATTGTAAGAAACATCGAGATTGTGAACCATGCTTGATGTTTGGAGTTGGAAAACATTAACTGTATTTATGGCGTATCGCGATTAATGAGACCCCTTGAACCGCGAATGTCGCATGTAGGAATAGGAAGGGTGGACCACGACCGCCTTGTCACCAGAAAACCAGACAAGACGAGGTTGACTCCTTATTCCACGCCCACCGAGGGTGAGCAAAAAAAAAAAAGTGTTTTTGTCTTTCGCGTTTTTCTAAACAGTTGGGATAGGGAGGAATAAGGTAAGATTTAGATTAAATGTATCCAAATATGCGTGTAAGGAGAGTGGAAAAACATTTATTAACAACAGCTCTCAGTACACCCAACTAACGGCTGGGATTCGAACACTAGCTTTCCTATCGAGAGGAAACCAATACTTCAGTGCAATTTTCATAGGAAACCGCATATATGACAGAAAAATTACTAGATCTTCTTTTACGTGTTCATACTTCAAGCTATGTGATCTTTAGCTGTCAATTTTGACAACACCTACAAAATAACAATAGTAAAATGTTATACATTTTGATCATAAAAAATATATATTTGTATTTTCTGGAAAGACCTGCTTTTGAAAATTGGACTGTAGATGAGCCTGATATTTAGTCCGGCGAGGGTAAGTCAAATATTGTTGATAATGATAATGATAATAGGGAAAATGCTGTTTCAGGTTTTCAGGCCACGCATCGTCCCGAAGTGTTGCGAAGGCTACGCGCTCAACGCTTCGACAAAGTGCGTGCCACAGTGCTTTGGCGGCTGCACCCACGGGCGTTGCGTGGCACCCGAGATGTGCCGCTGCTCCCAGGGGTACACCAAGGACGCGAGTGGCCACTACTGCGTCCCGACGTGCGATGAAATGAACGAGTGCCACTTTGGGGCTTGCGTGGGCCCGGACTGTGTCTGTTTCCAGGGGTACATCAACAAGGGCAAGATCTGCGTACCGAAATGCGATGGTGGGTGCCACAACGGGAACTGCACCGAGCCTGAACAGTGCGTGTGTAACAAAGGTACGTCGTGGTGGAAAAGTACCCACATCTACGTGGAAGGAGTGTGGGAAACCATTCAGGGGTTAGGGAAGAAGGGAAAACTCACTACACTCGACCATGATTCAATACCTGACATTTTCGTCACCAGACTTCAGCACAGTTGTCAAAGGTAGGTAAGGGGCTTTTAGAAAATACTTTATTTGTGTGGTCAAAAGTGATAACATTTTATAATATTATTATTGCTATTTTTGATAATATCCATCGAAAGTGATAGCTTCAGATCACATGACTTTATGTATGAATAAATGAAAGTAGTTCTGCAATTAGATAGCACTTTTGAGGCAACTGCAAGTAGTAAGGTTTCCACCAAAGTCGTAGCCAAGAGGGGGTTTAGACAGTTCAAATGCCCCGCCCCTTCCCCATAAAGCTTACAAACCAATTAATACTGCTTTATTTACATTCCAAACAAATCAATAAAAATATTGACAGTGGAAGTTTGAAAACAGCTAACTTGGAGATAATTTTTTTTTCGGTAAAATTGATGACATCTTACTATTTAATAAAATCAAATGTGACTGCTGCATATCACATGACTTGACATATCAATACCTATCGAAAAATTATTTTAATATTAAATGTATAAAGCCCGCTTCATTTGCCGTATAGTCTAACGCGCTACTCTCGCAGTGGACTAGACTGCCGATGACGGGGAGATCGAGGTTCGAATCTCGGTCGGGTTTCCACTCTCCCTCCATGCAAATTCGGGCACACTTCTTATAAATTTAGCCTTTATAATCCCTAAAACGATTAGCGTAATTAGTACATAAGCGTATAACCCAAATGGGAAGTAAGACGCAGTGCTAAAAAAAAAAGGAAACTGTTAAAAAAGTTTGTTTCTATTTGAATCTGAGTGTAGACAGTGATCGAAAGCTAGGGTTTGACTACTCAGAGCACAGACAGTGACAAACTCTTCCCCTTCATCGTTTTGAGGGACCTGTCTAGGCACTCCCCAGCCCAAAGAGTTTGAGGCTGTCTGCGCACAATGGTAACTAAATAGTTGCCTCTATTAGTGCTCATCTCGCCTCAAAATCCATCGAAAGAGCCTTCCTTTTCTGTCAGCTAGAAACACTACTAGATCTACTTTCACGCATTCATAAGATCTGCAGCTTTCACTTTTGATATATATTATTAATACCCATTAAATTGCAATAATAATATAGTAAAATATGATTAATGCTGACCGCAATAAAATATGTTTGTTTTTCTGAAAGGCCCTTTAGTAACATACACACTATATACTATGTATGGATGGTGAAACGCTTAAAACTAACGAATCATTGATTCCTATTTCTCCCTCTCAGGTTACTTGATGTATCTCCACACTAACAAACGATAGACCCCTATTTCTCTCTCTCAGGTTACTTAATGTATTCCCACACTAACAAACGATATACCCCCATTTCTCCCTCTTAGGTTACTTAATGTATCTCCACACTAACAAACGATAGACCCCTATTTCTCCCTCTCAGGTTACTTGATGTATCTCCACACTAACAAACGATATACCCCCATTTCTCCCTCTTAGGTTACTTAAAGTATTCCCACACTAACAAACGATAGACCCCCATTTCTCCCTCTCAGGTTACTTGATGTATCTCCACACTAACAAACGATAGACCCCTATTTCTCCCTCTCAGGTTACTTGATGTATCTCCACACTAACAAACGATAGACCCCTATTTCTCCCTCTCAGGTTACTTGATGTATCTCCACACTAACAAACGATAGACCCCTATTTCTCCCTCTCAGGTTACTTGATGTATCTCCACACTAACAAACGATAGACCCCTATTTCTCCCTCTCAGGTTACTTGATGTATCTCCACACTAACAAACGATAGACCCCTATTTCTCCCTCTTAGGTTACTTGATGTATCTCCACACTAACAAACGATAGACCCCTATTTCTCCCTCTCAGGTTACTTGATGTATCTCCACACTAACAAACGATAGACCCCTATTTCTCCCTCTCAGGTTATTTGATGGATCGCCACGGCAAGTGTATGCCTGTGTGCAAGGATGGCTGCGTCAACGCGACGTGTATCAGACCCAACCACTGTTCCTGCAACGACGGTTTTGAAAAGAAGGCCGGTTTACTCTCCTCCAACGTGTGCGTCCCCCAGTGCGACTACGAATGTCAGCATGGCGACTGCACGGACCCCAACTTCTGTTCGTGTCACCAAGGCTACAGGAAGCAAAAGAACGGTGATCACATATGTCACCCCATCTGTGACGTCCCTTGCGAGAACGCCACGTGTACGTCTCCCAACGTCTGCACCTGCCATTCAAAGTACACGTTCATCGAGGGCTCTAGGACCGCCTGCAAGAGGAAACCATTCGTCTGCCCCGGGGGGTGCGGGAACGGGACTTGCACTGACGACAACATCTGCACCTGTTACGCTGGTCACGTCAGGCACCCCAGCACGAGGAAGTGCGTCCCTCACTGTTCCCCGCCTTGTGACAACGGCGTTTGCTCCGCTCCCGGTGTCTGCAAATGTAACCAAGGGTATCAGAGGGACTTTTATCTCAAGACTTGCACGCCCGTGTGCAGTAACGGGTGCGTCAACGCCGACTGCACCGGTCCGGAGACTTGCACCTGTCATCAAGGTTACGCCAAGGACACCACCGACTATATGGAGAGGTCATGTAGACCTCTGTGTGAGCCGTACTGCAGAAACGGTGTGTGCGCCGCTCCCAACTTTTGCCAGTGCAATCCAGGATATCAGATGAGCCCGGATTCAAACTACGAATGCATTTAGTCGACACCACTTATGTCTCAAACACAAGGGTGATATTTTCGTAGTTAATTCATTACAGAAACTTGTATTGAAATAAGAAGGCAAACTATCAAGAAATAACCAGCCATATAGCTACCAAAAAATATACGATGCGCATTAAATACGTCATTGATTTGGGGATTGTTCAAATTACCAACAAAAATAAATTTCCTTTTAGAAAATAATTTGTACATGTATATATTAAAAATAAAGTGTATCTTCTGTAAAGATCCAATAGGTTTTTTCACTTATGTGTACAGTACATCCATAAAAGTGCTTAATTAAAACATCTTTCAAACATTTTCTCTAAACAAATATATTTTGATTTACTTTTGTTTGAAAAATGACTCATGGACACGGGAATCGAACCCAGGAGTTTTGGTTTAGTATACTAATGCTCTAACACTGGACTATCCAGGAATCATCCAGTATCCAGGGTCATTCTTCACTTATATTTTAAGGTAGAGTCTATGATGGACGTGCGGAAATCGTCCTCTACAAATGTGCGATTAATTAATATCATGAGCTTATCAGATGGTGCAGCAACATTTGACTCGGTAGTTGGATTTTTGCGGTCTATAGTACAATGACAATTGACGAGTCCATATCATGATGGATTAAATAGCAAAGCTATTATTTTTGTTAATTACGGCTATAGCTGTATCTAGATATTTTGTTTTTTAAACTGAGAAATTAAACCTGGACACGGGAATCGAACCCAATGGCGTACTAAGCCAAAGGTTTCGGGTTATATTCCCGTGTTTAGGATTGTGAGTATATATAAGGATATGGGTATATCATATCGATCAAACACAACATTAAGTTTATTAATACAGCCGTAGTTCGTTGAAGTATATTTTTCTTCAAAGAACTGATGTAGACTTTCCTTTTAATACTTCATCCATGGATGACCAGGCAAATTTGAACTATTTTAATTTCAGTACAAGATTCTAAATTCAAATTATATCTTTATTATTAATACCACTTTAATTATTTATTATATTTATTTTACTATGTTTTAAGCCCATAAGGCATTTTCAAAAGTAAATTCAAATATATTACGTATTAAATCTTTCTTTGTTTAAAAACTTATTTCGTTCCATTTAACAATCTGGTGATGAGCTAGCCACCTTTTCGGTCAAACAGTATTAGGACAACCAATAAACAGCTAGGCATCACAGCATTAGACTGCTAAGAGCTCTCCTATTGGTTGGTTTTAACACTAAAGACAGGGTGTCCAAGAAGCAAGGGGTAGGTAGGTCATATACAAAGGGTTGTGGTAGCTCAAGCGTTAGCTCTAACTCTGGCAAACCGCGTCCTTTAATTATAAAAGTAAGATCAGTGTCAGTGCAATGTAAATTTTTCAATAATAAAAGTGTGATTTCAAGTGCACTCGTATTTAACTCAACTAGCTTGGGAACTTATTAAACCATTTCCCTATGAAATTCTAGTGGATAAAGTACAACATACGCAGCCGTATGCTAATTGTCAGATTAGTTTTTAACGAAAATGAGAAATAAAACTTATTAAAACAAGTTAAAAGATATACAATATCGTAAACATATCTATTCAAAGGTTTGATTATTTTGTTTATAGTATAAAAGTTATAATACCCAATTTTTTTCTTAATATTTTTTAAAAATCTATCTAAGTCTTATCTGATTGATAGTCCCGTTACTCCTTCAGGTGTTCAAGTTAATGATGTAGATTTCTGGAACCTTAATTAGCCGACATGTTTCGGTACTCGAGTTATTGTACCTTAAACATGGAAGTCGTTAAATGATGGAACATGATGTGACGACGAGTATGATTGATTGATTGATTGATTGATTGATTACAAATTTTCCTGACACAGGGCTTCATCACATGTATGAGTAAGGGGTAGGTTTCATCACCTATAAAAAAAAGCGGGGGGGCTTTGATGTCACTACCTGGGAGGACATTATCTTCCGGAATGTTAAGCGCACTCTTAACCATTTGGCCATACAAGGAAGACTTTCTAAATTGCCCCCATCCCTCTGTTTCCCATAGGCTCCAACATCAGTGAAAGTAAACTTACAATCAGCATCACTCATGGCCTGCAGAACTACTTAAAAGTAGCATTTATAACTAAAGAACATAGAGACTGACCATTTAGGACACATAATTCGGATGTGCT
Source organism: Timema genevievae (assembly GCA_902155825.1). Lineage (NCBI taxonomy): Eukaryota > Metazoa > Arthropoda > Insecta > Phasmatodea > Timematidae > Timema > Timema genevievae. The sequence goes on from CABFWO010000484.1 coordinate 185,889, forward strand.
TCCCATTTATAGATCCTAGACAGTTAGGGAATCCCCATTTATTGTATAACGCATCAGCGATTGCTTTGAATTCTTCTGCAGTAGGTTTTCTTCATATGCAGTGATTGTAAAACTTGCCATAAGAGTGGTAAAATCTGTTTGACAATAAGGGATACAGTCAAGATACCGAGTCGAAATTTTCCTGCCAGACTCGCGTAAGAGTTTCCTGTTGCAAAAAACCTGAAAATAAACACAATACGTTAGAATTTCCCTGCTGTTTCTGGCCTAAAGCACTTCTCCATTTATTTTTATGTAATGTCTTTATTCGTTAAAGTAGTTTTATTTTGGAATTTTTTCTGCGAAATAAGTTTTTTTGTGTGTTGTAGCAACAAGTGATGTTAAAAAGAAGTGTAAGAATCTTCGACACAGTTCAAAGAAAAGTATGAGAAATTTCCTACACCAAAATCAGGAGATTCTGTTTCCAATAGAATGGCCATACTTTACGGTCTTGCTTTTCCTGCGCGACAATTTTGAGCCTAGGCCAACCAGCTATAATTTGATTCCAAGTGAAACAGTTGATGAAAGTCAATCAATTGGTGATAGTAATTCCGATTTGGATGATTTAGACGACGCAGCAACACCAATTTCTGGCACCTCAACTTCACGATCCACTCCATCTTTCTCTACAACAACTGACGGTTAAGGCTACAGTAAAAGGACACGACCTGTAGATCAGATAGGCAATCAACTTGTAGAAATGGAAAGGGAGAAGTTGCGAATGTGTAAAGACCAATACTTACACTCAGAGGACAAATATGATGAAGACATTGCTTTCGTCAACTCTCTTCTTCCTCGTGTGAGATTCATGGAACCTATAAACAAAATTATTTTCAGAATTGAATTTGAAAAACTTATTATGGAACGACCATATGGAGTTAGCTATGGGTCAATGAGTAGCAGGGATAAAAATCAACTCAATATATATACAGAAGGGTGGGGCATTTTCATCCTCCGCCACCATCATCAGACTTCCAAACTCATCAAGGTCCCTCTCATTTATCAAATTCTGGTCGCTACTCAACCTATATACTTCTTCACTAACAGTCTATAAATATGGGGGCACCTACATCATCACAAGTGATTCATGGCACTCTTGATCATAGTGCTAACAATCGCCTCTGTGGTGGCGGTCAGGAATATACTGAATTTCGAACAACGCAAGAAACTCTTTTTACAGACATGAACAAACCAAACTGATTTGCTAAATATTATTTTCTTCGTCTAACAGTATTGTTTATTCTAGATATTGGAGGAAAATAGATATTGTTTTTACTGAAGGAAAAAAGTGTTTCATTGCCATTTTTATACAGTGCGCTGAAATTAGTATCTATTTGATCTTATTTTTCAATGGTTTCAATTTCACACCAATTATGTAAATGTAATAACAAAATTTATTTTAACAACAGATAAATAAGAGAAAAAATTATTACCTCAGAGTTAGCACCAGTCGCTCTTCCGCAGAGATTTGATTGCCAAAGTTTGGTTTAACGTTTCACTGGATTATAATTTCTGGTTCAATAAGATTTAAATATACTAAAAGGTTGGTTGTGACATCCTTAAGTGACTGAAATCCTCTCTGTATAACTCTTGAACTCTTTATAGAACTGGTGAAATTAACCATGGCGAAGGCGTTCTTGATTAAAAGGGTGCACACCGTATCTTTTCTTCTTTCTTCGTGTCACAAACAAAATTTTTTTCAAAAATGAATCACTATCACTGTCAGTAGATGTCTGAGACAGAATAGTTTTTAAGAGTAAAAAGCTCCGATAACACAAAACACGAAAGAATCAACTCATAGATCACATCTTGCCAACATCTTACAGCTATGTGAACAGTTGCAGAGTAAATGCTCCATGGCAAGCATCATAGCTACATGCGAGCAGCGAGGTGCCAGGAGAGCATCCATGTGCCAGAAGCGAGGATACAACATAAACGTACATTAAAAGAGCCTACGTAGTAATGACTACGGTACTTCAAGGTCGTACCTCCCACCCGTTCCGAGCTATTAGCGGGGGGG
>CABFWO010000484.1:188039-205985 GCA_902155825.1 Timema genevievae
GGGGGGGGGATTTTTTAGCAGTTGGGTGTGTTCATGTTCACACGTAGAGTACAGAATGCCTACTAAAGGCTGAACACTATTTTTTTTAGCACCACGTTTTACTACCTATTCAGGATATACGCTTATGTACTAATTAAGCTATTGAGTTTGGCCAGGAATGAGGGATGTTGAATTTAGTAGGGAAAGAGTGGGAAACCATTCAGGAAAATCACCTTCGGTACACATACTAAAAGTGTCACATCCAATAAAAAAAAACGTATTTACATGGAAAAACTACAGATCTGAGACAAAATATGTAATTGTGACATCCCGGCTTTTATATTTTTTATTGAACATTGTGTTTGCAGTGAAGCAATGTTGCCAAACATATTTTGAGTCAGTGTCATTAATTTATTAGTGTTCTTAGAATATTAAAATTTTGTGTTACAGAGTAGAATATTAAGGCTATTATCTTTAATTGATATCATTAGTTAACAACACTTTCGTTCATAATCGACAAACTGGAAAGATAGAATGTAGAGGGGTATTTTAAGGATTTCAATGAACGTTTACCTTGACTAAGAATGGGTAACCACATTCCGGAGAAATTTATATTACTTTATAATTGCAATTAGCGATATCGATTGTAAAATAATTAAAAACGCCAGTAAAATATATTTTATTAATCGTTGTTGAAATACATAATATCATGTGATCATTCAAATTTACAAAATAGAAACATAACCTAACTAGGTTATGATGCGTATTCAGTCGATAAATACAATACAATGTAACATATCTCATTTGGGAGGCATAACTGCAAAAATACATTCAATATCCTTTGGAATTTTTTTCGGAGGTGTTTCCGACATATTCTTTACCTCATAAGTTTTTGAGCAGTCATCAAATACGTTTATACGAGTAACTGCCCAGAATACTTTGACTAAAGTAAGGACATTGGCTTTCTTTGGAGCATCTTTGGAAATTCCAATTCCCAAAACACTACTCATGATTTGTTTCTCCATTCGGGTCACTTGCTTGGGTTTTAACGCCTTGTCATACTCGTCAATTAAATGTATTTCACAGGAATCCTCATTTTCTTCTGGAGATGAAATTGATTCATTAATTACAGTTATCAGATTACAGTTTCTTTGAACTGGACCTTTGATTAAATGTTCTTTTGTAGGATCCAGTTTACACTTTGACCGTTTGAAGCGACTTTGAAAGGAGCGTTTCTCAAGTATTCTAGAAGCTTTATTGTGTTCTATAGTCTTTACTACCTCTATAGAAGATTGTTTTGGTGAATCTTCTGTTAACACAAAACCAGTATTTGAAACCAGTTCTAAAACATCTGATTCTGATTTATTTAGTTTAGACCTAGCTGGTGACGTAGATTTTATTTTGATTTGCAATTTAGTTTTATCTACAAAATTAATAGATTCCATTTGAAATGATCCTAGTTTCACAAGGTTTTCTTTAGATTGTCCAGTTGATTTAATTTCTGAACCAAGATTGTCTGGCATTAAACAATTACTTGAAGAACGCTTCCTGGAATAATCCCTTGGCTTCGATTGCGGTGTTGGTTGTACATGTTCATTTTTTGATTCGTTGCTTTTAGTTTGTGATAGTAGGGATTCAAAACTCAGTGTGCGTTTTACTTTTGTTGTTGACTTTGTCTGACCTTCAAGTGATACTTTTTTTGCATAATCCTTTCTTAATTCAATATTTGAAATTTGTGAAAGGGGGGATTTAAAGTTATGTGAACGCTCTCTTTTTTCTGTTGACTCTGTACAATCTTCAAGTGATTCTTGTTTAGAATGATCTTTCCTTAATTCACTACTTGAAGTTTGTGATAGATGGGATTCAGATATATGTGAACGTTCTCTTTTTGATGTTGACTCTATCGGATCTTCAAGCGACTCATATTTAGCGTGATCCTTTCTAAATTCACTGCTTGAAGTTTGTGATAGAGGGGATTTAAAGCTATGTGAATGTTCTCTTTTTTTTGTTGACTCCGTATGATCTTCAAGTGATTCTTGTTTATCATGATCTTTTCTTAATTCACTATTTGAAGTTTGTGATGGAGGGGATTTTAATCTGATTGAACATTTTCTCTTTTGTGTTGACTCTGTCTGATCTTCAATGGATTTTTGTTTAGGCTGATCATTTCTTAGTTCACTATGAGATTCAGAGCTATGTGAACATTCTCTTTTTTCTGTTGACTCTATACGATCTTCAAGTGATACTTGTTTAGCATTATATTTTCTTGATTCGCTACTTGAAGTTTGTGATAGAGGGGATTTAAAGTTATTTGAATGAGCTGTTTTTGGTGCTAACTCTGTCTGATCTTCACGTGATTCTTGTTTAGGCTGATCTTTTCTTAATTCACTGCTTGACATTTGTGATAGAGGGGATTTAAAGCTATTTGAACGAGCTATTTTTGGTGTTGACTCTGTGTGATCTTCAAATGATTCTTGTCTAGGCTGATCTTTTCTTAGTTCACTATTTGAAGTTTGTAATAGAGGGGTTTCAGAGCTATGTAAAAGTTCTTTTTTTGGTGTTGTATCTGTCTGGTCTTCAAGTGATACTTGTTTTGAATGATCTTTTCTTAGTTCACTAGCTGAAGTTTGTGATAGAGGTGATTCAGAACGATGTAAACGTTCTCTTTTTGGTGTTGTCTCGGTCTGGTCTTCAATTGATACTGGTTTAGGCTGTTCTTTTCTTAGTTTACTAGTTGAAGGTTTTGACAGAGTGGCTTCAGAGCTATGTGAATGTTCTCTTTTTTCTGTTGACTCTGTACGATCTTCAAGTGATTCTTGTTTAGAATGATCTTTCCTTAATTCACTAATTGAAGTTTGTGATAGTGGGGATTTAAAACTATGTGAACGTTCTCTTTTTGGGGTTGACACTGTCTGATCTTCAAATGATTCTTCTTTAGTTTGATCTTTTCTTAATTCGCTACTTGAAGTTTGTAATAGAGGGGATTTAAAGCTATATGATCGAGCTATTTTTGTTGTTGACTCTGTCTGACTTTCAATTGCTTCTTGTTTAGGCTGTTCACTAGCTGAATTTTGTTTTAGAGGGGATACAGAACTGTGTGAACGTTCCCTTTTTGATGTTGACTCTCTCTGATCTTCAAGCGACTCCAATTTAGCTTGATCTTTTCTTAATTCACTGCTTGAAGTTTGTGTTAGAGGGAATTTAAAGCTATCTGAACGTTCTATTCTTTCTTTACGATCTCCAATTGATTCTTGTTTAGCATGATATTTTCTTAATTCACTACTTGAAGTTTGTGATGGAGGGGATTTGAAGTTATGTGAACGTCTTCTTTTTGATGTTGACTCTGTCTGATCTTCAATTGATTCTTGTTTAAGCTGATCTTTTCTTAGTTCACTAGATGAAGTTTGTGATAGAGGGGATTCAAAGCTATGTAAAAGTTCTCTTTTTGGTGTTGACTCTGTCTGATCTTCAATTGATTCTGGTTCAGGCTGCTCTTTTCGTAGTTCACTAGTTGAAGTTTGTGATAGAGGAGTTTCATTGCTATGTGAACGTTCTCTTTTTGGTATTGACTCTGTATGATCTTCAAGTGATCCCTGTTTGCAATGATCTTTTCTTAATTCGCTACTTGAAGTTTGTGATAGAGGAGATTTGTGTGTTGATTCTGTCTGATCCTCACGTGATTCTTGTTTAGACTCATCTTTTCTTAATTCACTGCTTGAAATTTGTGATAGATAGGATTTAAACCTATGTGAACGTTCGTTTTTTGGTGTTGACTCTGTCTTATCTTCAATTGATCCTTGTTTAGGCTGATATTTTTTTAGTTCACGAGAAGAAGTTTTTGATAGAGGGGATTCAGAGCTATATAAAAGTTCTCTTTTTGGGGTGGTCTCTGTCTGATCTTCAAGTGATACTTGTTTAGAATGATCTTTTCTTAATTCGCTACTTGAAGTGTGTGATTGAGGGGATTCAAAACTCGTTGAAACCTTTTCTTTTTTCGTGGACTTTGTCCGATCTTCAAGTGAGTTTAGTTTATAATGATCTTTTCTTACTTCACAAGTTGAGGTTTTAGAAAGAGGGGATTCAGAGCTATTTGATCTTTCTTTTTTTGATGTTGACTCTTTCTGATCTTCATGCGACTCCAATTTAACTTGCTTTTTTCTTAATACACTGTTTGAAGTTTGTGATGTAGGGGATTTAATGCTATGTGAACGTTCTCTTTTTTCAATTGACTCTCTAAGATCTTCAATTGATTCTTGTTTATAATGATCTTTTCTTACTTCACTACTTGAAGATTGTGATAGAGGGGATTCAGAGCTATGTGAAGGTTCCCTTTTTGCTGTTGACTCTGTCTGATCTTCAAGCGACTTCAATTTAGCTTGATCTTTTCTTAATTCACTACTTGAATTTTGTGATAGAAGGGATTCAGAGCTATTTGTAAGTATTCTTTTTGGTGTTGACACTTTCTGACATTCAAGTGATTCTTGTTTAGGCTGATCTTTTCTTAGTTCACTAGATGAAGTTTGTGATAGAGGGGATTCACAGCGTTGTGAGCCTTCTCTTTTTGGTATTGACCCTGTCTTATCTTCAAGTGATTCCGGTTTAGCATGATCTTTTTTTAATTCACTACTTGAAGTTTGTGATGGAGGGGATTTAAGGCTATGTGAACGTTCTCTCTTTGGTGTTGACGCTGCACTAACTTTAAATGATTTGTATTTAGCATGATCTTTACTTAGTTCACTACTTGAAGTTTTTGAGAGACTAGACTCAAAGATAGGTGATAGAAGTGGCTCAAAGCTTGGTAAACGACCTCCTATTGCTGTCAGCTTTATCTGATCATCAAGTAATTCTTGCTTAGAACGATCTTGTCCTAGCTCGCTACTTGAAGTTTGTGATAGAGGAGATTCAAAGCTATGTGAAAATTCTCTTTTTCCTGTAGATTTTGTCTGATCTTCAAACGAATCTAATCTGTCATGAGCTGTTTTTAATTCGCTAATTGAAGTTTCTGATAGATGGGATTCAAAGCTGTGTGAACGTTCCCTTTTTTCTGTTAACTCTGTTTGATCTTCACGTGATTCTTGTTTATAAAGTTCTGTTTCTGATTCACTACTCAAAAGCTCTGATACAAGAGATCCATAACTAAACGACGAATCATATGAGTTTCCTGGAATCTCATTTTCTCGCGAAGACTCGTCACTTTTTTGTGATGAATAAGATTCTTTCAACTCGTCATTCTCAATATTGGATTGTTTTGAATCAGGTTTATTTGTTTGACTGATTCCAGAAGGTTTTGGACTCAGTGGTTTTTGAACCAAATATTGTTCTCCTTTAGTTATTGTCGAATCTTTATCTTGCATTGAGGAATTCTTGTTCATTTGTTCTTTCTTATCGATCTCTCTCCGTTCCTCCTTACGTGAGTTTGCTATTCTTTGTAATTCTTCCTGACCTAGGGCACCAAATGTCACAGGTGGCATTTGAATCTCTCCTCTTTGTTCTTTTACGATCATTTCAGTTTCCTGATATGAATTATCTTTGTTTTGGCTATGTATAGATATTCCCTTAGATTTTCCAAGGCTAAGTGGTTTTGATTCAGTTAAGTTGGTTTGACTGTTTCTATCTGATATTCTAACTACCCCGTTTGAAATTTCAATGAGAGAGTGCCGAACATTTTTCTCGGCCTGTGTTGAAGAGCTTTGCTTATCCCTGTAAGAGGCGTCAGTGTTTTCACAAGGCTCTACTAGGCCTAACAATATTCTAATAACTCGTGAGATATCAACCAATTCCTTTGGAAAACCATCTAAATAACCTTTCCCCAAATGATCTTCTGAATATATTGGTCTTAATGGAATGGTTTTTGATTCTGACATTTCAATCACTGATATATTTTTACAACTCATTTTATCATTCTTATTTATTAATGAGCATGGCTTTTTTCTTTGTGAAGAGTTATCGTTCAATTCCAAACTGTCAACATTAGAAAATTCTCTTAAAACATTAGTTGAACTTGTCCTTGTGTCATTGGAGTCTTCATGAATAGCAGATGGTTCCTCTAAGCCCTGCTCGTAGTTGGACTTGTTATTTGTATCGAAATAGCTGTTTAGTAATATGTAAGATTTTATTATTCTATTTAGTTTACCTTTGATATGTTGTATTACGTTCTCCCCACTTGACTCAACTTTAGCATCACGTTTTTCTCTGTTTGCTATTTGGTGGGAAGTGTCGTCAAAAGATCTGTGTGTCATGCTGGGAACGTCAAGTTTGGGGTGCTTATGAGATGTTTTACCCCTACCTGGTACATACCTGTACTTATCGCATGGTTTGTCTGAATCTAACATCGGACCTGAAGAGGCATTATCGTTTAGGGTATTTTTAACTTTGTCTGATGCGTGTCGTTTAACTCTTTCTCTTCTAGGGAAGACGTTATCTGCTGACTCTTCACTTTCTCTAGTTTCGCTATATAATCTTAAATAATCAGTTTTACCTTTGCGAAAATATTTGTTCCCAAACGTATCATAATCATTTGGCAAACATATACTTTGATTTTTAAGTTTTTCACTATAGTTTTCTCTAACTAGTGTGTCATTTTCCTCTGTACCTTTCTTTAATATGGGTATTGGTAACATCTCGTAGTGCCTTGAAAATGTGTTTTGGTTTAGGTTCTCAATGTTTGGAACTTTAAACCTGTACATTTTAATCTGCCTATTCTTGTTATCATTTGGTCTAAAGACAGGTTTAACTTGATAATTTTCCATTGTGTCAAAAAAATAAAACAAATAAACGGATTAATTTCTATAAACACTAGACCTCAATGTTGTCATGGATTTAAAAGGGATTATATCTAATTGTTTCTTCATTTTAGTAAGATAAGGAGCACAAGAATCACATTATAAATAAGAAGGCAAGGTTTATATAACAAAGGAGGTATTATTCTAAGATCATATATTAATTTACCATTAATCAGCCATTTATTTCATTAGATAAAAATGCTGTCATAAATTTTTAATGCAGTTTGGTTGCCATTGAGAATAAACAAGAAGTGTTTGGTATCCATAACAAAGTATCTTCTTATTTTGCCATGATTATTTTAATTGTTTAATATTGATGTGTTCTATTACAAACTAATAGCTTTCATATATTATTAAGTTTTTTACCTGTATATCATTAATTTACAACAAAAATTACCATCAATTTGATGTAATCTGCCACCTTATTTTACTGTTCCTTTTTTTTTAATTTAAAAATATTATAATTTATTTTTCAATTAAAATGAACATCGATGTTTGTCCGTGGCATATAAACGCCATATTGTTCCCCGGCCTCCCACCATGTGGACCATAAATCAGTTTAGATCACAGTAGATAGTAGTATAGTGGGATACTATCAAATAAGTTTATTAGACCAAGATTGTGTTTTTTTAACTTTTCAAACGTTCAATAGGTAGAGCCTATCCTATCACACTGATGATAAACAGTTACGTTTGGATTAATTAATGCATATGTTATAATCTTATACATGAAAACCTAGATGGGTCTTCTATACGAATGTTATAATTATAATGTTATTCAAGTTTAGTTTGTTCTTGACTCTCGAATTACTGATGATTGCATATGTATACTGAGAAAATAAAAGAGCTTGTGCTATCAACCTGTTGCTATTTTCAAACATAAAAATTTGAAAAATAATCATAACCTGAGGTAATCGTGTAAGATTGGCCTACTGAAGATGGGTAGATCGGGGTACGAATCCTGGTCGGATCTATTAAGGGCGGTATTTCCTAATTGGTTTTCCAATCTCCTTCTATGCAAATGCGGGTAAATTACCTCTAAAATATTTCTTCCTCAACCCTGCCACATTAGAGTAAATGAAAAATTATGTGTATAAGCTGAATAGTTATTAGAACATGGTGATAAAAGTTCAATGGTAAATAATTAAGCTCCAAAATAAATCCAATTTGTTGATTAATCCACCTTTTTACAAGCATTTCCTTGAAATTCACCTTACTTTTTAAACATATAAAATACTCTAACAATAACTACTATGATGTCATACAATACTTGGCTATTAATATATGTGAAACAATAAAAACAACAAAAACTGACATTCTATTTCACAAATTCAAAAAATGTATCATCATGAAAAATCTAGAGTAAAACCATCTTATCAATTTATGAACGTGAAGAAAACAAACATGAAACTTTATAAGTTCAAGTATTTGACGTGTGATTATTTGGAACATGATGTTTGGCCTCCGTTTAACGATTTGATGTCTGCTCCAGATATTGTTACCAATAATACATGTGAAGCATTATGCAATAAGGAGAGCATAAATCACTCAACACAAAGTCTTGGTATATTAGGTTCAAAAAGAATATGCATGAAAATAGGAATATAAGGTAAATGATGAAAACCCGGTAAGTTATACTTCTAGAATAAATGAACCAAGCCAAAATTGTATGTCAATTAAATCACCAAAGTTGATTAAGTCTTATCACATTGTTGGCACATTAGGTGAGGTTGCATCTCATCAGAGAGATAAGTGTCCATCGAAAAATAATCTGGTCTTATTATGCAACAATGGATCAAGTAATTGGTGGTATGGATCAAGATATGTGTTCAAAACTGGCCAAACAATAACTGGATGTGAAACAGGGGAGTGTGAATTTACAAATAGGGAGGTACTTACAAACAGTAAGCTATTGGAAAGTGCGATTCCTGAAATTAATACAGCTGAACCAAAAAAGAAGAATTTAAGCTAGATGGAATGTATCACGTTTCGACCTTGAACACGGATAATGTAAATACTCCATATGTTCAAAAGGACAGAAAACAAAAGAAAGAGTGTTTTGACTATGTCCAAATTTACCGATGTTGAACCAAACAAAACTCTAAAGTCTATTCATACGAGTAAGATTTAGTGGAACATAAACCATTTTTAAGGTTGATCCTATCTGCTCATAGGAGATGAATTTGAATTTATGTTAGAAATTGTGGCTAAAAATTGTGCCATATAATATACGTTTTAAACATGTAAAGCTCCAATATTTGTTTATATTCGATATAATGATAACATAGCCGGATTAATGACAATAAATTGGACCGTTTTTCCACCCTATAATAGTTTTAGTATAATAAATAATTTATCATAAAAGTTATGGAATCGAATAATAATCCAAGATTTATAGCATTTAAACTAAATTTGTATTTTGGCTCACCAGGTGTTCAAGCCTGGTCCAGTACCGGGGGAAAAACTTTCCCCACCTTCTTCTAAAAGTTTTACAAACAACAAAACTAAATTTAGATTTGAATAGATCAATCCGGAAATACTATTCACTTTTGAATAGTCATAGGAATAGAAAATTTACCAAACATAAAATATTCTTGCTTTCCTTGCTGCATATGGCCCATTCCTGAATAATAAGTGTGTCGCACATATTATATGCTCAATGCAAAGGAGAGCAAGCGAGTTAAGTCTTTCATTGGGCACCCTAGATTTGATAATTGTGAGTAGAAAGTCGCTAGCAGATTACTTGATAATCACTCGTAATCATAATAAAATTGGATCAAAAATTAAATCTACTGAAATGTCGAAAGAGAAACATATAAAATAAATAAAATTTAAAAGGAAAAATGATTAATTCTAATGACTTATTTTATAGTTCTGATGAATTGTCTCGTGAAGATCCAAACAAGAAGCATAAATCAAGTACTGATATAAACAAAATGAATCTTTTTTATTTAGATTTATTTGACAAAAACAATCTAGCGATGACACTACGTCTTACAACAAACATAAATAAAGGTCACCTGCGTCCAGTGTGTGACTGTTGGATGAAAAACGATCCATCACTTCGTTAATGAAAATGTTCTTCCATTAAAAACATAGATGTAAATGCATATTACTCTCTGTATCCATAAAGTAAAAGAGATGAAAACTATATGTATAGTGCTGTAACTCAGCACATAACCACAACAAAACATCTTATTCCAGTATTGCTAAGTGAATGTGCGAGTTTTCTATTCTCCTTTCCTTTATCCTCTTTGTCCACTCACTCCATGTCTCATAAAAACTAAATTTCAATAAATACAGTCAATTTTCATTGGAAGAACCTTATCTGACAGCTAGAAAAGCTACTAAATCTAAATTCATATTTCGAGTCATGTTACCTCTTTACAATGTATATAAAATAGCACTAATCATAAATATCAAAATGTATTCTTTGCTGGCCACAATTCGGTGTCATTTTCTAAAAGTTGTTTTCTGCTAAAAAAGCCCCTATACATGTACATATTGCTAAAGGTACGATTTTTGAGAGGTTTGAAAACCCATTACTATCTAATATTATGTGTCATTAACACATTGAGCCTCTTTTTATTTGCCAAGAAACACAGGGTTACATGCTGAAAAGGAACCATGTATACATAAGGATGTCCAGTGTCCTATTTTGAACCGAACCATCTGTCCGAGAAACAATTCGAGGAACTGCATAACAAATTTTTAGTTTAATTTCTCGCAAATGCAAGAAGATTTACTATGTTAAAGGTCAACTTCTATTTTCAATCTTTATTTTTTGTAACAATGTACATTTTTCAACATGGTGGTATATCCCCCTCAAAAACATTATACAAAAACTTATTTACAAACCTTAGTAAATATACTAATTTTTTAATCACCACATAATGCATGATGCAATTATTTAATTTTCAATTGGTTGAAAGATGTAACAATATAAAATGTTTACATTTATATTAAATATGATTGGTATTTTATAAACTCAAATATTTTTATTTTCAAACAATCAATAGTCTAAAATGTATATGTATTCACACTTAATATTTTTAATTTCAACCAACGACTAATTAGTAACATGTATCACAAATTAATGCTGCTGCTAAATACTCATTATTCAAGCATCTGAATAATCGTATTTGTTGAATTTTAATCAAGCACAACTTGCCGGATAGAAAAAAAGACTTTGTTTATTCGGCTTATGGTCTAAGATCAAATTTATATATGGTAATATAACATAAGTTAATTATAAGGGCTGTGTTTGATAAACTTAGCTTCAAAAAATATGTCAACCATTAAGTTTACCATCATTTGTTATTTAACCATTTGAATGGTATGCTTTGAATGGAAATTATTTACCATTCTCATGGCCCCCACTTAAGTTCACACACAATACTGTATTTTAAAAAATGTATTTATTCACAGGTAATTCATCATTTATCTTTGGGCAGACCTGGCAACTTTAAGAGACTCTTTTCCCTTCCCGAAATGATGATCACTGATCGGGTCCACACCATCGTACTCCGAATTCACATCATCGTAGTATGCGTAGTCATAAGAGACGTCCTTCAAGTTCTGCGTTGAGGAAGCGGGCTTACTCACTGTCTCCGGTCTTTTGCTGACGTGGACTTTAGCGGCTGGGATCTCGTATGCAGGTGCTGCGGCATTGGCAACGACCTTGAGACTGTCTTGACTATTGAAACCACCAACACCCGAAGTTGTTTTGCTGGCCGCAACATTCACCGATGACCCTCTACCAGTGAATGGGACTGCAGCGGATGACTGCCTACTAGAAGTACTTCCTGCTACCTCCGGTTGTTTTGTCGTCGAGTACGATACGGCGAACGCTCTAGGTGTTGCGACGGTCGTTTGAGTGTAGTAGTTGTTATTGTTGGTGAAAGCTTTGGTCGTCTGTTTGTTGTTGTATGCGTTGCTGAATGTGGAACTTTGCTCCGTGCTGGAGTACGTCGATGATTTGGGCGCTGCGTTCGAGTTGTAGTAGTTATTGTTGGTGTTGTTGAAAGCATTGTAATTATTATTGGTATTTGTTTTGCTGTCGTAGGTGTTTTGATATGTGTTGAAGCTGCTAGGTCTATAGTTATTGCTAGGTGCGGTCTTCAAGAACTCACCCTCGATTTTATCAACATCGGTCTGGGAGTTGGCGTTGTAGCTTGCCTGGACTTGGGTTGTCCTCTTTTGGTAGTCGAAGTTGTCACTCTTGTATTTGGTAAACTCCTCACTACTCGTTGGTTGATATTTGTAGTCGTACGACGGGGCTTTCGTGGTTGTCGAAGTAGCCGATGGATAGTTTAACGTGGTCTTGGAGACGTTTTCCGTGTTCCCTTGGTTATAGCTGTTACCGGTTTTCCTCTGGTAATTATTGTTGTACTGGTCGTATGTTGAAGGAGATGCGGTGGATGAATACTCGGTGTTTCCTCTTTGGTTGAACTTATTATTGTTGTAGTTGTAATCATTGTTAACGTTTTGATAGTTTGCTGTGGTTTGGTAGTTGGTGGTCGAAGACGCTTCATTGTTGTAACTGTTCCTTCCTCTTTGTTGTTGATTCTGGTTGTTGTAATAAATGTTGGGCGCTTGCGTACTGCTGGTAGTTGAATACTCTGGTACCTTTCTCTGTGGGGTCTGATAATTGTTGTAATTATTATTTACTTTTGGTGCCAGGGTTGTTGAAGATTCAAAGGACTTGAAGGTGGTAGAACTTAGAGCCGCATTGGTGTTGTAATAGTTGTTATTAGCGTTGTAATTGTTTTGATTGTTGCTAGTTTGCTGGTAGTTATCATAGTTATAATTATTGCGAGCAGCAGACGAGGTTGGTGTCTGCGTTGTCGAGTTAGCGGTTGGATTTACCCTCTGAATTGTGTTGTAGCGCTGGGTATACACGTTGTAGTTAGATGTTGATGGACTAACCGTCGAAGAAAAGTAGCTTCCATTGTTGCCAGCGAAGGAAGAGGACGTGTCGTAGCTCTTCTGACCGTTGTTGTAGTTGTTATTGTTGTAAGTTTCTGGCTGGTTATACGCGGGCGCGGCCGTACTAGGACTGTTGTACTGGAAGCTGCCGCTATTTTGCGCCGCCACGTTGTTATAGTCTTGTTGTTGCTGGGGGCGCTTGCGTAGCTTACGGACCGCGACCTTCTTCTTGTTGAGGATTGGGGCGCTATCGAAGGATTGGTCTACGAACGTTACCGGCACCGGTGGGGTAGTGGTGGTGGTGGTGGTGGTGGTGGTGGTGGTGACTATAACTTTTTTGATAGGCTTACGCGGGTAGTTTTCGGTCTCGTAGTCGTCCTCTTTGCCCTTGTCCTTACCGAAGAAATTGCCGCTGCCACTACTCCTGTTTTAAACACAATAAAATAACAGTTTGAGGTATGGAGACGATAGTATGTTAATTAATGAAAATTTCTCACATGGATGATTTCATTATTTTTTAGGTCAGAACTCTAAGAAAGACTGGTATGCAAGTCAAATCTATATACTAATGTGGTTTTTAAATAGACTAATTACTCATAAACAGCGCATGTCTATATAATTTTTCCCAGTCGGACGTGGTTAACATCTCTCTGAGGCCGTGACGTCATTTGAGGACAAAGCGATATAGGTCGATAGTCATGTTGCTTTGGTTGGCTGTATATTTGATGCACAGTACAGGAATAATAAGTCCATTGGTTCCCACTTTTACAATGTCTAAGAAAAATATATCTAAGATTCTGAACCAATATGTGATTTTACTATTCAACAAGCCATTTACATAATCTCATCATTATTATTTTGTATTAAAAAAAATTGGCAAAAATACACGAAAGAAAAAATGAGTAATATTTTTGGCAATAATGAATGTAAGTATTCTTGGCTGAGAGTGTACAATCACGTGTTAAAAGTATATTCTACTTTTTTTACGCAGCAATAGACCTACTGTCGTTCATAAACTTAATCTTTGAATGAATATACGAGATCATGATGAGAATGGTGAATCTTTTAAAATGCATCAAATGAGGGTCGAAACACCTGCAATACACCCGGTCAAGCATCGAACCATGGGAAATAATTTGAGGTCCAACAAATTAAACGTGGGAGGGGGGATCCCTTCTGGGGATTAACTGGGACATTAGACAAACGATTACGCTCAAACCATAAAACGTAGTGAAGTACAGTTTTCTGCATTAAATTGACAGCAGCGAAATTAGGAGCAGTTGATTGAATAGTGTACCTATCTTAAAATAATTAGTTTTTATTTAGTTTTTTTAAATTTGGTAAAAGGTTCTTACGGACTTCTTAAAGGTGGGGACAGAAAACTCCGTCATGATACGACGCTTGTTTCGAGCTGTTTTACTTACCAAAGCTAGGTGTTATCCGTGGGGTGAGCGGGGTTACTAAGTAACATAGAATCTCATGTGGGCAACCTAATAGTCAAATGAGCGTAAGAATCACCAGGCCCATATTTTGTAAATATTGCTGCTGTAGGTTACCTGAGGTCCTTCTGCTGCAGGCGTCTGTCTCCTGTTTCGCTCCTCTGCAGGAAGTACTCTTCTTCCTCCTCGGCGGGTCGGGTCTGTGGGCGGGGGCGCTGCCTAAGGGTGGGTGAGGCAGACGCCCGAAGGCTCGGCCGGCTGGTGGATGGCCCCAGAGGGATGGGCGTGGGGCTACTCGCAGAGAAACTGGAGGTCTTCACTGGGCTGTAGCCTGCAAACAAAAAAAGTTTTTTAATTATTTCTTTTAGCACCAAGACTATTAATGGCTTAATCTACGGGGTAAGGACGAGGAAGACTTTTTTCAAGCCCCTCATATTACTACACTTTCGGGCTATACGCATATGTACTAATTACGCTAATGTATTAGGGATGATGAAGGTTGAATTTAGAGGAAGTGTACCCACAATTGCGTGGAGGTAGAGTGGAAAACTTTCTAGGACAGTGGTATCCAACCTGAAGGGCGTGAACACTTTAGGGGGAGGGGGTGGACAAAAACAATTAAGAATCAACGTCAAAAATAGTTTAATAATTTAATACATTTTAACGGGGGGAGTGGAACCACTAGGAGAATACGTTAAAAAGCAATTAAGAATCAAAGACATTTTTTATTTCAATATTTTTTCCAAAGTACGTGAGATAAATTGGTTCTTGAAGACCGTTGGTTGATTTACCCCCAGAGGACTGTTCTTGCACTAAATGCTAACGACATGACACGGCCGACGCACAGTTCTGTAAGTGTGAGTCCGTCTTAAGTGTTAATATATCATCTCTATGCTTCCAATATTACATTGGTTTTTGTATAAAATAAATAAGTGGTTCTAAACAACACTTTTTTTAATCTTATTTTTGTAATCCCCCCCAAAAATAAGAAAAGGTGGGGGTGTTGCGGGAATTAGATGATCTGACAAGACGGACGTTATTTTAAAAAAAAATCTTGGAACCACTGATCTTGGAAGAACTACCCTCAATTATTAACCCAACCAGGATTCAAACCTCGACATCAGCAATCCAGTCCAACACGGGAGTGACGCGTCATACCATGCGACCACCGAAGAGGATATTAATTAGATAGATAGTAGGAAAGGAGCTCGTCTTAGCTCGAGAAAGGTGAGGTAAGACCAAAATGGTAAATCACAATGCATAAAACTACCCTCAGTTCAAAACTCCGACCTTGGGCTCTCCATTACCAAATATTAAATAAATTGCAAAACTGACGTCTTAGACCATTCAGCCACCGACCCGGGCTACAATTGTTCATTGTTTGTAGACACTTTGTTTTGCTGATTAAACACTATTAGTTTAGTAATTACTTTAAAAATAGCGGTTAGTGGGATGAAAGGGGACGCTAGAAAAGGGAAGTGTGTTTGCACTTTTTATAACAAAACTTTTTTTTTGGCAAAAATAAATAAAATATGGCTCCAGTACAAACATATAATTTAATTTTCTTCAAGTGGTGATATCAACAGTTGTTTGGAATCTGTCATGAGCATAGCGAACTTGCCAATAACTTGTAATATGAACGGGCCTAACTAAACCTTCTAAATGAACAACACAGAGGCGCAAACTGAAAAAAATTATGATTGTTGTTAGTTAATACTATTCGCAGCCACTGAGGGGGAAAAAGTTAGGGTAGTTACAGTCCGATTTTTATAGGAAAAGACTTTTAGAAAATGTGGAAATAGTTTTTTACGTACGGACAATATTGATAATATTTGTATTATATTATCAGTATTATTTAAAAGGTATTATTAATCAAAAGTGACAGTACTGCAGATCACACGTTTTGACGTATGAATATGTGAAAGTAGGTTCGAGTAACCTTAATAGCGGTCTTCCTATGAAAATTGGACTGTTTGTGTTCACTTCCTGATACCACTAAAATAGTGTGGGTGCTTCGGGAGTTGTATTACTTTAAAAAATTCTATTACCTCTATATATATATATATATATACATATTAGGATATTTGGGTTTTAAACGTTACCACTGAAAATGGCAGAAAGCAACGCTATAGAATTTAAGTGTGTATGAAAGGCAAGCCTTGGAGGATAAATGATTATAATTACGGACATGAGCCGTATATAAATCATATTCGAATAAATTACAAAACGACACCTGGACAAGGGAAGTGAACACAGTAACTTTGGCTTAGCGTGCCACTGCTCTGCCTTAGAACTATCCGGGTATCATCCCGTACTTGAGGCAGTTCTTTATTCATATTTTAAGGCAGAGTCTGTGATGTACGTGTGGATATAATCGTTGATATCACAGCCACTGTTGACTTAGCCATTGGCGACACTTGAAGGTAGGCAATTTATGTTGTTTTTTGTCCCGGTTCTGGCTGAGAAGAAAAGTGAAAATCTTATTTCCAACTACTCTCAAATATTCAGGAACTTACCGATACGATAAAGGTCGAAGTTGTCGCTATAGTAGAGAGTGGTTGCCTCGCAATCGATGTCGAACCAGTTTGCGCAGATCTGGTTCTCTTGGTCGAATGAAGTCTCATTAGGGCACAGGAAACGGAAGTCTTGTAGCTAAAAACAATAATAAGAGTAATTTATAGAATTATATTTAGCGCCGTGTCTTACCACCTGTTGGGGTTATTTTAGGAATTATAAAGGTTATATATGTATGAAGTATACCCACATTAACGTGGAGGGAGAGTGGAAAACAGTTTTGGGAAAAAAGCCTCAGTACAACCGACCAAGATTCGAACCTCGATCTCCCCGTCATGGGTAGACTAGTCTACTGCAAGAGTAGCGCATTAGATCACACGACAACTGAAGCGGGTATATAATTTAATTCCATTTATAAAATTTAAATAAGTGAATGGGTAGAATTAATAAATCAAAAAACAGCTTTAATTAAATAAATATGATGTAAGAAAAAAATTAACTGAATACAATAGGTAGATTCATAACATTCAAAAATATATGATTACAAGTCAAATAGTTATGTATGATATTTAGGCACGTAGAAAAATAAAATGAGTATAGATCTGTGAGAATAGTTACACCACTTGTTACTGTCAGATGAGGCTGTTCCTTTGAAGCTAACTGTACAACGTAATGTACAGGTTAGAGAAGGCAAGAAAAAGGTGGTATGGACATGTGAGAAGAATGGAGAGGGAAAGGATGTCCAGGAGGATGTTGGATATGGAGGCCGAGAGGAAGATCAGGGGACAGAAGGGAGTAAGGAGGAGTGTGGAGGAGAGAGGAGAGGACTGGGCCAAGGTGGAGGCCGAGAGGAAGACCAAGGGACAGAAGGGAGTAAGGAGGAGTGTGGAGGAGAGAGGAGAGGACTGGGCCAAGGTGGAGGTAGAGAGGTGGTGGTTGGAAAGGAGGCTGTGGAGAGCCTTATGTTCCAAACAGACCCAGCCTGTGGGTGGAAGCTGTTCATCATGATGATGGTGATGATGTGATGATGAATATATTGTTTATTGAGACCCTGGGGGTCCGCACTCACCCCCACGCCGGGGATTTTGACGCAGACGTGGAACATCTGACAGTCGGTCTCCGGGTCAGCGTAATATCCTCCTATGATCTTGTTACTACAGTCGAAGTTGGTGTCAGGCATGTCGTCCAGACTGTAGTTTGGAGGTCTCTTCTGCGCAGTCGCAAGGACCGCCAAGAATCCTAAGCGCACACAACAATAATAATAACAACAACAACTCTACTTTGATACATCCCCCCCCCCCCCAC